>OX388327.1:4212058-4812058 GCA_947579605.1 Athripsodes cinereus
AAAACTTACGAGACTTTGAAAGGTGTTAATACATTTAAATGAAAGAACTTTTTAAACCCCTCTAAGCTGTTCTGGGCAGGTTTTTTTCCGAAAAACTTTTATTAATCGAAATGTCTGATTGGTTTTGTCATCTGCACGTTGTGCCTCAATCTGGTAAAACAATAAAAAAACCGCAAATTTTCTAACTTTTTTTTTAAATGAACGAAAACTGTCTGTAAAAGTCTGAGAGATCGTGTGCGTTATAGTGATATACAAGAGGAATGTGGAATGAAAGTTGATGTAGTTACAAGGATGAATGTAAATAAGTTTCGATGGTTTGGGCATATGGAAAGAATGAATGAGGACAGAATGACCAAGAAGATATATTTGGCTGAGAGGAATGGTGCTCGGAGACGTGGACGTCCGCGGATCAAATGGCATGTTTATCTAAAGCAAATCCTACAAGACGGCCACGTGTTGAGCACATTGAACAGGAGAACATGCATGAGGAATTGTATGACAGTGATGGAAGCGAAAGATGTAAGCAAGGATAGAAGGAAGTGGTGCTCGATTCTTTCTGCCTACCCGGCGAGGGAAGCGGCTAAATAGTATGTGTGTATGTATGTACGAAAACCGCGTTTCACGTGTTTATCGAGATTTGTGAACTCAGCATGCTGTATGCGCTGGATGGGGAGAATAAAATTCCCACTCTCCAAGTCTTACGTTAAAATCGTTTTGTTTTGTGTCTTAGTTCTTCGACCCACAGTTTAATATTATTGAGAGCCGCCATGTTCTTCCGGTGGAGAGATTTATGAATTATTTTATATGACATCTTAACATAAGAATTGGATAATATTATTATTTCTGAACTTGTTCTATCTTTCATATTATTCCTTTTTTATGTTTGCGGTCGAATGCGTCCATCGAAATGAGTCATACGTACGGAGAGATGGTGACATAATAATGTATCTACCATACCATCACGGTATATCCCGCAAGTTATGTAGCCGGTATGCATGTAATAAACATACAAACTGTTCTCTCAATGTCAATAAACAAATAGTGGATTTGAACAGTGTTTTTAATTAAAATAATCTTTAATAATGAATTTTCACAAAATTGCCCTTGAAAATATAGATTAAAATTAAATTGTTCTTCAATAAAGAAAGCGTTTGTGAAAGTAACATCTAACATCTTTGTATATCTATTACCAAAACTCTCGTGGACTCAGTTTTGACGATTTGCCAATCATCACGTCTGTTTTCTGCTCGGTTCAAGTGGTTGGGGCTAAATTTAACGCAATTAATTGCGACCTTCCTTGAAGTTAATTTCTCAGTCATAAATATATTTAAGCTGCATAATGTTATCCTTATTGAAGACTAGCTTCGTGCAGGGCGTCCTCTCCGTGCCGACAATAAATAAGGAATTCTGGTCGAGTGACATAATTCGACTGTCCATTTCCAGAACTCAGCAAGCAGAAATGACATGTAAAATGACATATTTAGATGTAAAAGGCCCAGGCCGTGAATTGAAAAAATAAATATTCGAGAAATCGCCATTTTTGTAGTTTTAGTATATTTATATTATGCTTTCAAAAACACATTAGAAAGTGAGATATACCTACTATTATATTAATCGCACTGTTAAAGACATACGTTGTCTTCGTTCCGTTCAATAATAATTAAACAATTCGAAATATTTATATGTGGAATTGATAATTAGTTCCTTTTTTTCCATAATTAAATATTTAATGTGTAAAGGGAACCGTGTATTTTTTATAATTATTTGTTTGTAGAATTGAAAGAATGGCATTGATTGTGTGTGAATAAAAATTATCGAATTTTTCGACTTGTTGAGTAATGATGATGATATTTCTTGATTTGTTTCTTTTGAGTCGACCACCATCTTAATTAAATAAGCATCTCATTACAACATTACCTAAAAATGTTGTTGACCGAAGGTACGAAGGTTCGAACGACCGAAGGTTCATTTTCCAATAGTTTTTCATCAATGAATTGTAATTACTTTCTTATCAACACGGGCTTCTCCCAACTTTCTTTTGTTCAAATCCTATAAATACTGTTTGTCTCTGTATCTTATTTCACTTTTTACTAATCGCCTGATGATGGAGACGAGAGTCTCCGAATACTAGTACGCGAAGTTAATAAAATCATTTGGAAGTTAACTACATATTGTGTTTTTTTTCAATTATCTTGCATCTCATTACCTTCTCCATGCATCGCCCTAATACCTATTTTACTACTACTACTACTATACCATCACGGCATATCCCACAAGTGGCGTAGCCAGCAGATCAGTATAAAATCAAGACATTCAGGATGGGTTTTTTACACCACAAACAATAAAATAAAATAAAATCTTCAAGCCTTGCAACACCAATGTGTTTCGCAATTTTTTTTAGCTAGTTTATTCAGTATAGATTGATACTTATAGTAAACATTTTGTAAAATACCTATTTTACACCACAAACAATAAAATAAAAAAAAATCTTCAAGCCTTGCAACACCAATGTGTTTCGCAATTTTTTTTAGCTAGTTTATTCAGTATAGATTGATACTTATAGTAAACATTTTGATTCTAATGCATAGAATTCCATTAACTTTTATTTTATTTGCGTTTTTCTACAATATTGATCTGTCGCTATGAGTTTTTATTGTGTCGTTTATTCTTAAATCTGATTTCAGCCCCCGCTTCTCCGTCCTATTCATTTTAATATCTGAGAATAAATGAACGGTTATTGGTATTTTATTACTGTAGTTGTCGATATATTTGTGTTATTATTTTTATGATATAATTATTGGATAAATTGAAACAAGTGTTTCGTTCTACTATATATTAAAAAACGCGACAGACACGTCTTTACACTTCTTCTAAGGTCAGAATGGTTTACAACTATTCCTCTGAATGTGTAGGTTTGTATGCAGAACACAATACTAGTCTATACTAATATTATAAAGAGGAAAGATTTGATTGTTTGCATTGAATAAGCTCCAAAACTACTGAACCGATTTCTTTCACTGCTGGGAAGCTACACTATCCCCGGGTGACATAGGCTATATTATATTTAAAAAAAATAGGCATCCTTACTAAAACAATTTTTTAAGACCGAGAAGAATGATGCTCGAAGACATGGCCGTCCGAGAATTAAATGCCAAGTTCAGGACAGATACGTATCATGCACATTGGATAGGAGAACAGCCAGCAAGAAGAACTGTATAACAATGATAAAGCAAAAAGTATAATATGCAAGGATAGGAGCAAGTGATGTTCGATCCCTTTCCTGCAAGGGAATCGAGAATTAATCGACTCTTTGAATACAGCCATTAGTTTTCTGTGTTCAGTTATTTTTATCCAGTGTACACAAATGATTATTTTTAAACATTTTACTATCGCTTGTGTCCCATTTTATCGCTCTGTTGACGTTGCCTATATATACCCATACATAAAAATAATATGGTTTTTCATTCCATACTCATTAGTCAGACTATAGTCATCATCTCCAGCGGTCACACCTGTTTTAATTCTGGATAACCTTGCCCTTTTGACAATTTGTTACTTCCATACACAACCTGCATTCTATGTATACTGCTTTCCTGTTTATATACATAATCACGGCATATCCCTAAGTGGTGCAGCCAGCAGACCAACTGCATGAAAACATACAATCCTTGCCAAAAAAAGCTAGGGCATGCAGGATGTTTAGTGTTTCTTTCGATCACAATATTTTACGAATATCCGCTTTTTAAAGTAGGACGTTTCCGGCAAAGAATTGATCTCCCTCTCTTTTCAGTAAGTTTTCGAATTCCAAGTTAAAGGCAAGTGTCTGAAAAAATATAGACATTTTACATCTTAAACTGAGCGATGAGGTTTACCACCCATCCTGCAATGGGTGGCATTTTTTTTTATTTGGAAAGCGAGGACAGATTACATGTTTGTTACATGCAGTTGGTCTGCTGGCTACCCCACTCGTGGGATATCCCGTTATGGTATAGTAATAGTAGTAGCAGTAGTAAAGTAGGACACTTGAAAACTTACAATGAAGAATGGGTGATCTATTCTGTTGGGGATTCGCTGGACAAACTTTATTAATTTTGTTTTTACTTTGTTAAATCTCAGAACACACTAACAGACGCTCTTTCCGAGAGCATAAGGCAGATATAAGCCTCCTCCATTCAGAACGCTAATTGCATCATCTCTTTCTGCGATATTCCTAGAATTCTGATGCCGCTGTTCTTACGGGAACGTTGAATTAGGAACGTCCTAGCCTTCTTAAATATTGTGGACGAAAGAGTAGTAGTCTCCTTGGCGAACTGCATTTTCACTAAAACAATCACGATCCAGCTAAGACCATCGTCTCTCCTGTATTACAGAGACTGCAGGTGTTTGCTGAGTGCACTGGCGAGTTAAAAAGTATATCGTGTTACTGTTTATCAGTTATAAATTTAAGTTCCGTGGATCGATCGCTGTCGCTTCGTCAGTCATCGGACCCACTTGGCACAGTTCCACGTACAATTGCATCTTATATTATACTAGATCAAAACCCGGACTAGCTCAGGAAGCAATAAATTTCATTCAATTTCCTGCCATTAAGGCGCTAACGACGCCTTGAGAGTTCTTTTTCAATAAGGTCTGCAGCTGATGTGATTTTTTAAAGCATTTAACATCTCTATCTATACTCTCACGGAATATCCCACAAGTGGGGTAGCCAGCAGACTAGCTGTATGTAATAAACACACCTACGAGTTGTCATCTCCATGTCACGCTGCTGTCCCATCCCGGATGTCTTATATTTAATTGGCGCGTAACACTTTTGCCTTTGGATCACGAGGTCCCGGATTCGATTCCCGGCCTGGGTAAAATGAAAAATGCCCTTTGTCGAATTGTCCTGGGTCTGAGTGTTACATGTATATGTGTATCGTCCCATTAGTACCCATATTTCTCATTTGTGATTTTTTTCTGTCTTGCTTCTTTTTTTTGGATTTTGCTTTGTTTTTTTTTGTTACGCTCTCATTGCTGGGTGACATTAATGATAAGAATAATACAAGATTCATATCTTAGTTTAAGCATAGCTCGATTTGTATAAATTGTCTGTATTATGTATGGTGTCCATATTACGTACAATACTGCGAATCTCGTATTTTGACTTTCTTGTCAGCATTTAATACTTTCACATCCGTCTTGGCTTCCATCACCCATCCGGATTTAAATTTCTGACGCCAGTTTTCTGGAGAATCCCGAGATTGTTTACGTTTATTTTTGACTCCACTGGAAATAGACATAAATAATTTCTGGATACGTTTTTTTTTTTTCTTGTTTCTGGGATTGAGTAAGCTAAGTGCTGCAATCAACGCAGCGCACCGAGATGTCAACTTTTATTGTTATCCATCTAAAGCATCGCGGTTTGTCCCGCAAGAGAAGTAGCCAGTAGACTAACTGCGTGTAGTGAACATGCAGGTCGTCTTCTTCGTGCCAGTGAATTTTGCTTTGGTTGAAAGAAATCACGTCTTTGTTGGATATTGATTGTATTTTAAAAGAATGTAGGTATTTTAATGTACGTTTGCTTGTAATCACTATACAGTAAATAATAAATAAAGACATACAGAATGGGTAGCATTCCAAATCGCTGCTGAATTGAAGATTTTGAGCGTCTTATTGGTGATGCTTTACGAATATCTGCTTTTTACAGCATGCTCGATTACTTAGAAGAACAATCACCTATTCTTTGCCTGGGACATCACAGAGGATATAAAAAGAGTTCTTACTACTATACTATACTTTACCCTCACGCCGTGTCCCAGGTGGGGTAGGCAGAGAGAACGGAACGCCATGTTGATCTATCCTTACATACTTCTTTCGCTTCCTCTACATTCATCCACTTTCTCATACATACACGCCGATTACTCTTACTTAACACGCGACCGTCCTTGAGAATTTGGTCCACGTGGTCAAGCCACGTAGTTCTTGGACGTCCGCGTGATAATAAGAAACTGAACGTTCCAGAATGCTTTGTATATTTTTAGTACCTACTTAGAAAAATCAGACTATAAAATTAAGTTTAATAAATTAGGGCCAATTCTGTCATTTTTTTTCTTGTCAATTTTTTTCTTGAATATATTTTTTCTATAGTATAAAATGGTTATTATGTTCCTTTTGGGGTATATTCAGGGTTGTTTATGGCGCTATAGATGTCTGCAGTCTAGTTGTCTCTCCTATAAATGGTGTGGAATTATGTTACAATTAAACACTCATACATTATTTCGCTCCTTGGAAGTGCAAATGGACTATGTCAAAGTATATATAATCTTAAAATTAGGAAAATTACGAATCGAGCAAAATCGGGAATGCGATGAGAAATGACCCCGGAATGTTAGCAAGGGGAGGGGACAAAATAGGGCAGCTGTCTGTCTGTCGCCCTGGGATCGCGAAAATAATATCAAAATAGTAGGTTCTTAAGTGTGAGAATAGTATGGAAAAATGGCAATTGAAAGTCTTGGGATTGACAAGATTTTAGTATAAAGTTGTAAGCCGTGGAGTACCCTTCAAAGAGCTGGCCCCTCACTCTTTTCCGTATGTTTTCGAGTGTCCAGTAAAAAGGCAGGCGTTCGAAAAAGTAAAGACATTGTTCATCATAATTTCAGTGATGAGGTTTGCCACTCATCTGAATATCTTAATTTTTCGTTGGCACGTAGAGGACAGTTTGCATGATTATTAAATGCAGCTGATCTGCTGGCTACCCCGTTTGCAGGATATTCTGTGATGGTATATTTTATTACAAAAGTAGTGATTTAGTTAAGGAATACTCAAGAGGTGCGCAGTTCGATTCCAGGTGCCGGCAAACTCCCCTTTCATGACGCAAGCTTTTAGCTTACTGTAAAAGGTGTATAAGGTTGTATTTGAATTTATAACAAAAACTAAGATTTACTTATCTATAAAAAAAGTATTATAGGAGTGCAAACCCAGTGAGGCAGTATTGACTGTATAAATGTAAACATTTTAAAAACAATTACGATTTTTTTAATAACAAAATAATAACTAGTCCATTGCCTCAAAATTAAATAGAATTATAATTTGAATTATGCCTCTTTAGTTTGTAACGTGCGTCGCAATAAACATTTGTTTACATTCTGTAATGAGTGATTCTATTCTCTGTATTAAGAAATAATTCTTGTTTGAATCAAGTACGTCTAGATATTCATACATACTGCATCATGCTTTGTAGTACTACAGCTGCACTCACACAGAAGTACATACCGTAACTGCTATTCCAAATGTTAGCCCCGGCGAAGTGACACCTGACTCGCGAACATAGATTTACGTTGTTTTGTTTTTTTTTCTTGACTAAATTTATTTTTATAAATCTATCTATTTATCTATCCTCTCACGCTGTATCCCAAGTGGGGTAGGCAGAGAGAACGGAACGCCTTATTAATCTATTACATTATGTACTTCTTTCGCTTTGTCCTCATTCGTGCAATTTCTCATACATATACGCCGGTTTCTCTTACTTGTCACGCGGCCTTCATTTGAAAATTCGATCCACGCGGCCAAGCCACTGTTAAATTTCATTTTTTTTAATTATATTTTGGAGTAAGTGCACCATAAAAAATTATATTATAGTTAAATCGGCAATAATAAATTATTTTTTCAGTAAGGTTTTTGTCAGGCAGGGTCAACTCAGCCCAGTAGAAGAAAAAAATCTGCCAGAAAATAACGTTATTCCGACCTTATTCTGAACTTAAATTATTTCTTATAAATGTCTATTGTTTTTTTATGCATTGTGACCGTAGAACAACAGCTGACATTTGAAAAATACATCAACATGAAACTGTAATCTTATTGATGAAAAATATTTTTTGGTATAATCTTGAGTTAGTGTCTCACAGATTTTTTTTATGAGTAAAAGTTTCATATAATCAGTTTTTTAGCCATTTTTTTTTTAGTTCATTTAGCCAGGGTTAACTTTAGACCCGCCTAGTTAGCCGGGTCTAAATTACATTTTTTTTGCGAGTACGGTCGATTGTGTTTATTTCTAATTATTGTAACACAAGTAATTCGCAATAATTAGCCCGTAGCACAAATACATAATAATAAATTATAAATAATAATTAACAGTGTTGTATATACATGTAAATGTTAATTGATCGATCATGTAACTAACTTACTACCAATGCAATAAGTAGTGGGCACCAGTGGCGTACATAGCGCTCATGCTGACTAGCCCAACTTTCAGCACAAGGTGTTGAAGATGTTTGATCAGTTTTCTATCCGTGAAAATGCACGATAAATATTTATCTATTCTTTTGAATATTTTACATATTTTTCAGTATTATTTGTAAAGGAGCACCTGGCAAAGAATCGGACTCTCGCTCTTTTCCATAAGTTTTCGAGTGTCCTGTAAAAGGCAGATGTTAGAAAATATAAAGACATTTTACATCTTAATTTCAGCGATGAGGTTTGCAACCCATCCTGAATGTCTTAATCTTTTCGTTGGCAAGGAGAGGATAGTTTGTATGTTTATTACATGCAACTGACCTGCTGGCTACCCTACATGTGGGAAATGCTGTGATGGTGTAGATAGAGATAGACAGGTGTTGAAGATGATAAAAAGTTTTATTTCACTTCAAAAGTTCTGAAAAAACTCTTTTCCGTTAATTTTCGAGTGTCAAGTAAAAGGCAGGTGTTCGAAATAATAAAGACATTTTACATCTTAATTTCAGCGATGAGGTTTGCCACCCATCCTTATGTCTTAATTTTTGTTAAAAAAAATGGTATTGGGTCCAATCGAATCTTGGGTCTTATCAATCGCAAACAAGCGTTGGTCCAATACTGTGAAAAAGTTTGTCATTATGAATGGGGTATTTTTTATTTATTTACCAAGCAGACGCAAAGGTTGTAGTACCTACATTTTACAAAATAATATATTAATGTGCGATACTTACGGTAAGTAAGAGTGATACAGCAAAAGCATATTAATGTCATGGGAGTGAGACAGCAAATGTCATTCGTGTTTTTATTAATTTCGGAACCTGAATGTTGAGAGAATGAGCACCACGTTTCGAGCCTGTTTATGTGTCAATTGTTAAAGCCCGGCTTTTGCGCTTTCTCGGAGGACACATCACTGGTATAGGTAGGTACTTACCTGTGTAAGCGAGGACAGACTATCTGACATCTAGTTACACTTTGCTATTGCATCGGCAATGTAATGTCATTTTTATTATTTCTGATTTTGACGTGTATTTAATTTAATTTACGATTTTTCTTGTTGGGGCTCGCGCGAACGTTTTCGTCCAGTGTTGAATTTGAGTGTTTTGAATACAGCATGTCTCAAATATTTCTCTCCAATGGAGTTGTGCTTGATAATTTTTTCCTATAAAAGTAATATCTTACATTAATTACCAGGTAAAGTAAAGTAAAAAACTCATATAGTATACTACTACTATACCAACCCGGAGGCAATTTAGATGACATAGGAACTACCATTCTTGAAACATCCACTGGTAAGGGAGGGTACAACCCTTAATGTAATGTACCAACCCGGGAAATCCCACAAGTGTGGTAGCAGCGGGCATGTAATAAACATGCGAACTGTCTTCTCCGTGGAGCACCCGGCAAAGAATTGGTCTCCCACTTTTTTCTGTAAGTTTTTTAGTGTCTTGCAAAAGGCAGGTGTTCGAAAAAATAAGAACATTTTACATCTTAAATGTCCTTATTTTCAAAATGAGGTTTGACGCCCATTCTGAATGTCTTATTTTTTTGTTGGCACCGAGAGGACGGCTTGCATGTTTGTTGCATGCGGCTGATCTACTGACTACTTGTGGGATATGCCGTGATGGTATAGTAGGAGTATTTGTCTTCTTTATCTATTTTTACGGAACCGACCAAAAGAGACCAAAAGGCCATGTTTTAAATGACGCGATGGTGTGAATGTTACCAATGTAATAATATGAAGGGTACTGCCAGTCAGGCCCCTGGCCTGTAAACGGGCAGATTGGGCTATTGCCCAGGGCGCAGAACTTTATAAAAATCTATGTATGGTTATGATCAATCATCCTCTGGCAAATTTGTCAAATATTCCTTAATAAAAATGAAGAAAACGTTAAACGTCTCAAATTCTTATATTAGATCGAAAATATGGCAACGGGGAAGTAGACATTTCGAGTGCAAGTGAAATTCTCCATTTCATCTCATTTTCGTCGGTAACCTGAAAGTAGAGGCTCGGCGTCATGCACAAGAGGTGCGCAGTTTGATCCCGGGAAACTCCGCTTTCACGACACAGGCTTTTAGCTAACTACGAAAGGTATATAAACTTTACATATATTATTTGACTTTATAACAAAAACCCAGATACATCTTTTTATAAGAAAAAAAATGTTTTGTTTGTAAATTTACAATTCCCGTCCCGTCCCGTCTGAGGAACTACTAAATAAGGTGACGTTCTCTCTTCTAAGCCTTTCATGATAGTTTCATGCGTTAAATTTACATGTGTAACCTCACACAATGCGATGAGGTTTGCCACCCACCCAGAATGTCTTAATTTCTTATTGGCACAAAGAAGACGGCTTGCATGTTTATTACATGCAGCTGTTCCGCTGGCTACCCCATTTGTGGGATATGCCGTGATGGTGTAGTAATAGTAGTAGACCTCATACAATGGGTAATTGTTAAAATAACATCGATAAATGTTATGTTTATAAAACAACAACAAAACAACATCGTGCCCTGGGCGTCTTTCACTCTAGCTCGGGACCTGCTGCCAATATATTCGTTATGCGCTGTTATCACAGTATTATTTCCATTAATATTATTAACAAATCACCAAATTACTTAGCAATGCCGTTTTAATTGCAACTACTTACTCAATATTTATTATTACAATTCAATTTGCCGAAAAAGGTGCAACCAACTTTATCATAATAATGCATAATTATATTAATTCATATTTTGTGTTGCAAATCATTTAATTTCATTTACGTTTAATAGCCGACGTCGTTCGATCGTCGTGTTGTGATAGTAAAATGAAACGAAAAGTACTACTATACAATACCCTCACGCCATGTTCCAGAGCCCGAAGTCAAAACACATTTTTACTTTATGTTTTCGTTCCGTTAGCGTTCGAATATAGACGATGTTGCTATCAAGTGTCAATTTCGTAGCTAAGATACACGATAGTTACGAAAATTGTCAAATTGGTGCAACGTCGTCTATATTCGAACGATTGGAACACGAAAACGTAACGCTAAAATGTGTTTTAACTCAGGCCTCTGGGCAGCACGAAATAGCTCCTCCACACCTCTCATCTCTGACCAAACTCGAATGTTCCGAAGCGAGGAAAGCCGCTTTCTTCCAACACCTCTACGTCCCTCAATTTTCCCTTCTATAGGGCTACTCTTGACAAAATCTAAATACGATCTCAATCTTAATTATGCGACGGGCGAAGTGACTATTAGTCAAAAATACGTGCATACTAATCTCGCGGTATCGGTAGCGCGGTATTTTTGACCATATTCCCTTCGCGCGTCGTATTATTAAGATCAAGACTAGATTAAGATCATTATTTAGATTGCTTCTAGGGTAGCCCTGCTGACGAACGATGGCATGTTTTTCATCTCCCATTATGTGACCAAAAATGCGGAGTTTTAGATAATGTTACCAGACATTTAATATTATCTTCAATTCAACAGTGAGGTATGCTTTTGCTTTCTCAGCAGTACTCATGCATCCTGCATGTCTTTGACTTTTATTGGCTCGTATAGGACGACCCGCATGTTCGGTTAGTCTACTAGTTTCACCACTTGTGTGTGGTGTTCTCTACGCCATCACGGCAGCAATTCACTCGAACGTACAAACATGAGTAAATATTTTTTTATTGAAATATTATTTTTTTCGCGATGTTACTTTCATTGCTACTGTGACGTCAATAAGACGTGTATCGTGTTTTATTTATTCTATATTTTTTCATTCATATTAAATTTATTATTTATTTATTTGTTTCGTGATATTATTAATATAAAATGTCCATGCAGCTGTTGAACGTCTTCTATGACCGCGTCATCTTGGTAGGGTTTTTTTGACATAATATGCATATACCGGGCTAGTCCCAAACTAAGATATGAATCTTGTATTATGGGTACTAACGCGACGATACACATATATATACAATGCACTAAACACATAAATACATGTAACACCCGGACCCAGGACAATTTGAAAAAGGCCATTTCTCATTTTGCCCTAGCCTGGAATCGAACTAGGGACCTCGTGACTCAAAGGCAAGAGCATCTGCCTCCGCGCCACACCGGTCGTCGTTTTTACTGTACGTTTTTTTTTTGTATGACGAAACTCAATCAAATGTTCTCATGAAATCCTTGAAAGTTTAAACCTCATGATTCTCGGATGGCCGCGCTTTTTTACACCCCCTCAGATAAATACATCCTCTTCGTGATCCTTTCATGATTGATCCATTTGCTCAACATGTCCAAAACATCGCATTCTTTTACATAAGCATTCTATCTACAACACTCGTCTCGCATCTGCTTATTCTCCTAATATCCTCATTCTTTCACGCAACATTTTACCTACCCTTCTTCTCAGTGATCGCATCTCAACAGCATTTATTTCACTTTCGTCCTTTAACCACGTCCATATTTCGCTTGCATACATAAGTGTCGGCACTAAAATGGTGTTGTGCATCTGCATTTTTACCATTTTCGACATAAATATTACAAGCAATGGCAAAGTGCACCGTTAATAGTGCAATGTTTTAAAAACGACATTTTAATAATACACTTTTGTTTCATTGTTTTCAGTTATCGGAGATGACAGCAGAGCTGGCCGTGGAGCAGTCGGCCAGCTCCCTGGCTGCAGAGAGGCTCAGTGCGGAGACGTCAGAGAGACTCAGACTCGAGAGGGACATACACACACTCAAACAGTCCAACACGGCATTGCAGCAGGTATGTTTTCTTATCTATTAATTTCATAACATTATCTTACAGAGAAGGCTCACAATGCCAGACGATGAACCATATTGTGGAATGTCCTCTGTAGTCTTGAATATGTGGGGGTATTTATATGAAGTGATCACCGATGCAGTCAAATGAATGAGAAATTTGCCATTAGGGTCAGATTCCCAAATGCAATAAAAAAATACAAGGATATTGGATGTTAGGTGGTGGTTTATACATGTCACACACTCGCAAAAGATTTCTGGTTTCCGTTATGCAGAGAAAAAGGTGCTACTGGCGCTGAGTCATGTTTTGTTAAAAATATTCAATGATACTCGGCCTAAAGTGGTCTGTCAGCCAATGTGTCTAAAAGGTTTTTGATGGCCTGGACATCCCTTTTCCACAGTGCACCATTTCTATGGCAACGGCATCTAAGCATTGAAAATGTTGTAGAAAGAGGTGACTCTATTGGCGCTAAGACATTTAGAATGGAGGAGGCTGGTTTTTTCCCAGTGTGTCAGAGATGAGATTTAAGAGACTATTGTATTGGATTACTATATGGAATGTTAATGGTCAATGTGCGGTTGATGAATAAATAAATAAGTTCCCAAAACTGTCTCAAAAGAAAGTAGCAAGTAGAGGGTATCTTTTCCCGGATTATTTTTGTTCCCGGGAAACGGGAAATTTTAAAATGAATTTCCCGGGATTCCCGGGAATCCCGGGAAATTCATTATTATATTTATAAATATTCAATTTTCAACAAATTTGGTATAAAAACTCTCATAACTTGTTGACCCTTGCAAACATTTTGATTTGATAATAAAAAAATCAAATTTTTGTTACCAATATAAGTAATTTGCTTAAAAAAAACTAAATAGCTGACTGACGAGATTTATTTAGGTACTCTATGTTATATCAAAATAAAAATTGTTTACAAAATATATAAACTTTTAATTTTTGATCATCCTATCAAGCAAAAAAATGTTATGGATTTTGGCAAAGCTTTTTAAAGATTTTTGACTTTAAAAAATGAGAAATTTCGACAAAAAAAGATTTTTTATATCGGTTAATATCCATGATAAAAACAAAAAAAATGACAGTTGGCTGCACTAATATTTTTAAGAACTATCTAACTTTTCGAAATATGTAAAAAAAAAACATGAAAAATTGTAGGATTCTTATACATTGTCGGCCAAACACACCTCCGATTTCGAATTATATTTAGAATAATTATGCTTCTTTCAAACGAATACATTGAAGCTATAATTAAGTTTTTTTTTTTAAAGTATAACACTTATATTGGTAATTAATATTATTTTTCATATTTTCATATCAAAATATTCGTCAGCTTCTACAAGTTTATCACGACTATTACAGTTAACTAAACAAAGATTTCGGTATCGGTATGGCAATCTGCATGACTAATAATTTGTATTTTTTCCCGGGAAAGGATTCGTTTTTTTCCCGGGAAACGGGAAATAAAAATTAGAGGGTTTTCCCGGGAATTCCCGGGAGTAACCCTCTAGTAGCAAGCAATATTCTTGCTGTAAGGATGTAGGTAGTTGGATTTATCACAAGTCAAATTATTATTTTTTTTCATTTTGTTTATTGAAAACTTACCTTTGTTTTCTAGACTGCGGAAAGACTTGAGACTGAGCTGATGTTCTCTCGTGCCGAGACAGCATCGGGAGGTAGCGGAGAAGCAGGGTCAGATGAAGAAGGTTCTGTGGAGAGCAGCAGTGGAAGCAAGTACAAGAGGAGGCTGCAGGCAGCTCTCAGAGAACTGGATGCGGCAAGGAGACAACTGAGACAACAACATGAAGACGACTTGGAACAGCTGGTCACAATCAAGAAACAATTGGAGAAAAAGGTATAGAAACTTCTCTTCTGTAATTTACAATATTGCTTAACTCAGGATCACAGACCAAGTTTTGCAAGGCTACAGTTAAATCAAAATATGGCATTGTTACTTACAGGAAACATATATCTCCATCCCATTTTGGCATATCTTCCAAGTGGAGCAGCCAATAAACTAACTAAGTTTATGTCTCCATGCCAGTAAAAAATAAGACATTCAGAATAGGTAGAGTACCTCATCACTGTTGAATTGACAAAGTGACATGTATGTACCTATCTACGATATTGAACAAATACCCACATTTTACAGGACATTCTAAAATTTACAGAAAAGAGTGGGAGACCTAATTTTTGAAATGTATTTACTATATTTAATTCCCAGGTGGCGGATGCTTACGAGGAAGCCAACGAACAGCGCCAAGTCGCAGCTCAGTGGAAGAGAAAGGCACAGAAAGCGGCGAGTGACGCAAATGATCTACGATTACTGCTCGACGAACAGGGTGCCAAACTTGCCCTGTTGGAAAAGAGGCAGAGGAGAGCTGACGGGGAGACACAGACCCTGCAGGAAGAGGCCAGAAGAGAGAGGCAGCAAAGGGAGAGGGTTCAGAGAGAGTTGGAACAATTACAGCAGGAGAAACATCTTGTTGAGCAACAGTTGGCTGTGAGTATCATTGATTATTATTTTTCCAGATACTGGTAATGTCTCATTCTTTAATCACAAAATGGTGATAAGGTAAGAGTCTTGAGTTTTAAAAGTTCAAATTCTCTGTTTCCAGGATACTCGTCTCGAGTTAGAACTCAAAGAAGAGCGTTTCAACTCTGCTCAGAGAGAACTCCAAGAGATGGCGTATGGAGGCAGTGGAGGAGAGGAACTTGGTGTCTTGAGAAGAGCAAAACACGAACTGGAAGCCAAGTGCAAAGACCAAGAGGAGGAGTTGGATGAGATGGCAGGACAGCTTCAGGTATTTTTAATAAAAAAAATTGTGATCAGCAACATAAATCCCATCGTGACCAGCAACATTTATTCAAATTTTTTAGCAAAATAAATTCAAAATTACTAGCAACTTTGTAACTTTGACTAGCACCATGAGATAGATGTTGATCAATGTTCTAATATCTTTGTAAGGTCAGCATTTTTCTGTTTTTGAATAATAAGTAACTTTGTTACATAATTATTTTTTTGTTAATTTATAAATTATTACATCGACTAGCAACTGAAATTGGGAAATGTTTATTATAACCAGCAACATAAATTGACGTCTGCAATTATAAAATGTTTTAGCTCTTGGAGAGTCACAAGGTACGCTTGGAGATGTCTCTTGAACAACAGAGGAAGGCTGCCAGATTAGAGGCTGCTCAGAGGGACGAAGAACTCGAAGAAGTCAGAGCGCAGTCCACCAAGAAAGTTAAAGGTAAAGTTCTTGTGAATGAATCACAAGTTTTCATCTTTTTTTGCTTCTTTAACATGTTTTTTTACTTGCGAACATTAGATTTTGAAGTCTTCCTTTTTTTTTGTTCTTCATATCTTCATATGTACTTTCAATTGAGATATCCCAGGTTCAATTCCACCCGCTGCCGACCTACTTCACCTTCACGACCCAATCATATTTAATCTTTCTGCAGGAGTGTCTGGATTGTATTTGGATTTATTCAAATACAGGTTAATTTTTATCAAAAAACTGAAATTTCTCTAGATTTTAATATTGTAATATTTTTTTCCAGCTTTGGAAGCCCAACTAGAAACAGAACATAGTGAGCGTACACTTTTGACTAGAGAACGTCACGAACTGGAACGACGGCTCGTCTCATTGGAGGAGAGCGCTCGTGCCGAAGCTCAGGAGAGGGACGCTCGAGAACAGAGGGCCAAGAAGGATCTACGCAGGGCGAGGGCTTTGGCCAGGGATGCTCAGGCTGTGCTCGAGCGACGAGAGAAGGAGGCTCCAAATAAACAACAATTGAGACAGTTGAGAGATAAGTGAGTACTTTTTTTTTATTCTTGTAAAATAACGTTGGTTGTTTGATAATTGTTTGCATGTGTGTATCATTGTGAAACTGTTGTGTGTTTTGAACTTTGAGTGACTCAAAGGTTACAACTGTCATGTCACTCATAGTTGGTTACACATAATAAATAAATAAATATGTATAATTTTTAATATATTTCCATTTTCAGACTTGACGATATGGAAGTATCGCTTCGTGCGGCTGTCAAGGCTCGCCAGGCTGCTGAAGCTGAGGCTTCAGAGACCACCTCCGCTCTGGAGGAGTGTGTGAGGGGACGCAGGGAGGCAGAGGCTCGAGCCGCTCAGGCACAGAGGGATGCAACCGCTGCACAGGCACAACTTGAAGAGGCAGAAGAAGAGGCAGCTGAGGTATTACATTAATACTTTATTTTCTTTATCTTTAATGCTTTTGAACTTCTTTTCAGCTCATTCCTGGATAAAGGCATCCTCCATGTATCCCTATCTTTAATCTGGAGCCAAAATAGATGTTTGATTTCTTGGTATTCAGTTTCAAAAAAAATTTGATTTAATCTTTTTAACTCTGGAGTTTGCAGAATAGCCTTCTTCTCTTTTTTTATAAGTTTACGAGTCTCATGTAAAAGGCAGATATTTCTACTATATCATCACCTCATACCCCACAAGTGGGGTAGCCACTGCGACAACCTTATGTAATAAACATGCAGATTGCCCTTACCATTGAAAATATAAAAAATTAGGATCGGTGGTATGCCTCATAGATGAATTATAGATTTTGTTTGTCTTATAAATGAGATTTTACAAACACTTGCCTTTTATAAGACATTCTAAATTTTACAGAAATGGTTAGGAGACCTATTCTGTACCGGGAGTTCCCCAGGGTGGACCTTTGTGTACCTTTATACTATTAGATAGTACTTACTAATGATTTTCGTTTCTAGGTTATGAAGAAATACCGGGCGTGCGTTCAGAATCTGGGCGAAGAGCAGAGAGCTTGCAGAGAGGCCAGTGCCAGAGCGGCCACTCTGGAAGAGGAGGTGAGGCAGGTGAAGGAGAAGGTGGCTGAACTGCAGACGAGGTTGGCCAGCGTGGATATAGCCAATAGTGCTGGACAGGCTGCCCAGCATGATAAGTAAGTTGCCTATTTCTTCCTCTTCACCCTCGTCTTTATCCCATTTACTTGGAGTCGGCTCTCCTAGTCCTCATCTGCCAAGTTTTCCGGTTCCCTGCATCCTCCGAGCGCAACTCTGCCTCCTTCAGGTCCCTGGCAATTGTGGACATCCAGATGGTAACTGGTCTGCCTGGTCTTCTGGGTCCTACTTCTTTATACATCCATTGTCCTGTCCTTCTGATCATATTATCCTGTGGTATTCTTAAAATGTGTCCGTACCATCTTAATCTGTTTTCGGTTATTTTTTCGCCAATGGGAGCGACTTTGAAACTATTAAATTTGTCTCTAAAAAAATTAAGTCAGTATAAAAACGAGCGGTGTCTAGTGGAGTAAAGCAACCGGATGTTAGTGTCTTGGATATTCAATCGTGAGATTCTGGGCTTGATTCCTCGCTTTGGACCAACCCACTTTATCTTCACGATACAAGCATATTGCTTACTGTGAGAGTGTCTGGGGTGTTTTATTTTTATATTAATAGCTTACACCAATACATTATATCAACATTGAAACAATGTATTTTATTTCTCTTACATACAGTTATAACATTAACAACAATACACAGCCAAATCAATTACAATTTGAAAACTAGCAAATGTATCTATCATTGTTTAGAATAATTTCTACTCTTTTTTGTTTAACTGGGCTTAGCGTTGATTGTTTTTGTGTGACGTGTTTGTATTTATTAATAAAATGTAATTTAATAGCAATATTTTTTTTTTTATTTATTTATTTATTGATACATCAACTGGCCTTTTAAAAGTAAGGTTGGCACAATACAAAATATAACAATAATAAACGTTTCAATATGATTTATACATCTCTTATTTCTTTCGCAGGCTGGAGTTACGAAGCAAAGAACTAGAGGCTAGATTGGAATTGGAGCAGACGGCTCGATCGAGATTAGAAGCACAGGCGGCACGTGCTCGAGAGGCAGCCAACACGAGCGCACAGGCGGCCGGAGCTGCTCAGGCACGAGAGGCACAGCAGATGGAGGAGATTAAGAAAATGCAGAGACAAATAAGGTATGTTACGATATATCTATCTGTACGTCCAAGGGAAACTAAGCTATGTTGGTTTTTGGCCAAATTGATACATGAAGAAATAACTAGGAAATAGCTTGACATTATGGAAAAAACTACATTTTAAATTCCTCAATATATATATTTTATTATGTAAATAGACAAACTCGTGAACAATAAGATAAATTTGTAATTGTTTCTCAGGGACCTTCGAGAAGAGCTATGCATGGCCACATCAAAGATGGAAGAGGCGATTAGGGCGAGAGGTGAAGCCGAGAATAAACTGGATGCGGAGAGGGCTGAGGCTTCCGGAGCTAGAGGAGAGCTACGGGAGGCTAGAGCTAGGATCGCTCTGCTGCAGCAAGCTATAGCAGACGAACTTAGTCCCGATAATAATACTGATAGGTAAGAATATATACATTAGAAATTTTTGAGTTTGGTGACGGAAAAAGTAATTGAAATATAATATCTGTTATGTGATCAATCTATATTCTATAAGTACACTAATGGAATCCCTCCCAAAAGTGGTGTAACTATTGCATGTAATAAGCACACAAGTCTTCTCCACCATGTTATCAAAAATAAGATATTTGGTACAGGTGGTAGCACACCTTATCGTTTGACAATTTCAGCCGTACTCACAAAGTAAATACAAAATTAGACTAGGCTAACTAGACATGCCTAAAGTTAACCATAATTAAATGATAAACCCATTAAATATTTTGTAATGTGGTTCAGTGAAAATCTTTCTATGCACTTAGCGCATGACATTGGTAAACATTAGTGTTATAGGTACTATGCATGCGTGAGGGGTCGTGGTTGTGTGTATAGGTTGCCGGCACCGTGCGGTCTCAAGATAATGATCACGTACTGTGAGATGAATATTATGTTGATATCTGTAAACCCAAATATCCTTAAGCGAAATATGAATACTCACACATTTATCTTCACATAAGCATCGAGTGTTCACATATTGCACATGTCTTTATGTTATTATTGTTTATCGTGTGTGACTAACTAACTCTATGGTCTCCTCTCTCTTCTCTCTTTCAGTGACAATGACAGTTACAGCTCGGACGAGTCCATAGACACGTTCCTGGCCAATCACAAGATATCCGGAATCAATATTACCGGCAACCATTCACCAAAGTAAGTACAAGAATATTTTGATAAACAGTATGAAATATCAATCATCTTTGGATTTAAAGCCATTCTATTAGAATATTTCACATCAATTCAATTCTGCAAAACAAACAGAAACATAATGTTCACTCCGGGGATCAAATCCAGGAACCCTTGTTTACAATATGAGTGCGTTAGGTGGTTAAGCAAGTGAAATCTAGTCTCAAGTACCCGATTGTTAAAAAAATTCATTATTTTAAAATTTAATATGGCTGGAAGATGTTGCTATGCAACAAGTTCGCCATTTGACAGAACACTGTTTTTATTTATTATGTGTGGTTTATGTTAATATGGTATTATGTTTTGTCAATAAAGATTTATTATTATTGCATGTTAATTTTGAGAGGAACCAGCGTTTTCCGTTAAAGTAGTTAATTCTATAAAAAGCTAGTACGTTTTTTCATAAGTTCGGAGGAAATGTGTGTTTTCTCTGACATTATATAATTTTGAGAAGGATATTGAATATTTAAATGTGGTATAAAAGATTCCCTCATGGGATTTCAGCCGACCAACTTTTCAGGCTACTTACTGTGACTTTCCCGCAAGGACAAAAGGAGTCCTGCAGCCTCTGAAATATCTGGGAGGATGAGGGGTCTTTAACACTTAATTTTATCAAGGATTGATTAAGGAGGACGTAAAAAGAGGACTACATAAGATGAAAATGTTAAGTTTCATAAAAAAGTAATGAACTCATAAATATTTTCTTTTAATTTCTAGGTCAGATGGCAGACAAAGCAGATCTAGCGTCTCGTCGTCCAAACAGTTGAGTCCGACCAAAGAATCATTTGCGTGAGAGTCAAGTAACGGGGTGGAGGCCTCTCTGTCTATCCCACAAGGGGCGGGGACGCAACAAACAATGACAGACGGTGATCGAGGCAGCGATGAGGCAGACACCCCAACAAATATGGTCGCAGTACCGGTCGCAAGACCGGCATTAGTGTCTACCATAGCGTACATTTGCTGTTACAGACTGGCGTAGAGTGTTTTTGTTTCAGAAAAAAAAACAAAAGAATGTCAACAAATCATTAAAAATTTGTTTTTAATGGATATTTTTTCCGAAAAGATTCATGTCATAATAATACTGAAAAAATTATATATTGGAGGGCACATGGCTGGTAGGACACTAAGCTTATGCTATATTTAGCATTGCAACGGTTAAAAAAAGTGTTCTTGAAAAGGAAGAATTTGAAGGTAATAATTTGAAATCAAACATTTCTAGAATGTTTTGAATTTACGTATTCCATATTTAAATTAGCCTAATTGAAAAATGGAACAAATGAATATAAATTAGAACTTGTTCTATAATTCAAATTTAGTATTAAATTATTTGAATTTGTTCCATTTTCTGTAGAATATAATGGGTCAAATGATTAGATTTTTAAATACACATGTAATGTATAATCTAATGTCTCATTTTTAGAGATGTATTTAATATCGTTTTGTGGCCATAGAAAAAGTTAAAGTAGGTATTTGTAAAATACTCTTGCATCAGTCTGTTTAGCATTATGTACGCATATTGTATAGATTAATAATAAGAATAGAGAAACATAATATACATAATACACAAAAAACTTCCATTTTCAAATGTTATTGCATAATATTTTAAGGTTATGTACCAACTGTTATTGTCGCTTAGCTTACAACAATACTGTAAACTGAGGAACTAACTCTAGATACGGTTATAGTCTAGAATCTTGGAAAAGTCAAAATGATATCTAGATGTCTTGAAATATGGAAACTGAGATTTTCTCATAGCTGCCAATTGAAGCAGCAGTTGAAACAGGGACCTTTGGACCATTTCTGAGAATGTGGAAATGATTCTCGACTGTCTTTTCTAAGATTATCAATTTGACTTTTCTAACATACCAGATGAGACTAACGGCCGGTTTCATAAAAAAGAAAAGTCTCCTTAAATTTTCGTAGAAAAAAACTTCTAGTAATAACCAAAGTAACGCGTAGTAATTAATTAATTTTAACATCTTGGATTGTATCTTTATGGAACTGGCTATAAGAAAACATCGGATTAACCTCCCGTTATTTTCAACTAATTGTATAAATGCCTGGTGTATATGTGCCTATGATATTTTGCACTTTTGTACTATTGTCTTAATCATTACATTTTAATGAGTAAATTTGGATATTTGAGAGGACTCGTCTTGTTACGACAAATCTGTCTATTCGTTTGTACCACCAAGACATCTCCCATAAGTGAGTTAGGTGTATTTTGATACCTTCTGTCAAACTCGGTCAGTGTTTTGTTACAAAGCGGCGAGTTTTCTCATTTATCCACTTTATAATATTAAATACACACATACACATAGTTGTAGGGAATAAAAACAAATTGTTATACATTAGTGGGTATAAATCAAAGGGTTCTTTAGTTGAATTGTAATTTTTATTATAAGACTAGCCCTTATATATAGAAAATTGAACAATTTGTACATGTGATTTTGTTTTTTGAAGTTGTTTGACATTGTTTGATTGAAGAATTGTTGAATTAATGTTTTTCTTGATATCTCATATCATGAATAAGCCTCGGTTTTTATATATCTCATACCCTTCAACACTTATGTTGAATACAGAATATTTAACTAGCAGATTTTCCTTCAATGAGCATATGGGTAATAATAAAGTTAACTAATGTTTCAATTTAACTTTGTGAAGCTCATTGTAACAAAAAAACTGTTTCTTCACTAAATTTATTAATATTTTAAAGTTGGAATTTTTGCTTTTTGTGAAACATGATTGTTATAAAAAACTCAAATTCATTCAAAAGATAGTTAGCAATATGCTTGTGTCGTGAAAGAGAAGTAGAGCGGCAGTGGAAGAATTCTAATCTGGAATGCCTTAAAATTATACAATCATGCTTTTAGCCGCTGACAATATCGTTTTTCATATTTTGTGTTAATTTAGCAAAAAGACTTTGTTCTCAACAAGGGACACTAAAAACTGAGATTTCTAACAATCGACGCTTATTTTATTCAAACAAAAATACACTTGTTCTAAACAATGTGATTCTTTACAGACACGGGACTAATTTTAAAATGCTCATCCCGTGATGTATCCTATAAATTCGTGTGATACAGTATAAACATGTTTATTTTGGCCTATCGTTGTTGAGATTATTTTTGGGTGAATGTGTTGTTTATGGTTTGTGTTGTTTAACTGTCAAAGTCTTGAAAAGTGTCTGAATTCTCTGTTTCTAAACAGAGTTATCTCAGACTTACTACGGCCTACGAAACTGTCTGTACCTACAAATTTGTCACTGTACGTTTTAAAGTGTGTCTTTTTTATTACTTCCCGCATTTTTTTGAATAATATGTAATTTGATTTTCTACATTTGTTTTTTTTTGTTATGGAAATCATTTGATCAAGTTTGTTGAACGTGTGCAAACATTTTCAATATGAAAAACTTTTGGATATGTATGAAAAGACTACAATTTATCTTTAATAGTTAAAACTTATTTGAAAATATTATGACTTTCATAAAATAACTGAAATTGCTTTAGTACTTACTATCTTTGAAAGTATGCCTTGTGTTAGTCAAAGTTAATTAATAATTAGAAATATACGTTCTTACCTCTTACAGACATCAACTCAAAATCACTGGAAAAATGTGCTTTACTTTCTTTTTAAATGAATAGGGAACATGCATGTGTGAGGAATATGAATAAATGTTATCAATTCATATTAATAAATATACGCTGATCACGAATATCCTAATAAGAAACCATAAAATAAAACTTTTCATTCATTATTTTCATTTTAAAAATCCATATTTTCTGTTATTGAATTAGTCCGGTGTGACGTCGCTAGGCGCTATTTTGTATTGCCAGACATTTCACTCTTAGTACTGTTTGTAGCGCCTGATATTGTCAAACACTGCTCCGCCACGAGTGAACCTTTTTGCGGCGAAGTGTGAAAATTGCTTTTTTAAATGGTTATAAAAACCTTAAAAATGCACATTTAAAAATATAAAAAGTACCATAATTTTTCTAATTTTCTGTACTATTTTTTGGGTTGAAAATTTTTTTTTGTGAAAGTTCCCCATTGTCCAGATTTACGAGACTGTATACATTTTTCTATATGAATATTGTACTATGCAATGATGGTTAATGTGCCTTACATATAAATTCTGTAATTACGTTTGTGTTATGGGTGTCATATGTCATAATTACATTTGTGTTACGCATATCATATGCCACAATTACATTTGTGTTACGTATGGCATGTGTCGAGCTATATTAGTGTCACATAAATATGTTATATGCCGTATTTACAGTAGTATTACACATGTCATATGCCTTAATTACATTTGTGTTACATATGTCATTTACTATAGATATCATTAATATTATACTTTCTTAGTCCTCTGCATAATAGCTCGTTTGGTGTTGCCATTAAAAAAAAATTATAAATAAATACATCTGACAAACGTTTTTACAGTTACTTTGAATGTAAGGCGTATTAATGCGTCTAACTTTTTTAACTTTTTGATATCGTCGTGTGGAATGTTGTTGATAGCATTATTATAAGTAATTTTATATATTACGATACTTAATAATCCATTTGTTAAAATGTTGTGATGTGCGTAGTGGGGTAATGTAGTGGTTTTCGGAAAAGGTTGGTCTAAGGTTTTGGTAAATTAAAAAAAATTACTCAGCTCTTCAAATTTATTTTTATCCATGGTATTATGTCAAAGTCACAAAATAGCACCGTATTTTGACACACGCCATATCTGTCGTAATGACCTGTTGAGATATAGTAAAGAAAATAATTTGGTTGATGTCTTATAAATAATCACTGATTTGAAGCTCAAAAAGGAATATTTTTTTTAACTGCTTGACTTTTTTATCAGTAAAGAATTTATAATATAACAACGTCTAATAGTAATGCAATATGAAACAAGTGTTCCTTTCTACTATTGTTTGTTAATTCGCAGAGAGACGTCTTTCGACTTATAAGGTCATTATCAATCTATGAGAATTTTACTACGTGTGCACCGATACAGTTAATAACGTCAAATAGATGACTCACGTCATCATAACTGCATACGTTTGCGTTAGTTATTATGTCATATGCCAATATTATATTTACGTTACGTATGTCATATGCCATGTTTACGTTTGCGTTACATATTTCATAATATGTCATAACTATGTTTGTGTTACTTAAATTTATTTAAATCCTGTGTCACAAGAGGACACATCTCGAGCGTAATTACCCATGAAACATTTTGACATAATACCATAAATAAATTTTTCAATTGTAAAAGACTAATCTGGTTTTACGTTATGAACTCAATTAAAAAAAAACAGGTAGCGGGTCTAGAATCGTGGATATTTTACTCAGATGTCTGAGATTTTAACTTAACCCTACCAACTATCTTGTCAAGCTACAGTATTTATAAAGTTTTTGAATATTCTGAAGTGTCAGTTTAAAAACATTAAAAAAAAACTTACGTTGTCACCAAGTGGCTTGTTGTTTGTTGTAACAATTTCGTTTCTTCTACAAAATGAGAGATTTCTATTTATGACCGAAAATTAATTCCATAATCTTATTCTCAAAATATTCTTTATGTAATAAATTATTGTAATAATATTAATAGGCCTAATGTAGTTAAAAATGTTATTTATTCTCTTACCAATTGTGCATAAGTTTTGTATATATATCAATTGGTAATTGTGAAGATTCATGATGGAATTATTATTTTTAAATTATTTAAGTGTTGTCATGTGAAACAACTAATGTGTGTTGCGTCATATGTCAACAAGTATGTTTATGGTATGTCATATGCCGTATTTATTATTATGTTACATAATTATTATGTCATATGCCGCGATTACATTTGTGTTACAACTACACTTGATTGAGTTAAGCCATTTACGATGGATTCATTAAATTTGTGTTAAATACTTAAAACAACTAGACAATCATTTTAAAATTCTTTATTCTTTGATTATTTATGAACTTTTGTTTATTTCTTTAACTAGCATTTATTTTTATATTCTGTTTTGTAAAACATTTACAAACATTGTAAAATAAATCAGCAGTTATTTTAAATTGCTGATACATTTCTCTTTTTATTTGCATAATATTATTATTTAATTATGCATTTATTCCTTTAATTTCGTTGAGGAATATATTGTAGTGTGAACGAACAGTTATGTTAATGTAAACTTACACTTATTGAACTGTAAACTTACATTTATTTACTGTAAATTTACATTTATTTAATTTACTGTAAATTTAAATTTATTTACTGTAAATTTACATTTATAATTACTTATTATTTATTTATTAGCGTAAATATTTCTTGTAATGTTTTTTTTTCTGTAAATAGGCATTTTTCTTTATTCATTAAGTTGTATAATTGTCTATTGATACTTGAGGTACATATGATTTGTAATATATCTTTATTGTTATTAATTTACATATTTTATTTATTATTATGTTTAGCTTTTAATTTTAGCATTGTAGTAAATTAATTTTTAGGAAATATTGTATTTTTACGTTTAGGTTACCTCTGAACTTATAAACTGCTGCATGTTGTCGTAACTAATGATTGTTCTCTACATTCTTAATTTGAAAACATTTGAATTATTTATCTATATATCTTATATACTTCAGAATCATTTTTGTGATGAAATTTTGAGGAATTGGTAGATACAACACATTTTATTTAGAATAATTCGTAAATACGACAACAAATCAGAAAGCTATTCCAGGATAACGGTAACAGTTACAGGTGTGATCTTCAGTGAGAACATGCAGGGCTCATATAAATACACATTGGTGATCATAACTCAATTTCGCCAAAAATGTCAGATACGACAGTTAGTCAGAAAAGGGACGATATTGTCTATAATATTTTTTCGCCGTGTTTTTAAAATAAGAATGTGGAGCGATTATTGTTATAAGACCTTCAGTTATGTTTTGTATTATGATTATTTTATATCATATTAGTTATAAACATAAATATTATGAATTGTATAATGAAAGTAATCGTATGATAACCCGCTGCCAAAATAAAATCACAAGAAGGTCTTTGCGAAGCTGCAAGTGGTTTATGAATAAATTACGCACAGCCAAACTTGTATAATCATCTTACAACTTCTGTAAAAAATAGTCTTAGTGCTTTCAATTCTAAATTGTATATTTCAATGTAATAAATCAGCTATTTTTGGAGCAAAAATCTCTTCCATGATCAATGTTTTTCTTGTAATATCGACTGTGCTCAGGGCAAAGGCTTCAAATCACAATTAAATTGGCAAAATTTGTTTCAATAACATTATTTGATCATAATATTTAGATTAATCTGGCTGTATTACGTCTAATGATGTGAGTAGAGAAAATTCTCCAAAGAAATTTCTCGAGAATGAGAAATTTATTTATTTATTTTATTCTTCACTGTACATTGTTTACAATAATACAAATTAACATAGAAAATATCATTTATACAATTCAATGCACAGAGGGCGAGTTTATCGCTGAAATGCGATGTCTTCCAACTAACCCGGCTAAAATTTCTCTCCATAATTTTTCCCAGTGGTATTTTTTATTGATTATTGTAAAAATGATAAATAAAAAATATAAAATACACCATAATTCTCCACTTCGAGAAATTTCTTGGTAATTTTCTCGAAAAATATTTTTTTGAAAATTTCACAACACTAATTACGTCAGAGAGGTTGACTGGAAGATTTTGTTCAACAACAAATCTGCCTTTTGAGTGTGCGTCTTGCATAAGTGTTTTAATTATTTCTCTGTGTTTTGTTTATTGTACCTCTTTCAAATTGTGTGGACAATGAAGTTTTATTATTATAATTTAAAATTTTGTTTCACAACGTTAATTCTTTCAGCGGAAGAGGCCTGCGTGATTTTAGCAATTTCTATCTTATTGTTTTATTTTGATGTCGCCGGTTTGGTTGTGTGTAAGACAGTCTTAAACCTAGACTCGCAAGTGTACCCATGTATAGCAATGTTCTACATATTAATAATAATAGTTATTGGTATGTATTATTTATACCCAATTTACCTTAGAAATTAAACAATTATCTTTATTATTATTATTGCTATTATCATATATAGTAAAATAAAATGTTTTTATCTAAACAGTGTTTTATTATTTTATATCCCGTACTCTGTCCCGTAAGTCCCAATCCAAAATACGTATATTTTTAGATACAATGTGACGAAGTATTGAGTCAATATACACTTGCTAAGTGTTACATGATCTGATGTTTGCGCTACAACTGTCTAGATTAGTCTTGCTTTCAATTTTGTTAAGTACTAGCTGACCCAGCGAACTTCGTACCGCCTAACAATCAATGAGTGATTAATATTATTTTTAATATCTTTACAAACTCCCGTAATTGTCCAAGTGTGTCATCTTATAGTATCCTTTTTTGCCGATAAGGCCGTGAGGTAAACTGACGTACGGCCGCCGTTTGTGTGCTATTTCGTTTTGTGCATTCATTTTAATTGGATGGAGAGAGAGATGGAACAATGTAGCCTCGCTGACAAACAAAAACATCATCGTAGACCCTACTCTTCAGGGTCCCGGGCTACAATCTCCCCCGAAAAGTCTGGGTTCAACAAAATAGAGTTCGCACAGGTCAGGGTTGTTGCAACTACCAAATGTGGAAATAGGAGGGAGTCTCCGGAATGCGACTGTGGAGCTCAGTTCCAAACGATTCAGCATCTGGTGGAAGAGTGTCCAGGTAGAAGATACGAGGGCGACTGGATGGACATCCATGAATCAACCCCAGAGGCGGTGCAGTGGCTTTCTGAACGAGAGCCAAGAATTTGATATGGAGTAACTATTTTAATGCAAGCCGAAGTCATACAAAAAGTAAAGTATCTTATAGTATAAAAAATAAAATTCATTTATGTTGAACAATTATATTTAACTCGGATCTGTTTATAAATTATCTGCTGTACGTAATATAATATGTAGATGCTAATTTATTTTTTTAGGTAGATACCTATTCATTTTAAATTTATAAAAATTCTTATCCATGATTTTTTCAAAATAGAAATTTCAGAACCACAGATGTTAAATTGAATGGATAACGATTCTAATTTGAAAATGTATACAAAAATTATTCCATAAATAGGCGAATCTATGAAAAAACTTCATTGTTGATTTTGTATAATTATCCATATTATTTTTGAACACAACAAAAAAAGTCGTTGATGGTGGATAAAACATTTTTTAAAAAAAAATTGTTATGGCAACACGTGACAGCGGAACTGTCATACAAACGTCACTTTCATACAAAAATACAATCCAAATTCCCGTTGGATTTTTCATGCAAATTGTCTCCTGATAATTATGAACACAACACTAAAAAAATCGGCCAATTTGGTTCATCCGTTCTCAAGTTATTGGGGAACATACATGGTCAACTCATTTTTATTTATATAGATTAGATCAAAATGGCTCATAAGCTGATTCTTCACTCTATCACAAAACATTTTACCAACCATTGCAACCAAGTCCATTTTGAAAAATAAATGGTATAAACAAACATCTTTGTGGGTTAGTTAGAAGATATCGCGCTTCTGCGATAAACTCGCCCATTGCACAATTTTTTTTGTATAATTAAATTGAATATTTTCATATGTTGTTTTTTTGTGCAATAAAGTTTTTTATTATTATTATTATTATATCTTTAGTATACATCCAAATTAAAATTTCAGAACCATTCAAATAATAATATATGTAGGGAGATGATTAAAAAGAAGTATTTTTTTAGTAACAATTATAATTAGGACTACAATATTTATTAAATCATTAACTTAAATGCTAATTTATTCTACTTTAAATGTTTTGATATTAATCTTTATACGTCTCCCAGGTGTCTGTTACCATAAGATGTTTGAATCTTTCTCCGATTGTAACATCATCTTTCCTGCAGAGTCTGTAGTTATCATGAACTCTCCTAATGAATTTTTCACTGCTTTGTAATGAGCTTGTATGACCAGCACTTTGCTCCTGAAATAATTAAAAAAATATTAGTCAATACGTTGAATTTGTGAGCAGAGTGGAAACACTTACATTTTTGGGTAACATTTCAGGTAATATGAACGCATCAAAATTAAATTTATGAATTTTCTGCTCGTGTTCACATAATTATATAGTTTTTTTGCTTGCGAAACGATATGATAACGAAATGATTGTGGATAAATGTGTTTTTGTATAAAATAACAGCACACCAACCCCAACCTAACCTATAAAGTTCGTCGGTAGCCTGGAGGTAGAGTCTCGGCCTCCAGAACAAGGAGTCCGTGGTTCGATCCCAGGTGCACAAGCTTTTAGGCGTGAAAGGTGTATAAGGTTGTTTTTGGGTTTTATTGGTTGGCCAAATATCTTTTTTTTTTTAAATCAAACGTAATTTTTTAGTATATTTGTGACATGTCAAATGCTTATGAATAATACAAATAATTAATTTTGTATGCAAAAATTTACAAAATTCCACAGGTTTCTTATTCTTCAGATGAAATACTACATTCATTCGTTCATCACCCTCAACACTCCTCTCGGGAGCACAGTGCAGAAACCAGCCTCCTCCATTCAGAGGGTTTCCCAATTCTTCTATATGGCTGTGAATCTTGGCACTTAACCAAGGCTCAAGAGTGGAAGTTACTAAGCTTTGAAAACAAGTGTCTTAGAAGGATTTTGGATGTCAAATGGTATAAACATGTCACAAATGATGCTGTGTGCCGACGCACCTGGCAGAGATCTGTAATCTCCGTGATACTGGAGAGAAGATGGTCCTGGATGGGACGTGTTCTGAGAATGCCCAACGATAGTTGGCTAAAAAGAGCACTGTTCTTCCGTTCCCTAGGGTTCCGTCGGCCCGGGTGTCCCTCTTTCACAATACACAGTTTCTATGACAACGACATCAGAGCACAGGGAATATTGTGGAAAGAGGTGACGCAATTGGCGCAGAAATACTACATATCTACATAAAAATAATTCAAAATAATCAACATTTAGATCCATGCACTTAATCTGGAAAAAAATCCATTTTTAATTCAGCTGTGATGATGCCCTAAATATCCTATGATGTTATTGGCTAGGAAAGTCTAATGGTTGCTTCACGACTTGTGGGAGATGACAAATGAATATTTTGAATATCTTTTACCTCTGTAAGGTATGGATGTCTCAATAGGAGCATATTCCTTTCCTCTACTTCCATGCGCCACATTGCCTCTCTTCTAGCTTTCGGAGTCACATCTTTCACAAATCTGTCTTTACCCATGAGAATGTGCCCATGGGGCATTCTGTTTCTTCTGAACAATAAAGCTGTGAGACGCATCTTGGCTCAGAGTAGCGAATGTTTAAACTACGAACTAGAAACTTGTATTTTGGTATAGATGAGAATTGTAATAAATTGCTATTCTTGAGAGCACAAGAAATGTAAATCTATTTCAAATTATAGCATAACCAGTAACCACAGCATAACCTACAATGTAAAGAACTGTCATGCTAAAAAACCACAGACAATAATTAATTTCAGCTAGATTTTTAGATCACTTCCTATTTAAATAATATTTTAAACTCCTAGGATTTTTGATTTTTATGAAAAAAGAATTGATTTTTTTAAATTAAATATTTTGATACAACATCATAAAAGCATTATCACATATTTTTATTACTCATACGGACACAAAAAAATAGTTGACGGAAATTATTATAGATTTATAGCTAGTAACACCAAATAATTGACATATTTGATATTTGTCATTTTCTCACGGTTTATTTTGGTTGTTATTGCACAATAAGACAAATAAAAGTTTAGAAACTGAATATACTTAAATGTTGGATTTTGTATTTATTAAAAATAATGAAGTTCAATAAGACGTCGCGTTCAAAGTAATTGTAATTATTCATAATAAGTATTTTTTTCATTAAATCATTCTATAACATAACCTATAAAAATATCTGTTTAAAACTAGCGACCGGTTTATCGAATTTATTTATAAATGTCGCTTTGTTTTCTATAAATAATAATATTACACAGTTTAGAAACATTCATTACCGTGTTTTAATCAATCGCAGATATTTCAATCAAATAAAGTGTGTTCTTAAAGAAATGGTTTAGAAAAAATACAAAATGTTTTTTTCCACTGCAATGCGTTGTAGCTTGCTCAAAACCGCAGTGTCGGGTATATTATCACCAGCAAAATCGAATACAAACATATTCTTTAATATAAGCGTTAGGAATCTCGTCACAGCAGTAAATTGCAATACTTTAAAAAGTAAGTTTGATTGTCTTCCGTTTCTTGCCACAAAGAATAAGTTTGGCAATGTTGCTGCATGTCCTATTAGTACATCAGCCTCTTCGGATCCTCTGTTGAAGAAGAGGTCACATAAGAAGAGATACGCTCCCGATATTGATCCAGAAAATTTTGAAGAAGGACGATTCAGTGTGGTAGCATTTTCTACTGCGAATGAATATAATTTGAGCAATTTAAAGAATGCACTGATTGAACAGAATTTGTACAACCCACAAAAGTTAGTATTACAATATAATATTTATTGCTTTATATGAAGATAATTACTAACAAATGTGCATGTAGTAGTTGGGTTAGTTGGAAGATATCGCGTCCCTGCGATAAACTCGCCCATTGTGCAAAATTTTTCGTTTATACCATGTAACCTTATCATTTTTATCCATATATTTTGTACAATAAAGTTTATTATTATTATTGTCCAAAAACTAACCAAATCGTGTTCGATATGCAGAATGATAACTTAGAAATATAAAATCTCTATTAAGGTACCTTTTTCTATCTAACTATCAATACCCTCACACCGTATCCCAAGTGTGGTAGGCAGAGAGAACGGAATGTCATATAGATGTATCTTTACATACTTCTTTCGCTTCTTCTACATTCATACAATTTCTCATAAACACATGTCGATTTTTCTTACTAACACAGGGTGTTCCTTGAGAATTTGATCCACATGGTTCTCAGACACGCGCGCTTCCTTCTTTCAGACAGGTATATTCTCTTTGTCATCCTTTCCCCTTCCATTCATTCTACTTGTCCAAACCATGTATAACTTAATTACACACATTCTATGCACTACACTACTCTCGCATTCGCTCATTCTTCTAATATCCTCATTCTATCACGCAACTTTATCATCTTGTAAAGGCATATATAGGGAAGAATATTTTTTATTTTATTTTAAATAAGCACAGTATACAATGATACCACAACAACAAACAACAAAACAATATTAGACACGGTAAAATGCTCCCTCCATAAGCAACTAAATGCTTGTGTAGAGATAATAGAAGTATTTATTTATTAGTGGCTCATGATCTGTATTATATTTTTTCATAGTTTTTTGTTTAATGGATGCTTTCGCCTTGTGGTATATTTCACATCTTAAATTTGTTAGATTATTGATAGTTCTTTTTAGACATTTTTTAATTGTATCTTTGTTTTGCGGCCACAACACAGCCATGAGGCTAGTGTGGCTAATCTATAAATAGTGTTTTTATATATACTTGTGTGAATGAAAAAAATGTACTTGTGAAAATAAGTTTAAATAAATAAATAAAATATATATAAGATCTGCATATAAATTATAAATGGGGCATAGCCGATATGCAAACCGCATGCAACAATAGGGTTTGTCCTCCAGTCTTGAAAGTGAAAGGGGCTCACACTAGATAGTGATCACATTTTGGAATGTTCTTCGTATTGTTTTGAATTTGGTTGGGAGGATCTAGAGATTACAGATTACGGACAAATATCAACTGCAATGTTTGATTGAGAGTAGGTGGTAGTATTAATTTAATGTTTTCTTGGTGATTTCTCATAGGATTAACAGGGAGAGCCTACCAGATCTGATGAGGTGCAGCCGTTTCATCCAGTATGTATTTATATATATATAAATACAGTGGTACCTTGACATACGAGTTTAATTCGTTCCGCAACCTTGCTGGTGTTTCAAATTACTCGTGTCTCAAAGCAAATTTCCCCATTGAAATTAATTGAACTGCCATTAATCCGTTCCAGTCCTGAAAAATGCCACCCCAGTTATTTTTTTTTTATTATAATAATAATAAACGGAGAGTATTTAAAGCGCCATCTTTGTGCTATAGCACTTCAAGGATGCTGTACATGATAATGTTTTATGTGTTTTTGAATAAGAAAAATGTATTTACAAATGACAAATATTGTACAAAAACATAATAAAAGAGAATGTTAAGAAATAAACTAAATTTATAAAGTGTTACTTTTGCTTAATTTTCGTCACTGCTTTTCTCTTCATTGGTCTTTGCCTTTTTCGACACGCTTTTCTCACTTTCACCTGTAGGCCGTTTAAAAAAAACATGTCCAAGGAGGTTTGTTTTTTCCTTCCTTTCAGAATGTTCCGGAAATGAGTTAGGCAAGTGTCATTAAATAGCTTGTATCTCAAATTTTGCTCGTATTTCAAAGAAAAAAATCGCTCGCTCGACGGCTCATATCTCGTAAAACTCGTATGTTGGGGCACTCGTATGTCAAGGTACCACTGTACATCTATCTGCAGATGGTTTCTTAGGTACTGGTCTTTATAATGTATCTATTAGTATTTGGCATTCTTGAAGAGGTTCGGCACGTCATGTACAGGGAGTCCAACATAACCTCCGGGCCATTGAGATGGATGCTCCATTAAACGGCGCCGAATAAATCATCCAACATGCATACATAATATGGGATATAAAGATTAAGGTGGGGTATGTTGCAGGAATGAGTGAAGAAAAAATATCAAAGAGGTACTGTTCACCCAACTCATTTGAGTAAACTTCGTTCAACAAAATACAACTAAATTTCTGTTAACAGTTTTATTGTTTAAATAAATATTTGTTATGTACTGTGATATGAAGTAAATGTTTTACTTTGTATAGTTTTCATTGTTATATATTATCTCTAAAGAATGATGCAATATAAATATTTATACAAATATTAAACTTTAGTGGTAGGCAGTGTAATATAAGTTGTTAGGTTTCATGTAGAAGGTCCACGGTTTGAATCTTGAATTACGCATTATGCTCTTCCACTGTGTCCTGTTCTCTGCTTGTATGTCATCCATATTGTGCCTGCTACAGCCTCCCTTGCATAATCAGTCCATTTTGTTGTTTTGCGGATTAAGATGTAGTATAGTACACATGATTTTTTTTTGTACATACTATACTATACCATCACGGCATATCCCACAAGTGGGGTAGCCAGCAGATCAGCTGCATGTAAGAAACATGCAAACTGTCCTCTTCGTGCCAATATAAAATCAAGACATTCAGGATGGGTGGCAAACCTCATCGCTGAATTTAAGATGTACAATGTCTTTAATTTATTCGAACACCTGCCTTTTACAGGACACTCGAAAACTTACGGAGAAGAGTGGGAGACCAATTCTTTACCGGGTGCTCCACGGGATGTTTGTACATCAGTTAGTTAAAATTAAAAAAAAAAAAGAATTTTACATTGAAAAATGGCAAAGCAGTGGGTAAAATAATCTTTAGGTCTTGTTTAGTCCAAGATACGAGGTATGTTTATTGAAAAAAACGAAGATCACATATTTTGATAGTTCCATTGTTGTTGATGATGATAACTTGGAAGCAAGATTGTTTTTTTTTTTATCAACCCATATATCGTCCCTCTTCTGACTAACTGTCGTATCTGACATTTTTGGCGAAATCGAGTGATGATCACCAATGTGTACTTATATGTGCCCTGCATGTTCTCACTGAAGATCACACCTCTATCTGTTACCGTTATCCTGGAACAGCTTTCTGGTTTGTTGTCGTATTTACGAATAATTCTTTATAAAATGTGTTGCCGTATCTACAAATTCCTCAAAATTTCATCACAAAAATGATACTGAGATATATAAGAATACAAATAAAATAATGTAATATAATTTACACTGTATCATATAACTAGGAGAGACGAAAATATGCACGGCAAAACACTAAAAACGCTCTCCTGAACAATTTACATTTTAGCAGATACGACTGTTAATCAGAAGAGGGACGATATCGTCAAAAGTTATTTCTCGTTTTCATTTTGATGTGCATTAGTAATGGAAATTCTTTTTTCAAGCCTCTGGAAATGCTCTTCTGTATCTGCAGCTAAGAACTTATGTAATAGATTAATAAATATCCATCTAATTTATGAACAATTTCATTATTTCAGAATCTCTGATTTGGAATTAACCGATGTTCTAATAACATCGGCAAACTACAGTGTCGGCAATGAACCCAGACATATGTTCTTCTTCAGGGAAGGTTCCGTAGTGCTGTGGAATTGTACAGAATTGGAAGTTAGCAACGTCCTCTCGTTTCTGAAACAGTTTGAAATGGATTCCTATTCTGAAAGACTTGTATTGAGGGAGAAGGAATGTATGTCGTACAAATATCAAGTACCGGAGTAAGTATATTAAATTTTATAGAGTTATGGTTATATTGTGTCTTGTGCCGCGCCTACGAATATTCAATGTTTTTACTAGACAAGCTATTTGGAAACTAAAACCTTGTCTTTTATTTTTATATGCGCAGTTGAAATCAGATTGTTTAGTAAGATGCGTGGTAGTACTAGATAAGTGTCAACAAGCTACAATTGTTTGGGTGTGTGGAAAGAATAAATAAAAATAAATATATGACAGAGAAAGGGATGTGGACTCTCGAATATTAAAGTGCAAGAACATATAGACTAGATTCTCAAGGATTGACATGTGTTAAGACAAACAAAAGAACTTGCATGAGGAACTATAATGAACGTTTAAGAAGCAAAATGGGTGTGTTAGGTCAGGAATAAATGGCATTCGGTCCTCTCTGTCTTTCTTGCAAGGGTAGCGAATGATGGGAAGTATGTATTGAGGTTTTTTTTACTATGGACTACACTGAGAAGTCGACGTGAGTAGGGTCGTTGGATGGAGAATAAAAAATATATCAAATAAATTATTTAAATAACCTTTTTTCTATTTTAGGAAGAAGTGTCAATTACATTCTTCAACATTCCTCCTGGGACCAGAGCCAGAGAGCATTCTGGAGAAGTATACCTTCAGTAATGCCATGGCGCAGTCTGTGAAGTTGGGAATATGGGAAGCAAGTCTTGATAACTATGCTGACTCTATAGTGGATCTAACAAGTGATTTACAGAAGGGAATACCTATTAGTATATCACGGAATGAGGTACAACTCATTATTTGTATATTTATCGATGGCTTAGTGCACAGGGGCCGTAGACAAACCGTACTTAGCGATCAACTACTTTTCGACAGTCTACCTACATGTACTGTGTAATTATGCATTACTGTTGCGGTTATAGTCGAAAATTTGTTTGTAGTCGATCACCAAGTACGGTTTGCCTAGGGGATCAGATGTTTTAAGTGCCACAGAGGTGATTTTACAGGGGAGCATTTGAAAGTTTAACTATTGCTTTGTTTATGAATTTGAAGACTTAATTAATACATTATTATAATCACTGATTTATTATTTACAACTTATCATATTCGTGTACAATAATCTTTGAAAAAATCATTTTTTGTGTACTTATCTTTGTATTTTGATTTACCAAAAATTGTACTTACCACATCTGTGCTCTAAGCCACGATTATGATCCTTGACGTATTGTTATGTGATCGTCATTTTTTTATTCATGATTTTTTTCATGTAATCAATAGTTTTGCGCTTAGCAAATATCTCACAAATTTTCAAATTTTTAATATTTTTAGAAATACGATATTAAAATGTCAGTTGACTTCACACTTTAGCAGCGTGTTGTGATAAATCATTGGATAAATTATTTGTAACTTGGTTTGCAGATATTGAGGAAGACAGGCACACTGTATGCTCTCCGTCACAATATAAACTTAGAATCAGACCTGTTGGACACTCCAGACTTCTACTGGGAACGTGCCGAGTTGGAAAGGCTCTATATAGACACAGTCGGATATTTCAGCATTAGCAGAAGGACTAGGGTATGTGATAATAGCAAGAAAATAAAATTCTTCAGTCAATAATAATGGTACCAACTAACAAAACTATTGATTAAAATTCTTTTTTATAATTTCAGATTTTAAATGAGAAACTTTCGCACTGTCTAGAACTCTTGGAGTTGGTTTCCTCGCAGTTGAGTGACAGGCATCATATCCGATTGGAGTGGATGATCATAGTTCTCATTATGGTTGAAGTCGGCTTTGAGATGTTGCACTTTGCCGAGAGATACTGGAATTTTTTGCAGGTCTCCTAAAGCCTGATCCGATTCTTTTTTCAGGTCTGAGCTGGGCATTAACATTGTTAATTAGTTAATTATAAAGTTAATTAATCCGTTAATGAAAAAGTGGATACCATCAGATAAGTATACATAAGTATTCATACCATGGATACCATACATCAGAAATTGTTACCTGAGTTATTATTGACTTCCGTCAAAGTAAGTCTGTTATTTTCTTAAAACTACAATTCCTTCGTAACAAATTTATTTGGAAGGATTTGCATGCACTAAATAAAACGGAATTTATAATTTCTACCCTGTCACAAAATTATTGAGAAATTTACTGAAGCGTTAACCGTTTAACAAACTTAATTTAATGTTAACGGATTAACAACAATTAACTCTTTGTTAACAGATTAAAGAAGTTAAATTTAGATTAACGGTGCCCAGCTCGGTTTTCGATCGATTCCTTTTTTTATTGTTATAAACCAAAGCTTTAATAAAGTTTAATATTAATATTTTTAGTGATACAATATTGTTATAAACATGTATAGTTTTAAGAATATTATTTTGAAAATAAAATTATATGAGAAAAATATTTTATTAGTGATTTTCTATGTAACTCACGTTTGATATTGACTCCTCTAGCGCAGTGTTCCGCAAACTTTTTGTGTTCAAGGTACACAAATATACACAAGGTATCAATTCAAGAAATTTTAGAGGTACACCAAAGAAAAAAGCAATGTTTATTTAACAAAGCGTCTCGCTCTTACAGCTCTCGGCTTTTTTTAGGTGTATTATTTTAACAAAACCTTGACTTTTTTCCGCGGCACACAAACTGATGACCACCGGCACACGCTTTGCGGAACACTGCTCTAGCATATAGCTTACACTAGGCAATAGTCACATAGTGCGCTCGCTTTAATGCGACATTAAATCCTGTTTGTGCATGTGTGTGTCGTTATGGAGATATATATCTCCAGGTACGGCACGAGGTATGTGGCGGGCGCTGCCCTTAAAAAAAAAAAAAAAAAATAGTCACATAGTGATTGTACCATTTATCAACCCATTTCTGGTCAATAGACCATTAGATCATAGCCCCCATAAGGCAATAGCTATTTAAAAACTATTTATCAACCCACTTTTGCTACTATTTCATGTTATGATTATATTATATTTTATGTTATAAGATTATGAACATAGAGGATATACTTGTGTGAGGAAGCACGTGCATCCTATAATCACATTGATCAAATTCTCTAGGGCGGTTGGTTGTTGAGTAAGAGAAATTGATGTGCATGTATGAATGTAGAAGAAGCGAAAGAAGTATACAACGATAGATCTGTGTGGCGTTTCGTTATTTCTGCCTTGAGACACGGTGTGAGGGTATACGGTAGTATAAACTTGTCTCCCACTCTTTTCTGTAAGTTTTAGAGTATCCTATAAAAGGTATTTGTAAAACGTCACATGTGAGACAATATTAAACATCTAGAATCCAGCAATGAGGTAAGCCACCCATCCTGAATGTCTTAACTTTTATTGGCACAGGGAGGACAACTTGCATGTTTTTACATCCAGTTAGGGCCAATATTATAAAAGTCCGTTAGCTCGAGTTATTTTAATATGGTGCAAAATTTGATATAACTACTCGTTTTTCAGCATTATAAACATCCGTTGATATTATTTCAGTAAAATGTTACCATTGGCTTTAACTGGCCGACCGACCAGGGTTTAGTTTTTACGACTAGCATTGCTGTCTCACTATTTGCCTGAAGAGAGAAAGAAATAACAATAGATGAATCTACGCACGTGTTTTGTTAGGATTTATTCTCATAGCATCACTGTCATTTACTCATTTGTTTTGTGTAAATTATGAGATTGTTGGGTGAAGTTTTTTATGAATGGGGAGCAGGTAGATAAAAGGGACAGGCAAGATCTTATGTGACCACCGGTTGAAAACCATGGATACAGTAGGCAAAAATATTTCTTTTTAACGAATTGTCAAAATAGTTTTATAATGCAGTATCTAGTAGAATGTACGAACAGATCGCCATCCGTTCGTAAAGTGTCGACATACTTGCGAATATTGGGTTCCTCGTTTATAATTTCGGCCCTTAGTCTGCTGGTTACCCCACTTGTAAGAAATACCGGGATGGTATGAATGAATAAACTTTTATATGCTGAGAATGATTTTTACATTACTAACTTAAAAATGTAATTATTCCAATTATATTAAGCCGTGGAGCACCCGGTAATGAATTGGTATCTCACTTTTTTCCGTAAGTTTTTGAGTATCTTGTAAATTGCAGGTGTTTAATTAAGACATTTTACAATTCAAATTCCACGATAAGGTTTGCCACCCATCTCGAATGTCATTTTTTGTTAGCACAGAGAAGACGGCTTGCACGTTTGTTAAATGCGGCTGGTGTGCTCGCTACCCCACTTGTGGAATATGCCGTGATGGTGTAGTAGTAGTAACAATCATACTGGAAAATAGAATAGTATAATTGTTATTTTTATGACACTGTTTTATTATGTAATATTGTAACCAACCAATGTACAGTGAAGAATAAAATAAATAAATAAATAGTGTCGGTGTTAAGGACACACATGGAGGACATATAGTGATATTGTTTCACTTTCTTTATAGTAATGTAAAATCATACAAGGGCAACTAATTAGTGTTTAGAAAAAAAAAATTACAGACATGTTCCTTATTTTTATATTTCAACATAAAATTATCAATACATATTTACTTATACATAAGCTAAATCCACTATCATTAATTTATTATTTATACAATTTTAAAATTATCACAAATGAGCATGCAAAAAAAATAGAATTCATCAATTAGAAATAATCGACAAAACCATAAAAAAACGCAGTCAATATTTTATATAATAATGCGGTCAAAATAACCATATTTAGTCCTAAATTTCCTATTAAATAAAAAATAATATACAATGTTTTACGATCAAAGTAGCCATTGTTGGTATGATCAAAAATCAAAAATTATTTAGTCCTAAAGTTCCTATGAAATAAAAAATAATATACAATGTTTTATAATCAAAGTAGCCATTGTTGGTATGATCAAAACTCAAATTAATAATGGTTACGATCGGAATATACAATGTGGTTATATTTTGAACTACACCATGACGGTGTGTCCCAAAAGTGCCTGCCTTTACAGGACATTCAAAACTTACGGTAAAAGTGGGAGACCTATTCTTAGCCGGGTGCTCCATGGAACATTTGATTCCCCTATATTTGAATCAACACTAAAAATAAATTTGAATTATTATTTAGTTACAATTACATGGATTTTGATCACAAACACAAAGCAATTTTTGACTATAGCAATATTGTGAATATTGAATAGTGAAATTCATTTTTAGTTACAATTTGAACATTGATCATAGCCGTAATGTAATTGTAAATCGTAGTCACAATTTGAATATTGAATAGTGAAAATCATTTTTAGTTACAATTTGAACATTGATCGTAACCATAATATAACCTTAAATCGTAGTCACAAGGTGAATATTGAATAGTGAAATTCATTCTTAGTTACAGTTTGAATATTGAATAGTGAAAGACATTCTTCGTTACAATTTGAACATTGATCATAACCGTAATACAATCTTAAATCGTAGTCACAAGGTGAATATTGAATAGTGAAATTCATTCTTAGTTACAGTTTGAATATTGAATAGTGAAAGACATTCTTCGTTACAATTTGAACATTGATCATAACCGTAATACAATCATAAATCGTAGTCACAAGGTGAATATTGAATAGTTAAATTCATTCTTAATTACAATTTGAATATCAAATAGTGAAAATGATTCTTAGTTACAATTTGAACATTGATCATAACCGTAATATAATCTAAAATCGTAGTCACAAGGTGAATATTGAATAGTGAAAATCATTCTTAGTTACAATTTGAATAGGTATTGAAATTCATTCTTAGTTACAATTTGACTATTGAATATCATTCCTAGTTACAATTCGAACATTGATCATACCATAATGTAATTTTAAATCGAAGTCACAAGGTGAATATTGAATAGTGAAATTCATTCTTAGTTACAATTTGAATATTGAAATTCATTCTTAGTTACAATTTGAACATTGATCCTAACCGTAATATAATCTTAAATCACAAGGTAAATTCATTCTTAGATTTGAATATTGATCGTAACCACATGTGAATTTCGATTGTAACCAAAATGTGAGCTTCGATCTTAACCACAATGTAAATCAATTTAAACATATACAGTATTTACATTTCATTATAATATAATCAATCATTATATACCCACAGGGCAAATCTTATAATAAAGATAACGATTATTTCTCCAATATGAAGTTTGTATTGTTTTGTTTACGGCATTTCTAGCTCCATGTCACTCCATACAGCCTCCGTCTCGCTCTCTTCCTGTCCGTTGCTATTGTCACTGGGAACATTGGGTTCCGCCACCAAGTCATAAGTGTTGTCCGCATCTTCCACACCTGAAATTCAAATAATTAAGTGATTCGTACCTTATTTTTTAGGCTGGCGTTATTATCATGCAAAAATCACCACAAGTGTCAAAATTACACTTAAAATAATTATGACATACACAGTACAAAGAATGAAATATCCAAGGTATTCAGAAATTTCACCTATAAGCGACTTAAAATCATGACATAATTTATGGTACACAGAATGAAATATCCAAGATATTCAGAAATTTAACCTATAAGCGACTTACAATCATGACATACACAGAATGAAATATCCAAGATATTCAGAAATTTAACCTATAAGCGACTTAGAATCATGACATACACAGAATTAAATATCCAAGATATTCAGAAATTTAACCTATAAGTGACTTAAAATCGGGTAATATAATATATGGTATATATATAACGAGTTACAATCCATTGGATTGGTCTGCAACGAGTTTTGTCTTTCTTCTCCATTCCTCCCTATTCTCAGCCAGTCTTTTCAGCTCTACGTATGAGCCACAATTCATGTCCCTCTTCAGTTGGTCCATATACGCATCTCTGGGCCGGCCTCTGCCGTTTGTGCCCTCGGTCCTACCCTCCGCGATGGCGATGAGGAGTCCTGGGTGCCTGATGTTGTGGCCAATCCAGTTAGCTCGTTGTTGGCTGATTCTCTTAAGGAGTTGCCTTTTTTCGCCTACCCTGTTTAATACTTCTTCGTTTTCGACGTGTTCCGACCAATGGATCTTCAGCATGCGTCTGTAGCACCACATCTCAAAGGCCGCCAACCGTCCGCTTTCAATCTTGCTGATGGTCCATGTCTCACAACCAAAAAGCAAAATGCTCCATACGAAGGCTTTAGTAAGGTTCTTCCTTACGCTTAAATCAATGTTTGGGGATTCCAATATTTTAGACTTTTTGTTAAAGGCAATCCTTGCCTGGTTTATTCTGCTCACAATTTCTGATTTGGAGCGTCCATCCTGGTTTATTCTGCTGCCCAAGTACACAAACTCTTTTACTTGTTTGATGCTCACTCCGTTTATGGCAATGTTCGCAGTCGTTTCCTCCCTTCCAACGACCATACATTTTGTTTTGTCTTAATAAAATGTAAATGTAAGAATAGCCAGCCCATATTTTTTATGCCATTAAGAGTACGACCTGTATTTCGTTACATACAATTGGTCCGCCGGCTAGTCCACTTACGGATATGTCATGCCGCGATGACGGTATTGATAGAAATTATATATTACCAGCGTGAGGTGTGGAGTTAGGTTGTCCATGTGATGGAGCCCTGTCCAACTGCGCTAGAGCTTCCAATACTTGTCTACTCCCTGGTTCCAGCGCTAGGGCTGCCACGTAATGCTGCAAGGCTCTCTCAGCTCCTCCTGTGCCACCCCTGCGAGCCCACGCCTCGCCTAGAGCTTGGTGTAATGTGGCCGAAGGAGATACTGAAACCTGAAATATTTAGAAAAAATTAACGACTCGAGTTATCCTTTAAAGATTAACTTTTCATTGTTATTGTAAACTATTGTTTTATTTTTACACATATGATTATATTTGTATTTTAAAATCAGATTGACAATGTCCTAACAAGACGAAAGACGTCTCTCTCATCAAATAAATCAAATAGTAGAATAAAACATTTGTTTATTTATTTCGCTTTATTGACTTATTTAATATGACTTATCTATTTTTGATGTCTCACAAATATCTGACTTTTACAATTAACTCAAAAACTTTACCAGGGGCACCACAGAGCAGTTAGACAAATAGATACAAGTGAAGATAGATAAATAGAAGTAAGGATAGGTAGATAGATAGAAGTAAAGTAAGATAAAAAAGTAAGGACAGATAGATAGAAGTAAAGATAGATAAATAGAAGTAAGGATAGGTAGATAGATAGAAGTAAAGTAAGATAAAAAAGTAAGGACAGATAGATAGAAGTAAAGATAGATAAATAGAAGTAAGGATAGATATACAGAAGTAAAGATAGATATATAAATCTGAGTTCGTCGGTAGGCTGGAGGTAGAGTCTCGGCCTTCAGAACAAGGGGTCTGTGGTTCGATCCCAGGTGCCGGCAAACTCCCCTTTCACGGCACAAGCCTGTTCACGGCAATGCACAAGCATTTGGGTTTATAACAAAACTCAGATAAGTAGGTATATCTTTAATAAAAAAAAAAAAAAAATAGAAGTAAGAATAGATAGATACTAGTAAAGATATATAGTAATGATTATTTACCTGTTTCTCCAGCAAGTCGATTGAAGCCTGGTGATCATCATCCGTGTCCAGAACTCTTGCCAGAGCAAGTGCTGCTGGTAAATGTGTTTCGTCTTGTGACAGAGCCTTCTCCAGGCAAACCTTGGCTCTACTGACACTCCCACTGCCACCTTCTTTGATCAGGGCATTAGCGTACAACTGGAAAAATATATAACGAAATTAAAAACAATTAAGTAAGTTTGATGTATAGCACAGCACAAACATCCAGTAGCGATCTTAACGACGGGAGAACCGGGAAACCGTCTTGGGCCCCGCGCCAAACATTTAAGATATCTAGCTTTTGGAGATGGAAAAAATAATTGTACAATTTTTCCTAAATTCCTTAAGTTTTTCAAATTGCTGCACCTAATTGAAAATGTTGTTTTGAGAACAGTGTATTATACAAAAGGATGTCTAGACAGCCAGAACTCTAGTAGACAAAAGAACATTGCATTTCTTGGCAAACTAAAATAGGACATTCTCAGCAAAACATGACTCAGTTGTCAGGACCATTGTCACCCCTTCATTACAGAGTCTAATACAGATCTTTGCTTAGTATGTTGGCGCACTGCATCATTTGTGACATGCTCATACCACCTTATATCCAAAGTTTTCCAGTAACTGGGCACCATCTTTCACATCTTACGTACCGTCAGTGCTCTGGGACAGTTAGGAAGAGCCTTATGACAATTAGCTGCGACCGCTGCTGCATCCCTCGGCCGTCTGAGTGCCATGTGTGACTCGGCCAACCCCATATACGCTTCGAACCTTCCGGGAGCGGACTGAAGAGCCTCGCGGAAATGTGCCAAGGCTTCTGGATACTTTTTCATGCCAAGCAGAATGCTACCTGGAAAATTAATTGAAAATCCATTATACACTATCTGTTGTATTTAGTTGCAAAGAAATTTTTAGATTCGGCTAGAAGTAAAAAGTTAACCCCACCACAACTGTAATAATATCTTTGTAAATAAATTAGATTTCAACTCAATTCATATTTAAAAGTATTTATTCAACATTTACTCAAAAATCAACAGTTCCATAAAATGTCTTAGGTCTACAACAAGCCTAAGGAATTAGACTTATTACAGAGTGTATTATTTTACATCCATCTTGCCTAATTACGGTGTTCGTAGAGTGCATATAAACATATATATAAATGGACTAGAATATATATATGGTGATGGCTCAAAGACTCGACCCACAAATACCTTTCAACAATAACGGCTCAGGGTCTCTCGGGTCCATGATACAAGCCTTCTGTGCAAAATACGCTGCCCTGGGTAAGCGCTGAGCATCTCTGTGAGCGTATCCCAACACGATCCAATGCTCTCGGCTGTATTCACTCGGTGGTAAAGACGGGGGGACAAGGCGAGGTGAGCGCTCTCGTAAAAGACCTTCGTGACTAAGACACGCAGCATACTGTCCAAGACCTTTCGACATCAGTGGATCTGTACTGTGCGCCTAGTAAAAGAACATTGTAATTATTTTATAAAATAGGTATATTGATTGTCCAGTTTCATCACAAAGTCAATCACAAAGTTTCACCACGGCAACCCATCAAAACTTCAAACAAACATGTGCTTCTAATATGAAAAACCCATCAGTTTCTTAATGTCGAGTGCCTTGCCTTAAAAAAGACAAAACAACATTAAATTTTTATAATTATCTTTCTATCGATACCATTATCACATCTTCCACAAGTGGGGTAGCCAGCAAAATAATTGCATGTAAACAAATAGGTTTCCATGTCATTGTCTTTATGTTAATAAAAAAGAATACAGAAATCTAATAAAAACAACATACAGCATACTCAATCACGTTGTATTGAAGATGTCAAAAACAGTAATTTCTTCTTCTTAATATTTTATAAGACCCAAAGGTCTGTTCATGTAGGAAGGTCCTCTTGCGATGTGGAAGCCCAGCTGTCTTTCCATCGTTTAGGGGGTCTTCCTAGTGGGCGTCATCCACCAGGTAGTCCATGTAGGACAATATTTGGGATTCTGGTATTATTCATCCTTAGTAGGTAATTTCTTACCCTTTGGAATGTGACAACGGCAGATTTGGTGTAACCAGCATAGTACTGCGTCTCTCCCAGTGCTGTGAGAAGTAGGGGGCATCCTCTCAGAAGGACACTGGGCTGGTCTAAGGCTTTAAAGGAGCGAATGCTCCCCGTCCAGTCTCGGCAATGGAACTGAGCCCGAGCATTGAGCCAAGCTATCACAAGGGCCCCATCAGGACCTGTAGCAGCTGAAAAAAAGAATTGAAATGTTTTTATTTTTTACGTATATTTTTTACATTATTATTTATATCCTATTAATTATCTAGTTGTTAAAATGTCGCGAGTGAGGAATGTAGATATTAGAAGAATGAACCGATGCAAGAGGAGTGTGTGGATAGAATGCGTGTTAACAAGTTGTGATGGCTTGGGCATGTTGAACGAATGAATGATGAAGAAAATCTATTTATCTGAGAGATGTAAGTGTAGAGATATCCGAGAACTATATAGCTTGACCATATTGCACAAGATATTGGTGGGCACTGCCCTTAAGATAAATATAGTTATACCTTCACTAACGATAGCGAGAACCTCCGCCGGTTTGACCATCAGCTTCAGAAGACTGTCTGCGGCCTCCAGTGCTAGAGGACACACTCTTAACGCTTCTCTGTACGCTGTGGCAGCTGGTCTGACGAGTCCTGCACGTTCATACGCTTGTCCCAGAGCAATGTTTATCTTTGGTGTCCGTTGTTTTGCTGAAATATTTTATATATTTATTTATTCTTTACAGTTCATTGAACACAAGCAATTATTTTTTTACAAAAGTACATTTATTATAAATGCAAACAAAACAATGCAAAGAATAAGACACTGGGTCTCAAAACTCTCAGGGAAAAGAGATTCGAGAGGTGATCTGATTGAAATGTATAAATTATTTAACAACCATTACGACTGTCCAGAGCTGAAGAACATGATTCACAGAAGCCAGAATGAGCACTTCCGAGGACACATTCTGAAACTGGTTAAGAACAGATTTATTCAGAACCAACAAAGACATTTCCTCGTAAATAGAGTTGTGGATGAGTGAAATAAGTTGCCAGCTACGTAGGTCGTTGCAAAGAACACCAATGTATTCAAGAACGGGCTAGATAGTTTAAAGTGACATCTATATGTGTGAATATCAAGCACACAAGCTTCCAGCTGCCTGCTTGAGGACTAATAATAATAATATATTGTTAGCCAGTTTATTGCGGAGGTGTGATTTCTTCCGATTAACCCAAAGGATGTTTTAAGTTTACACATACAATACTTTTATAACATCCTGGTTTTATTTAATATACATCATTTAGCTAAAAATATGTTTAAAGAATGAGACTTTGCATAATGTATTTATTTCTGTCTTGTCTAATTACGATGTTTATAAAAAGTTTACTCGAGAACACAGAAATATTTTTCTCTTTTCACCTTTCGTTGTAAATATGAACAAAGAAAGAAACCATTTATTTCCTACTCTTCATTTGACAGTTTTGTATCTCTTAGCCAGATTAATATTGGTAAGATTTTAAGATCGAAAATAATAATAATAATAGAAAGAAGACACGGGTTAAACAACCCACTCCAAAATTATTTGAGTTATGTCTCTGATAGGCAGACCAAGACAAAGATTGTTAGGTAACATCAACCGAGATCTAGAGGAGCTAAATGCTAAAGACGACTGGCAATCCATTGCTCAAGATAGAAAGGCTTAGAAATCTATTATTTTGGAGGCAAAGGCCCTACAAGAGCTCTTCGCCCATCGTAAGTTAAGTAAGTATATCTCTGATAATAAGTCAGCTATATTGACATTCAGCCACATGGGCATTTGTTGGCTGAATTGGCTAACTTTATACGAGAATTAAAACTAAAAAAATTCCCTCTGTATAAAGTTAAACTTAACGACTGATGATTTTTGGAAGGAAATTAACATGAAACAAAATTATTTAGTAATTTCATTGGTGACTGAATTAATTTGAGTGCCGGTTTTGGAAAGCTTGCGCTCAGACAAATGTAAAGATGCAAACTTTACATTTGTCTGACAATGAGAGCCGAAGTTTTGGAAAGCCGGCTCGCAAATTTATAAAGACACCAGTCGATTTGCTTCATATTTTGTTCCGATTTTATTTCTTTTGGCGATTCTGCATAAAATTTACCTGTAATGCTCTGCAGTATATCAATGGATGACTGCGTCTGTTTCATGTTTACGTAGCAGATGTGCATCTTGTATTTGATTTCTGTGTCCGGTTGGAATTCTTTGCTGTTCCCTCCGCTGTCCTGCAGCTTGGAACTTCCCCGACTCTTTAGCAAAGATTTGCGAAGCTGTAGAGCTCTAAAAAATAATTAATGTGGAAAGAATGAATGAGGACAGAATGACCAAGAAGATATATTTAAAATCTTGATGTTATTGACCGAAGGTACTTGTTGGAAATCCATTTCAAGATAAAATTGAAAGAGTCTCCGAATACTAGTACGTGAAGTTCATAAAATTCATTTGGAAGTTAACTACATACTGTTTTTTTCAATTTTATCAAGATATATTTGGTTGAGAGGAATCGTGCTCCGAGACGTGGACGTTGGAGGATCAAATGGCAAGATCATTTAAATCAAATCCTACAGGACGGTCACGCATTGAGCACACTGAACAGGAGAGCATGCATGAGGAATTTTATGGATGTGACAGAAGCGAAAGATGTATGCAAGGATAGGAGGAAGTGGTGCTCAATCCTTTCTGCCTACCTCCCGAGAGAAGCGGCGTGATGGTATGTATGTAAGTATACAATAAAACAATATACTATTGGAACAGATCATTTTGTGCAATGGGCGAGTTTATTCTTCAATAAACCCATCAAGTAAAAACTTGCAGACTTACTTCCTATAAAGCGTTTCAGCTTTTCTGTATTGGTGCATCTGATAAAGGGCATCTCCATGATAGCAATATATCTGAAAGGTCTCTTGAGGATTGATGTAGTTACCAAAACTATTCTCTCCAACGGTGGTCACCATCGTTGCCTAAAACAACAATACAAAAATAATTACAGTTTCAGGTATTTATTTTCCATGATTCACTATAATTATTCTGAAATGATTTCAACTCAAATTATAAAGCTGGTTGTGATTTATATTGATTTAATATTTTATTGTGTTTTTTATAATTGGTCTCCCACTCTATTCCGTAAGTTTTCGAGTGACCTGGAATAGACAGGTGATCGTAAAAATAAAGACCCATGCTGAATGTCTTGATTTTTTGTTGGCATAGAAACGACAGCTTGCATGTTTTTAACATACAGTTGGTCTGGTTAACCTATGCGTAGGATATACCGTGATGTTATAGATAGAGGTGTATCTCATGGCATTATTGAAATATTTGAAGTAGGATAATGTATTATTTATACTTTTGTGTCTTGTATATTTTATATTAATTTGTATTATACAAAGTTTATCACTGGTTTTTGATGTATTAAAAAGGAGACTTGTTTTGACTGGAAGTGTGGAGGGCAATAGAGCTAGGGGGCGCGCACCAATGAGATGGAGTGAGCAGGTGAAGGGGGCTACGGAGGGGACCTTGCATGAGGCGCTATGAAGAGCGGAGGACCGAAGTCGCTGGAAGCATTTTGTGCACGCCTATACAATGATGGTCACGATCCTCAGCCCTGAGGGACCAACAACAAAGAAAGAAGAAGAAAAAAGGACAATCACAAACATACAGGGTGTGCAAGTGAAATCGGCATAGCTGTGTGAGAAATTGCATGAATATGGAGGCAACGTAAGAAGTGTGTAAGGATGAATCAAATTGGTGTTCCATCCTCTCTGGATATACTAAGGGATACGATATCAGTGCATATGACAGGATAGAAGGGAGAAGGAAATCTAAATGTAGGTTAGTTGTCGTGATGATATGGACTACTATAATCAGATCTTTCTCATCCGCCGTTACCCCAATTTGGGGATCACAATCTCCAGATGGTCCCTTGTGAACAAACATGCACATTATTCTTCAGTTCTCAGCCAGGTGCACCGCATCGTAAATTGATACAGTCAAAGCTTTGTTCAATTTGATCGGTTCGACATATTGTTATTCAGTCTCTTCGACCTGGAGTGGTTTATAATTATATCAATAGGCCCCATTTTAAAATTGAGACCAATGACAAGTTTAATATTATTTTTGATCTGTAATGAAACTATTTACAATCGCAAAATATTAGTTACGATGATTATTTAAATTCCAGTCAATCATCCAGTCATCTATTGTTTCCAAAATAATGCTTAAATATTAGAAAAGCTGAGAAATTGGTAAATGAAAACATTGCAATATTCTTTGCACGTCAGCAATATTTGCAAACGACGCATTTTATAAAATATTACTTAAACAAAAAGGTGTTCGTAATAAAAAAATCGTCAATATGTCAAGATCCCCGTACTTACCAGTGAAACACAGTTTGAATACAGCTCCTGCTCGTATAAATGTTTTACTTGTTTCACAAGACAAGCCATTTTTAATTTAGAAAATAATCGTAATGATAATTGTTATTTAATTCATCAAAATTATACAAAGATTATCAACTCAGCCGGTTGACAGTTACACCATTTTCATATTTTTCATTTTGACAGTTATTGTTGTCTATGGTTAGTGGAGTCTCATAGACGAATATTTATTTTTTTACTCTTAACATAATTTTGATTTGATTTTGATAAAAAGTCGTCCTTTCACTGAAACGAATATTTTTAGCATTTTTTTTACCGAAAACTCTTCTTTCTTAGTTCGGCAATGACTTTGTATGTCGAAACGGTTACTTATATAAATAAATACAGTAAAACATAAAACAGTTTGTTTCTATAAATTATGGAGTTTTACAAATTAAACGTTAACTCAATCAATAGATGAGTGATATTAATCTTTTTCCAAATATTACGCGTAAGTAAAGGGCGGTCAACTGTCCCGCATTCAAATAATCAATAATAAAATTCCGGAAAATACCTAAATTGTCCTGCATTCGGCATCCGGCGATGGGGAAAGGGAAAACATTTTAAAAGTTGGTCGTTTTCTGAAGTATTCCGGTAGGTACAAAAACGATGAAATCGCGAAATATTTCAAATTCCTATAGGTAGGTACCAAATCAAAAACTTGACGACAGGGGGTAAAAAATTATTTGTTAGGTCGGACGATATCTCAAATTCTAAGGATAATATTATAATAAATTGAAACATGGATTTTCGTATTCTCTCTCATCATCATGTCTTGCATTGACTCATTGTTAACTTGACCGCCTAAGGTACAAAATGCAAAAAAAACATTAAATATTTTTGTTATAAAAAAATATTAATAAAATTAAAACACTGTATTTTTGTTATGCTTCAAAAGTTCGCTCAGAGATCTCATTTTTTAGAAAGGATTCTCTTGATTAATTAGATTACCAACTACAACGTTGCCAAGTCGTGCTCCCAGACTTGTATTGTAAGTAGGGTTGCCACCTTTTTTTATTGAAAATAAAGTACATTGGTCATTATAGGTAAGAAAAAAAAAGTACGTAGTATCAAAATAAAGTACAATTTATTTTTCTTTATTATTATGTTTAAAAACACTTTTTTTTTTTTTTTTGCTTTTTGCAGTTTGTATCAAATGAGTATCTTTACTAAACAATTGCACAGCATCTTAACAGTTTATATTTAAATTTAAATAAATACGTAGGTAATTAATTTTTTTAAACATTTTTTCGGTGTAACACATTCACTATCTATTTGATCTGCTTCACTATCGAAATTACGTTTTCTATAAAACTTAATATCGTATTCTTAAAGAGGCCCTTTTAATTTTCAACAAGTTTGGCAGAAAAACTTTCAAAACTTGTTGACACTCAAACATTTTGATGTGATAAAATATGAAAACAAATATGTAATATCAACATTAGTTTTTTACTTAACAAAAAAAAATTATTATAGCTTCATATTATTCTTTTATAAAAAAGCATATTTCTAAAAATCGAAATCGGGGGTGTGTTTGGCAGACAATGCACGAGAATCCTACTATTTTTCAGATACATTTTTTTTAATATAGCTAAAAGTAAGTAAGTTATTAAAAATATTAGTGTATGTAATAAACTGTTTTTTTTTTGTTTTTTTTTTCATGGATATTGACCAATTCAAAAAATATTTTTCTTGATAAAATTTCTCATATTTTGAAACCAAAAATCACAAGTTTTGCGAGTTTTTCCACCAAATTTGTATAAAATTGATTATTACAACATTTTTGTTAGAGAGCGCTCGTAATGCACTCAAACCGCTTTGCACAAAACAAATAAGAAATAAGTGACAATGCCACTGACATTGTTGACATTTGAGGTTAGGTTGCGTTCAGAAATTTATTAAAACAAGTGCTTTAAGTGATGTGGCGCTGGCGAGTGACGACACCGATTCAGCACCAATTGATAAATTTCGTTTAACGAAGAAATACTTACGACTAAACTTTTCAAAATCCCAAAGAAATCTAATCATGCGAAATAAAGTATTTTCGCGTACTTTATTTTTCTCATAAAGTATAAAGTACGATTACCTGAAATAACGTACAATACTTTATTATAAAGTACGGGTGGCAACCCTAATTGTAAGAGACAGTGTTTTCTGTCAAATTTTCTTCTTCTTGTGAACGTCTTTTATGACGTCTAAATTTACCTAATCGAGTAAATTATGAATTAAATTTTCTCATATAGGTAAACAAAATTTTATTCACTACTCTTATTAAATTATCAATTCATTTGCTGAAAGCTAAAATACCATAATCTAAATCACTTATTTTATTGGGTGGAATGCCAAAAAAACATCATTCATTAATTTGTGCAATGTTTTCTTAATGTACCTAATGGTTTATTATTTAAATGTCTAAAAGGGTTTTGTTTTTATTATTTTACGGGGCTAGTAGATAAACATTTTCCCAGTTTATTAGCAGTAGCTTTGACATTATTAGTCAAACCAAATACGACATCAGGAAAAAACCATAGGTATATTTATATTTTTTAATGAAAGAAACAAAAATTCTCGAGAAAGTTTAACGATCAAAATCTATGCATATAGATTCATAATATTATAATGATGCTAGTTTTCACAATCGGGTATGAGTTTTTAAGAAAATATCCGAGTTTTAATGCACCTTGGACCTCTTTCATCTTTTGATTCTCTCAATAATTAGGATGCGAGAGTTTCCGTTTTATCCATCAGCGCATATTAGGTCTGACTTAGCATGGACAGCTGTCTCACCTTGGGTAGTAGGCACATGACCAAACCTACAATGATTTCATCCGTCATCCATTATGACATTAATTTTTTTTCAATTTTTGTGGTGTTGTAACCATAATACGAGTACAATCCAAGAGTTTTAAAACTGAACTCTTTTTACCAAATAAACTCTTTCCTTTTTATTGATTCTTTGGTTATTCAAAGGTTTGACAAAAGGAAACTTTTAATGCCTTCTATATCAATGTTTTTCTTCTGGATTATGTTGGATAAGTAGGTAGGTAAACCAGATGGCTACTTAATAAACCTCTAAAACAAAGGTTTGTTTTTTTTTTGTTAGACAACTCGACCTATGTATACCTATAGGTTTATATGTGTGCTTAAAAAACAATATAAAGATGTTTAGAATATTTAATATTTTTTTATTGTTTAACCGGATTTGGGTGCAGATTTTTCTTTCATTTAGATTCATGTAGAGAATTTTCTTATTTGTGTTTTAATTTTTTTTGTGTTTTGTATTAATATGACGTGGTTAGATGGAAGAAATCACTATAAAGTGATAATCTCGCCACTGCATATCGTCACATTTTTTCTTATGTAAACTGATTTGTTGATTTTGTTATGTGAATGATGACGTGCAAGAAGAATAAAATAAATAAATAAATATATCACCAACAGTCCAAACATAGATAGATTGTCCTTTCCGTGCCAATAAATTGGTGAGATGGAATTACTAGTAGGTACTACACCAATACGACTTATCTCACAAGTGTGATAACCAAGAGGCCAACTGCCAATGTAATGAATATGCAAGCAGTCCTCTCCATGTCAAAAAAAAAAAAAAAATACATTCAGGGTGGGTGTCAAACTTCATCGCTGAATTTAAGATGTAAAATGTCTTTATTTTTTCCGAACACCCGCCTTTTACAGGACACTCGAAAACTTACAGTAAAGAGTGGAGACCAATTTTTCTGCCGGGACTCTAAAAAACTATAAATTAAACCACGTGTTTCTCAAACTTTTCCGGCATGTCGCCTATCGCGTATATTCCATAGGTACATATTATTAATTTTATATATTTTGTCCGCATGTGAAATTTGGAAACAATTTATTATTATCAAACTCGCCCGACGAAATTTCGTTAAATTCTCGCACGAAACGGTGGGTGTCGGAGTTTTTAATTGTTAACTATACTGGATATGATGTTATTTAACAAGGTGTTATGTTACAAAATCGAAAAATTCACAATTTAAATTTAACAAAAAAAGACATTCAGAAAAAAAGAAGGTCCTCGAGGAGTCGGATCCAGATGACGGGTTCTGCAACGCCAAAAGCCCTATCATAGAAGCAGGACTTATTTGCTCTATTGTTTTCATCCAGCTTGTTGGTGGATGTCTTAGCTGAGCGTAGAGGTCTACTTGCAGGTGTTTTGGGAATACAGAGCTCAGAAAGTGACTGAGGTGCCATATTGTTCAAAGCTTTGTAGACTATAAGGCACAGTTTATATTGGACCCTTTCACTAACTCTTAACCAGTGCAACTTTTCCAGCAAAGGTGTGATGTGGCAACCCTTATCTTCTAATAAGCCTTGCAGCGCTATTGAATGGCATTTGTAGGCGATTCAGTTGAATTTGCGGCAGTCCAGGCAGGCAGGTGTGACACATTGTTATATTACACTATCCGTGTATAGAATATAACAATATTTAATATGTGTACGTTATAAACCACATGAATTTAGGCGAGATGGTGAATTCTGCATTTGACACCTTTTTAAAACGGATTTTTTGTTGGGGAACAGTTTAACATGATTAATAAAATTAATGAATGCAAATTTTTTAGAAAGCTTGTTCCTGGATTTCAAATATATTTAAGGCAGTCGATAGCCTAATGGTAGATTCATGGAATTTCAAGTGAAAGATTCTAAGTTCGATTCCTTCTGCTGCCGGTCTATTTCATCTTTAAGACACAATCATATTGGTTATAGTGAGAAAGTTTGATGTGTTTTCGGATTCAATTGAAGCCCAGATTAATCTTTTATTTACAAATGTTCTGAAAGGGACTTGTATCTGCAAACCGTCATGTCCCATCCAGGACACTATCAAATAAGGTGACTTTGGCTTTTCTAAGCCTTATATGTTTCATGTGTTAAATACACATAAATGTAACCTCATACTATGGTTAATTAGAAAAACCAAAATTCGCAAAAAGATTGATTAAACTTTCTGAGAAAACAAGAAAATAATAATCTCACTTATTTAATGTCTGAAAGTGAAAGTGACATACATGACATTGAAGCGGGTAAGGATACGATCCTTAGCGCTTGTTTAGGACGATGTCCTGCCTCCTTCGTCACTAACATTATTTTATCTGAAGGAAAAAGAGAGATAATTGTCTTACCAGGTAAAATGATCACTCGAGTAACAGCTTTATACATTTATTTAATTAGTTAAGTGGTAAATTACAATTGGTTCAATATAACAAGACTCGAAGAAAGAAGGAAGTGATTCGCGTTAACAAAGTTCCGCACCTGTGGAGATCCCGAAAGAGAGTGATTCCACGGGGCCTCCAGGGCGGAGGTCAGTCCTCGGTAACAATACTTTATGCATTGTCACCAGGACTGTTTTACTTGTGATAACAATTAAGGAGGTATCACACCCACTACAACATACAATGGATTGTATCGGTAGTAGGTATATGAAAGTTGCAGTATGAATGGAATGAAAATGAATGCTACGAAGACGAAAGTGTTGGTGTTCGAAAGAGAAAGTGATAGAACAATGTGTGAAATATAGGTTGAAAATAAATGCTCGGAGAAAGTGGATGAATATGTTGTATATTTAGGAAGTTTGTTTGCGAGGGATGGAAGCTATGCGACAGGGTAATTGAAAGAAGAAAAGTGGCCGCTGCTAGAGTGAACGGTGCAGTTCGACTCATTGTCAGCAATGGCAATGTGTCGAACATGGCTAAAATGCTAGTGCACAATACCTTCTAGTACCGACACTTATTTATGCAAGCGAAACTTGGATATGGTTGAAGAGGGATGAAACTAGAATAAATGCTGTAGAGATGCGATTGCTGAGGAGAATGGTTGGTAAAATGTAGCCTGATAGAGTGAGCAATGAGGATATTAAGAAAATGAGCGGATGCAAGGGGATTGTTGTGGATAAAATGGATCATGTTTGGTCATGTAGAACGATTGGAAGGGGAAAGTGTGACAAAGAGGATATAATTGTCTGAAAGAAAGGCTGTGAAGAAGGGCGGGCGTCCAAGATCTACGTGGATTATGTAGATCAAATTCTCAAGGACAGCCGAGTGTTGAGGTAGAGAAATCGACATGCGTGTATGAGAGACTGCATGAATGTAGAGGAGGCGAAAGAAGTATGTAGGGACAGATCTATATGGCGTTCCGTTCTCTCTGCCTAAACCACTTGGGATGCGGCGTGAGGGAATAGTATGGGATAAGATACTGATTTTATTTTGTTACAAATAATGATCTAGATTTTTTCCAACATTTAGAACAAAAAGGGTCGTAAAATTTTTGTTAATCCAAAAAATGCCATTTCAAACAAAAGTCAGGAGAATAGTAAGTAGCAACTTGCAATGATCCTCAATCATTTTTTAAAGTACTTTCGTGTTAAAAAATGAGAGAACAAATTTAATTTTCTTGAAAAAATTTTGAGCGAAGTAACTCAAAATGACATCTATAGACATAGGGTAGTATCGCTTCGAAATACAGATTTATAAGTTGATTTATAATCGTACTATAATTTTTTTTATAAATAATTAATTAATCATTCTTTATTATTCGTTTTCATGTTTTAATTACTTTTTGTTGATTTATAAAGGTAGCTGGGTTTCTACGTTAGTTTAAATTAAATATAATCTCTCATTTTTATATCCCAGCGGAGTCCAGAAATATCCATAGAGCACTGGCGTGCCTCCCATACATGCAAAAAAAAAAAAACAAAAAACAGAGGAAATATGGAAAGATGGGTAATTTTTTCGAATAATGTATTTTTTATTTATTTATTTATTCTTTTTGCACATTATCATTCCACAACAGTGTCAGTAAAACAATACAAAATTTAAAATACTAGGACGATATGCAGTGGCGAGATTATCACTATTAAGTGATTTCTTTCATCTAACAACGACACATTGAGATATACCTAGTGAAAACAAATTCACTTATATAAAATATAATCAACACCTACATATAAAAAGAAAAAACAAAATTTAAAATAATATTTGACACACACCCAACATGTGTTAGGGATTTGTATTATTCATCTATATTGTATCATCATAAGCTCGACAGCCCTGGGTGGGCCTTGGCTGAATCCAGTAGTCTCTTCCACTCTCGTCTATCCTTTTCTTTTGTCTTCCTATATTGTACATTTACCTTATTATTCTTTTCGTGTGTTGGTAAATCTTCACCCGTGTGGGCTGCATCGTATCCTGTAAAGTCTTGGCTCAAGCTCTGACAGCCAGTTCCCCGCCTCCAGCTTTGCCTAATGGATGTCCTACAGGTCCCCGCTGAATTTTTGAGATGGCAGTCCTGCACTTTATATAATAGGTATATCGATGGTTTCAGGTCAAAACCTGTTATCTGCAAATGAGAACATTTCCAGAGGAGCAAAAACAAGGTTTTGTTTTCAAAATTTTGAAGTCAAGATAAAGCAAACTGTAATTCTAACCTGCAGGGCTACTCTTGAAAAAACTAAACACGGTCTTAATCTAGTCTTGATCTTGATCATACGACGCACGAAGTGACTATTGGCCAAAAATACACGCAAACCGATCGCACGTTAGCGGTAGTGCGGTGTTTTTGAGCATAGTCCCTTCGTGCGTCGTATGATCAAGATCAAGACTAGATTAAGACCGTGTTTAGTTTTGTCAAGAGTAACCCTGCAGTATTATTTAATTTTTCATGTGCTATCCAGTAATTAGGGTTTGATGGTACGAAAAAATATAACTTTGGTAACTTATTCTGACATTTATGCAAAATTTACCGAAATTGCAAATATCAAGTTATGACCTACCACTATCGATATATTATTGCGTCAGTTGCGATCTTTTGTGTAGTGTGTACAACCTTCTTCAGTTCATCATTTACGACCCATGCAATTAGAATGTGGAATAATCTACCTTGCAATATTAGAAATTCCTCTACGCTACACGTTTTTAAGAATAACCTAAAATCCATAGACTTAACCTAAAAAGTTCCTCCCCGTGCCTTTATCCTTCGTTTTATAGTATTTATTAGAGGAAACATGACATATATAATGTTCTACTTAGGGCTAAGAATGTAATTAGTTATAATTAAATTTAGTATTAACTGTTCACATTTAGTATCAATTACACATTGTCAACATAGTATCACACATTATTTTGGTTAGCTGGAAGATATTGCCTCCAGGCAATAAGCTCGCCAATTGCTCATGATTTTTTTTTCTGATCAATAAAGTGTTCTTATTATTTTTTACGCGGCGGCAGAATTGCCATCCACACTTCTCAGCATTGTACAACCAGATAAGTCTCCATATGATCAGTCATGATCACACAAAAACTTAACAGTCTAATGCCGGGAAAAATTCACCTATCCAGATATACAGGATATCAAAGGATTAGGCTCAAAACGCGGGATCAAAATACCAGCATTGTGCCTGAAATATCTGTGTTCAAAAACTTTTTTACAATATTACAAGTGTTTATTATAATAGATTTTTGAATTTTAATGTACAAATTAACCGGTAAATCTAATTTTTGTAAATTATTTATTAAAGATTTCGGAGTTACCCCTGTAGCTGACATGACTAAAGGTATTATATAAACGGACCTAGAATGCCAAATATTTTTTATTTCTCCTGCTAGTTCTGTATATTTACGTATTTTTTCAGCGACGGTTGTTTGTATATTATGTGTATTTGGGACAGCGATGTCGATTAGGTACGTTATTTTATTACGTTTATCATGTAATACTAAATCGGGTCTATTATGATTAGGGGATTCGATCCCGACCCTTTTTTCTAATCCCGGGATTTCGGGATTATCTATGGTTGATCCCGGGATCCCGGGACTAGTCCCGGGATTGTATTGGTAATGTAAAGTGGTAACAAAAAGTCAGTAGGCCATGTCAAAATCACTTTTTTTTACTTATCTGGCAATGAATTTAAGCTTTGAATCTGCAAAAAGTCGGTTAAACAAAATTACACTTCAAACTTCTAAAATAAACAAACAAGGCACTTCTGTTTATGATTTATAAAAGTAACAATTTAACTTTTTTATATTTTTAAATTGAATTCTTGTATTTGTATTTATTTCATAGTTTTAACCAGAGATGTGACGTATTTGAAATTAAAGTACTTAAAACACAAGTACAAAATATAAAATATGTAGGTATTTTCATTTTGTATTTCAAATACCTTTTCGTAAAAAGTATTTTGTATTTTACACAAAATACTTTTACAAAATACCTTTTTATTTGTTTGAAACAAAATTCTGCCATTAATTGATATGCGCGTGTGCAAGCTTTTTTTGTCAATTTGTTGAACTACGAATACCTACAACGTTTCCATTAGAGTACTCCATACTTGAGATATACACACATAATAATGATGATTGAACTAATTATACATGACGCCGTTGAATGATCCATGACCATTCCAAGGGCGCTGTGATTTCTTCTGAACTGTAGCGTTTTCAACTTTGTCTGCAGGCAAACTGTTCCAGGCAATTGACGCTGAGACTCTGGTTCTCCTTTCTGTAAATTTAGAGGTATTTGCAATATTGAACTCTACGAGTTTGTTCACGGCATTAGAAGCTGAGTACAGTCTTCGACTCAAATTTTTGTCAGCGGAATAGGTCAGTGGGTGGTGTGCTACCTTGTGGACAGTGAGACACAGTTTAAACTCCACTCTCTCTGAGACTCTCAGCTAGCGTAGACTTCTTAGTAGTGAAGTGATGTGGCAGCTCTGATTCTCTCTGTAAATGATTCGGAGGCAACATTAAAAACCATCTGAAAACGATCAAAAAAGGTCTGGAGCAGTCCTGTATATAATATAATGTTTTAGATTCGGAGTATCCATCCTGATTTATTCTGCAGCCCAAGTTCAAGAATTCTCTAACCTGCTTGATACTCACTCCATTTATGACTATTTTTGCAGTCGCCTCATCTTTTCGAACGACCTTACATTTTGTATCGTCTTTATTTATTTTTTATGTTGTATTTTGATAGTTCTTCCTAAGACTTTATTCAACTCATCTTCATTATCTGCAAGCAATGCTATATCGAATTATGTCAACCCTTTCTCCATTTGTCTATACTCTTGTCCAGTTATTCATTTCTTCTATCTATTCATCAATGGCTCGCTGTATATAATAGTTAAAGAGTGATGGAAATATTGAATACCCCTGTCTTACACCTTGTTCGACTATTTGTAAAAGGTATTTAAAATAAGTATTTTAACATACGTATTTTGTACTTAAATACCATTTTGAAAAAGTATTTAGGTAGTATTTTGTATTTGAAATACAAAAAATCAAAAGTATTTGTATTCTGTATTCAAATACTTTTTTGAAAGTATTTTGCACATCTATGGTTTTAACCCAGAATAGTTTTAGTTTAGTGGGCAATATATTCTATAATGTTGTTATTTATGTTTGTTTGTATGTACTATTTTGGAATATTTAAAAAAAAAAAACAACTTAGACTTATTTAACTTAACCCATAACAAAAAAATACATACTACAGGGATCAATGTTTAAACTCGTATTTTTAAATCAAATTGACCAGTGATTTTTTGATGCTATTTTTTAAAATATCAAATCGCTCAAGCATTGTTAAAAGACTATTCCAACGCGATTTGCAGTTAAACAATAAATTAAGCTCTCTTCCATGTTCCTTTTAAAAATAGTTTTGAAGCATAATATCATTCTTCAAAGATGCTCTTTTAAAAATAAGAACCACTACGAACTTTCTTTACGACTTCATTAATATTCCGGTCATTGGTCAAACTCACCATTACCGATTTTAATGACTAATCCTGAGTCCAGTTCTTCATTATCACCATCCAAATCATCAATAAAAGGCGATAGCCGTTTATGTATTAAATAAATAAATAAATAAATAAAATATCATCACTGATAGGTTCATTTGCAGGTATTTTTCTATACAATAAATCACAAACGGCTAAGTGAATACCGTGTGCAAAACAAACTAGGTGCTTTGCATTAACAAGTTTTCCAACTGTAATTTGGACCATCAGTAACTATTGCCACAATATCGTATCTAGTGAGATATCGAACTCAGAATAGCGCACTTTTAAGATACTAACACAATCTTCGGCTGTCAGTGATTCATTGATGTGCTTGAGTCCCAAATATTTGACTTAGTGTATAATTGTATTAATCCCGAAAATCCCGGGATTTCTTAAATTTAATCCCGAAAATTTCGGGACTAAAATACGACCGGGATCCCGGGATCCCGGGATTCGGGATCCCGGGATCGAATCCCCTAATTATGATGTATTTGTCTATCTGTTATTATGGTTTTATCATAATATTTTTATTATTATTATTATTATTATTATTATTATTGTCACCTGCTATTCTATTCTATTCTTCTTAAGACCATCCACTCGTATTGTCACCTGCTTTCTAGCACGTATCTTTATTGTCCTGGGGCCTGAGTCAATAACACACTTTCGCGTCACGTTCCCGCTCCGTTAGCGTTCGGGTGCAGACGATGTTGCGCCAAAGTGTTAATTTTCGTAACTATTGTGTATCTTATGTGGTGTTCTCACTTTGGCGAATATCGCTAGGGTACCAAAATATCGCCAGCCATTTGAACCGTGTGAACAAAATGACAGCTAGTCTGAAACGATAAAAACCAGTAGAAACGATATCGTCTCGAGTTGACCACCTTCCAACTTTCTCGGGCGATCGAACGATTTGCACATGCGCAGATATGCGCGGCGTTTGTGTCTATGGTAAAAGCTTTATAACCTATAAATATTATAATGTTTCCCGCTTCGTGACAGCTGTTATCTTTTTTGTTGGTTTGTGGCGTTTGTTTCCTTAATTAAAAGGCGCCTTATAACCTCTACTATAACATTTTCGACTAAAAATAAACACTTCGCGATCTCCATATCGACGCCATTTTGAAAACAGTGTCAAAATCAAAGCGCATCTGACAGATCGTTTCTATATCGGTGGACTTGTGTGAACAGGTGTGACGATCAATGGGCGTACGGCGAATTTTGTTTTTTCGCCTGGCGTTATATTTTGAAATTCGGCTGGCGATATTCGCCAAATGTGAACACCCCATTAGCAACGAAATTGACACTTGCTTGCAACTTCGTCTATACTCGAACGTTAACGGAGCGGGAACGTGACGTGAAAGTGTGTTATTGACTCAGGCCCCTGCTCTATTTTATTTGTTTTCAAGACCCTACGCTAGTTTGCGAGTAATTTAGATACCTTTAATGTCCCAACGGGTTCTTCTGTAAATAGTGTGTAAAATTTGCGAGTGATTTAGTATGTTATCCGACTATTTTGTAAGCAGCAGAGTTACTCTTGACACAATCTAAATACGATATTAATCATGTCTTGATTTTCACCGTACTCGCGAAGGGACCATAATAAAAAATACCGCGAGATTGGTATGAACGTATTTTTGACTATAGTCACTTCGTATGATTAAGATCAAGATCGTGTTTTGATTGTGTCAAGAAAAAACCTGCAGATCTGATTCTTCTCGCATTTTTTGAATATATATAAAGAGTTATAATCCACTTATTTGTAGTATATCCACGGTGACTTTTTATTGGACGCGAGCCGGCTTTCAAGAGCTTCCGCTCTCATCATCAGGCTGGCGAAAAGTAAAAAAAAAGTCTTTTTTTTACTTTTCGCCAGCCTGATGATGAGAGCGGAAGCTCTTGAAAGCCGGCTCGCGTCCAATAAAAAGTCACCGTGGATATACTACAAATAAGTGTTTTATTTTAATTAATTCAACATGAATTTCCACCAAGTACCGTCGGTTGAAAATATCAACTTTAGTTATAATCCATTGGATTGGTCTGCAACGAGTTTGGTCTTTCCTCTCCATTCGTCTCTATTCTCAGCCAGTCTTTTCAGCTCCACGTATGAGCCACAGTTCATGTCCCTCTTCAATTGGTCCATATACGCGTCTCTTGGTCGGCCTCTGCCATTTGTCCCCTCGGTCTTACCCTCCGCGATGGCGATGAGTAGTCCTGGGTGCCTGATGTTGTGGCCAATCCAGTTAGCTCGTTGTTGGCCGATTCTCTTAAGAAGTTGCCTTTTTTCGCCTACCCTGGTTAATACTTCTTCGTTTTCGACGTGTTCCGACCAATGGATCTTAAGCATGCGTCTGTAGCACCACATCTCAAAGGCCGCCAACCGTCCGCTTTCACTCTTGCTGATGGTCCACGTCTCACAACCATAAAGCAGAATACTCCATACAAAGGCTTTAGTAAGGTTCTTCCTTACGCATAAATCAATCAATCCACAATTTTGCCCCAGGTGATAATTATAACTTGGTGTAGTTATTTTTAGACATAGTCTTTGAATTCAACCCTTTGAATACCATTCAAAAGCCAATTGATGAATATTATTACATCATAGAGTAACAAAAGCAGTTTTCTGTTAAAACATTTTCAATATAAGATTTAATCCTAATGGATAAATTAACAGGTGTTCAAATGTCTTGTAGTGATCAAAGGGATAAAAGTTAAAATCTCATCCGACATCAGATACGGATATCGGATGAGATTTTAAATTAGAAAACCGGAGATTCGGCTATCATGTGAGAAAGGTGAGCGGTTTTATGATTAATCAATGAATGAAAATGTTTTGTAGTTTTCATATGAGTTTTTTTTTGTTGGAAATATATCGCTGTATTTTCTTTTATCAATAAATAAACTAATTTGTAAAACCAATCGGACATCTCAATTGAAAAACCAGCGATTAAATAAAAAGATGGACTATTTTATGATTTGTCAGTGAATGAGAACAATCTGTTGATCTCAAGCAGTTTTTTTTTGTGGAGAATAAATTGTCGTGTTTTCCTCTATCAATAAATAAGCTAATTTGTCAAAACTAGTCGGAAGGAATCATGTTTACACAATGCAACATTGCACAAAATTAAATCGGTATAAGTGAGTAAGGCGCGTGAAAGCTTACGAATTGGCTCTAGGCTGGCCTAAGCGACAGTCACTTTTGGCTTCAAAGGATAACGTTCACCAATCTCACCATTCTCAATGTCACAATTTAGGTCCTCCCAATCGAGAAACATTTAATGCAAACCAAAGAAGCCCAATTTTTTTGGTATCTTATATTTAAGATCATTAATAGATCGAGATCTCCAGTCTGAATGGTTTTGAAGCAATTAAGTTGGCGGAACGCTGGACACCAAAAGTGATCGCTTTAGCCAGCCCATTCGTAAGCGTTAGGACGCCTTTATCACTTCTTCCGAGTAGACTCTGCATAATGTTGCATTGTGTAGACATGGTTCTCCAACTGAGATGTCTTGATTGGTTTTTGACATCTGTACGTTGGGCCCGAACCCAAAAAAATGTTTTAAATACAATCATATCTTTTTGAAATAAAATAATTATCTGGTTTTAGACTGGATTCAGAAATCCAAAAACAACGAGTAAACATTGTATAAACAAAATCCAGATTCTGTATTCGGTCGAATATTGATATACCAGAAAGTATGTAGATTCATTTTGAGACAGACGAACTGAGTAATAACCGTTTATGGCGTTTATCCGTTTTATGTCTACTTAATAGAGGATATGGCGTCGTTTTCACATTTTCCAGTTTTCTTTCATCATAATAATATGATTAAAATCTATCTATTGAACTCATTTTTGGATGATTTTAATATATAACAATTATAATAAATAAAAATACCAAAATAATACTTACATATTATGTAGCCATCATTGAGGTAGATAAGAGAGAATTATCAGCTTTTGGCATGTCGCCCGGTAGCTTAATTAGACATTGTCTAGTCTAACCCAGACCCCCTAGTCAAACACGCACTTGGCGATCGACTGCAAACGAATTTTCGACAATAATTGCAACAATAACGCATAATTATACGGTAGGTACATGTAGGTAGATTGTCGAAAAATTCGCCAGTAGTCAATCGCTAAGTACGGTTTGTCTACGGCCCCTGACTGTTCTTGTGAAATAACTTTTTTTTATATTGCATTGTAGAATTCTTTTTTAAAAATATTCATAATTTCTTTGGGTATTCAGAGCGATAAATTTGAAGGTCGCCGATGCTATGGACGACAAACACCTCGAGAAAAGGATGAGTTGTGGGTAAGTCCCACCTGAAGGAAGTAGGTACCAAGTAAGGTTTCCCTGTCTTTTCTAAGCCATTAAATTTACATATAAGTAGCTGTTTCGATGCATGGTTTGTATTGAGTCCCTCTATCACTGAGTTTCCATTTATTATTTAGGTTGATGAATAAAATTAAAAACACTAGCCCCCCTAGACAAACACGCACTTGTCGATCGACTAAAAACGAATTTACGTCAATCTACCTACATGTACCGTGTGATTATGCGTTATTGTTGCGGTTATTGTCGAAATTTCTTTTGTAGTCGATCGACAAGTGCGGGTTTGTCTACGGCCCCGGGTAATTTGAAAAATAGTGTTTTTATTTGTCAATCTAAATAATTAATTTTTTACAGTGTTTGCTCTTCAAAAATAAATAAATAACTCTGCTTTAGCTGATCCATGGCGAAACAAATAACTAGTTACATTATACATTATTTAAAGGAAATAAAACACACGAATCTTATTAAATGCATAATATTTATTGTTTAAAATCATTACATAAATACATTAACATGTAAATTATTTATTATTTTCTAAAGTATGATTAATTATTTATTAAATCATGACACTTTTTCGTACTTATTTACAATCCTACACATAATATTTAATTAAGCATTTAATTAATTAATATTTAATATTAAAACATTAAAATTTAATCTAAACATTTAAATAAACGTATTAGCGTTATTTATTTATTAATTCTTTACATCTATATTGCAATAATCTATAATATCATGTATGCTTAAAAACGCTTGCATGAAAACAAAAATCAATTTAAAAAAATGTTAGAGCATAAAATTTAATACATATGGTAGAATTTTGGCTAATGTGACGTAACGAACATAGACATAATATGTTTGCGAGTTTTGTCTTTACAATTAACCACTGAGTTTTGTCTTTACAATTCACCATTGAGTTTTGTCTTTACAATTAACCATTGAGTTTTGTTTTTACAATTAACCATTGAGTTTTGTTTTTACAATAAATCATTGAGTTTTGTCTTCACAATTAACCATTGTGATTTGTTTTCACAATTAACCATTGTGATTTGTTTTCACAATTAACCATTGTGTTTTGTTTTTACAACTAACCATTGATTTTGTTTTTACAATTAACCATTGAGTTTTGTTTTTACAATAAATCATTGAGTTTTGTTTTAACAATTAGTTCATCATTGATGTTGTCTTTACAATTAACCATTGAGATTTGTTTTTACAATTAATCATTGTGTTGTGTTTTTAAATTTAACCGTTGTATTAGGTTACATTTATTAAAAATTAACATTGATTGTATGCCAGAACAATACCTTCACATGAAGCTGTCATTGAGGTTTATAAGAGAGAAAGTCTTCGGTATGTCTCGTGGTAGCTTAGTTGTACAAAGCACACCTTACGAAAAGAATGGGTTACGGGCTCAAATCCTATCAAGGGCACTACAAAATAATGTGATGTTATCTTTTCTAAGCTTTATATGGTAGTTTTATCTGTTGAATTTATGTAGGCATAATATTTGGTTTGGTATCGAAACTGTTCAACAAATCCATTATTGCAGTATAATGTCAGTAGGGCCCAAATTTTGTTTGATTTCCATACAAACTTTGCCTTTCTTCACTATATATAATTCATTCATAGCATTCATGGCATTGCCCACAAGTGGGGAGCCTGTGGACCAACTGCATGCAACAAACGTGCAGCAAGCTGTCTTCTCTGTGTCAATAGAAGTTAAAGTTATTCGGGATGGGTGGCATATCTCATCGCTAGATTGAAGTTGTTAAAATTTATGTCTACGTGATGTTTTACGAATCATCATCATCATCGCCCTTGACGCTCCTCTCGGGAGCACAGGGCAGAGACCAGCCTCCTCCATTCAGAGCGTCTCTGTGCCAATCGTGTCACCTCTTCTCACGACATTCCCTGCACTATGATGTCGTTGTCATAGGAACGGTGTATTGTGAAAGAGGGACACCCGGGCCGATGCGGAACCTCTTTTTGGCCAACTATTTTTGGGCATTCTCAGAAAAATGATTTATGAATATCTGCCTTTTACTCGAAAACTTACAAAAAAGAGTGGAAGACCTCTTCTTTACCGGGGACTCCACGAAGAAAATCAACCCCCCTTTTTTTCTTAATGACCATTATTACCGTCTTAAACGCATATTGAAGAGAGAAGTGAGGACAATGTTGATTTGAATGTGGGAATAATAGGGGTCTACAACCTACTGAGATATCCTGGTGTGAAATGGGTCTCTCTTCTTAATGACCTAGTCATTATAAAAAAAAAAAAATTGCGCGGCGAGGACAATCTACATGTTTATTACATGCAGTTGGTCCGCTGGCTACACCACTTGTCGGATATTATGATGTTAGAGTAGAAGAAGTAGTTTATTGAATTATCTAGATCAAAAGAGAAACAGGCTTTGAAATAATTCTCTTGATAAAATTAGTTCACCTACCCCTATTTTCTCATCCCCCATAAGAAAAAGAGCCTGCCTGGTGATTTTGAGGACGAATAATCTACACAGTTGTACAAAACTTTGAAAATCTGTGACTGCAAAAGAATTATAATTTTTTTGTAGTTTATACATACATAAGTACTTCTTTTGCTTTCTCCAAAGTCATGCAGTTTCTCCATGCGTGCCGAAACAGGAAAGGTGTTCCTATGCTTACGAATCGGCTTGGGCTGGTTTAAGCGCATATTTTCAGTAGTTCTTAAACATCGATTGATGCAATTGGTGAACGTACCATGGGTAAAGTGCATAAATATCACAACAATACACAAATATTTGGTATATTCTTGGGGTTATATCACATACTCATCATCATCGCCCTCAACGCTCCTCTCGGGAGCACAGGGCAGAAACCAGCCTCATCCATTCAGAGCGTCTCTGTGCCAATTGCGTCACCTTTTTCCACGACATTCCTTGCGCTCTGATATCGTTGTCATAGGAACGGTGTATTGTGAAAGAGGGACGCCCGGGTCGACGGAACCCCTGCGGACGGAAGAACAGTGCTCTTTTTGGCCAACATTAGGCATTCTCAAAACATGTCCCAGCCAGGACCACCGTCTCTCCTGTATTACGGAGATTACAGGTCTCTGCTGGGTGCGCCGGCGCACAGCATCATTTGTAACATGTTCATACCATTTGAAATCCAAAATCCTTCTAAGACACTTGTTTTCAACCGCTACCGCGGGATTGGCATGCACGTATTTTTTAGTAAAGTTACTTAGCGCATCGTAAGTTAAGATTGAGATAAGATTGAGATTATAATATTAGATTGTGTCAAAAGTAGCCCTGCTATGTCATACCGAATAACTAAAAAATATTAAAAATGTCTACCAAAGGTTGACAATACATGCATTAGATGGAAATATATATATTTTTTAATAAATGACAAATTGGATAAAAGGAAAAAAGAAAAATACGTGCTTATATACATACATAATATAATCCAAAAACACATTTCATTTCGCTCATTAGAAATTACTAAGTTAAATTGAGGCTGTAGCTGTAACAAGGTCCCATAAGGCAGAACATGGATGCTGTAACTACTTGATCTGGAGGTGGGGAATTAGAGATACCCCTGATTGTGAATGTGGAGATGTGCAAACGGTGAGACACAAAGTACAGGAATGCCATCTCAAAAAAATCAGTGGCGATCTGCGGGACATCCATGAAGCAGGACCGGAGGCGGTTAACTGGCTGTCAGCGCTGGAGCTAAGACTTTTGAGGATATGACGCAGTCCACACGGGTTAAGATTTATCAAAACACCAAGCCATATACGAAAACAAAAGTAAAGTCATCATCATCATCATTAGTTGCTCTACAACCCGTTGTGAGCCTTGGCCTCCTCCAACATTCGCCTCCATCTCTCCCTATCTTGACATGTACTCTTCCAATCCCTGATGCCAATGATGTCCACATCTCTCAGCACACCATCCATCCAACGGAGTTTGGGTCTACCAACGCTACGTCTACCTTGTGGTCTTGTATGAAGAATTTTCTTTGGCACTCTTTCCTCACTCATTCTCTCAAAAGTAAAGTAAGTAAGCCAATATGGCATCAGCATTTTGAAATCATTCGAATAATTTTTTATATATGACTAGTTAATTAAATGTTAAAATTCATTATTTAGAGAAAGGAAGTAAAAAGAGATAGGAATAGGTCTCCGACTCTTTTTTGTAAGTTTTCTAATGTCCTGTAAAATGAGGATGTTCACAAAACTTCACCGTATAAAAGACAGTAAATCAACATCTACAGTTCAGCGATGAGACATGCTACCAAGTCTGAGTGTGCTCTTTTTTTATTGCCACAGAGAGGATCATCTGGATATTTATTACTTGCAGTTAGTCTGCTGGCTACCCCACTTGTGGGATATGTCGTAATGGGATAGAAGTAGTAGAAGACAAATATATTTATATACAAATTTTAACACATTTGTAGTCATTATTGAACTTAAGTTCAAAGTCACAAAGATCTATGGAAAGACGAATGTTAGGGGTGAGTCTGAGAGATAAAATTAGAAACGAAGACATCAGACACCTAACAAAAGTCACAGATATTATGGATCGTGTTGCAAAGCTTAAGTGGCAATGGGCGGGTCATGTTGTGAGACGAAACGACGGTAGTTGGACTCCTAGAATCCTCAAATGGAGACCATAGAGTTGCAAAAGAAGCATCGGCAGACCACAAAAGTAGGTACCTACTAACAAATTTAAAATCGACCTTTCGAATAAAAAAGGAATATATATTTGCGTAACGTATCAAGACATATCAATTTGAATTTAAATGCCCATAAACAAGACTCTTTTTGCATTTAAAAAAAGTGCCATTAGGTATGTGGAGGTGTGATGCCTCCGTAATAGATCTTGTGACTCCTACATGTAGCAACTTATGGAAAGTTCCATAGTATTGTTGCATGTAGGAAGAATGAGTGAGGAGAGATTGGTTTTGCCAACCAGCGAGCCATTCTCGTTTGGTCGCTCACTCGCGGTGGTTTACTATTTTCGTTGTGTTCTTGTACTCACGCGTTCTAATATTTTATTCAACCAATTAATATACTCATTGAATTTGTAATAGTATAGAACTAAAATTAGAGCATTAAATCGTATTGAGAAACATCAAACTGGTGGAAAAGCTTTTAATTGTAGCCTACTCATTTTCAGGTGAGAGAAATCTAGTAATTAACTTCCTTCTTAGAACTTGTCTTACACAAGTTCACCATATCCTCGCAGTAGGATATAGGTAACACATAAAATCGTTTCAGTGGTGACCCCGATTCGTGTTAAATAAAAAGAAAAAACGCGCAATACAAAAAAAAAATAACTAAAGATTCAGGCTACAGAACGATCGACGACATTTTTTTGAGGTTAACAATACCTTTCCTTTTTTTCATATCGAAATAAAAACCTTTTCATCGGTTCTATTTTTCATACCAGTAATAACAATTTTCTACCAGCTTATTGTTCCTAACAGATCATATAACAAAAATTGTGTTCAGAACGTCGCGCGATTATCATACCTAAAGTAAAGTCGCGATTTTCGAATTTCTTCACAGATCGAACAAAATAAATCAACTAAGTCGGAATTATCGTTAAGGACGCAGTATCATAAAACATCTGGCGATACAACGTAAAAGTTCTTATTGTTGAGTGAATTGTGGTATACATTGCCGACGGAAAGATAGTAGCCAAGATTATTACCACAGAATATAAAATTCTATCTCACATACAGCGCCTCCGGCGAATGAAAAAAAAAGGTCGCGAAATAAAAAGTAGAAAGCAGTTTTTTCCCACACCTAGTACATATTATTATCACTTATCAACCAGAGCGCAGCGACCATTCGAGAGTCGAGACTTGGGGATGGTATTCAGTTCATTAAAATATAGAGTCAATAGTTTTTTTATTAGAAAGAATTCCATTTTTTTTGTTTCATTTTTGTTTTTATTTTTGAAAGAATCCCGAACTGAACTCACCATTGCCGAGGTAAGGTGCCGACGTTTTTACAACTAGTGTCAAAACATATTATATTGTAAGTAGGGAATCCAATCCCGCAAAAGCGGGATCCCGTAAATGCGGGATCCCGCACCTTTTTTGCGGGATCAGAAATGCGGGATTACTCATGCGGGATCCCGCACTCTTGCGGGACTGAAAAAATTGTTTAAGAACGGGCTCAGACGACGTTCTGATTATTTATTAAACCCAGCACAGCCTCAATGATAAGTTAGTTAACTACTTTGCCTTTGGAACTCGTGACTTTTCTATAGAATTTGTATGGAAAATGATTTGAGTTTCCAAAATCTAGATGTGATCGCAGCAACAACCGACGCTGCAGCAGTCATGAAGAAAGTTGGGAGATTATTATCAGCGTACCACCAGTAATGCTTTGCACGTGGGTTCCAACTCGCTGTTCTTGAAGTTCTATGCAATCAGAGACAAGAAGAAGAAATACAGTCAAGTTGAAGTACTCGAAAAAAGACCGGATGGTGGGAGTGATAATGAAAATGAAGATGATGATGACGAGCAAGGTGATTTTTCGGTAGAGGAAGACATTCAAGAAGGAGAGTTGCTACCACAATACAGGTAGATAAGTATTGTTAGACCAATAGATTTTTAAATGAAAATCATTATAACTTATTCCATTTGTTATTTAAGAGGACTGATTCAAAAAGTCAGGAAAATTGTTAAGCTTTTTAGTTCGAAATCTCCAGTAACAAATGATCTTCTTTAAACATATGTATATCAAAGAAGAAATTCTGCAAATTACAGCTGATCCTAGATAGCCGAACGCGTGGGAGCAGTCTCGCATCAATGTTATCGAGGTTCAACCAAGTCAAACAGTGCATATTTAAAGCAGTTATATATATATTTAGTTACAATCCATTGGATTGGTCTGCAACGAGTTTGGTTTTTCTTCTCCATTCCTCCCTATTCTCAGCCAGTCTTTTAAGCTCTACGTATGAGCCACAGTTCATGTCCCTCTTCAGTTGGTCCATATATGCGTCTCTTGGTCGGCCTCTGCCATTTGTTCCCTCGGTCTTACCCTCCGCGATGGCGATGAGTAGTCCTGGGTGCCTGATGTTGTGGCCAATCCAGTTAGCTCGTTGTTGGCTGATTCTCTTAAGGAGTTGCCTTTTTTCGCCTACCCTGGTTAAGACTTCTTCGTTTTCGACGTGCTCCGACCAATGGATCTTAAGCATGCGTCTGTAGCACCACATCTCAAAGGCCGCCAACCGTCCGCTTTCACTCTTGCTGATGGTCCATGTCTCACAACCATAAAGCAGAATGCTCCATACAAAGGCTTTAGTAAGGTTCTTCCTTACGCTTAAGTCGATATTTGGGGATTCCAATATCTTCGATTTTTTGTTGAAGGCAATCCTTGCCTGGTTTATTCTGCTTACAATTTCTGCTTTGGAGCGTCCATCCTGGTTTATTCTGCTGCCCAGGTACACGAATTCACTTACTTGTTTGATGCTCACTCCATTTAATGCAATGTTCGCAGTCGCTTCCTCTCTTCCAACGACCATACATTTTGTTTTTTCTTTATTTATTTTCATGTTGTACTTTGACAACAGTATACTTTCCAATTTTCCTAAAGCTTCGTTCAGCTCCATCTCGGAGTCTGCGAGCAGTGCTATGTCGTCAGCATATCTTATCATGTCGACCTTTTTCCCATTTATTTTTACTCCTGTCCAGTTCTTCATTTCTTCTCTCAGTTCATCAATGGCTCGCTGTATATAGCAGTTAAAGAGAGCTGGCGACATTGAGCATCCTTGTCTTACGCCTTGTTCGACCCTTGCTTCTGCACAGCTCTCTCCGCTTTTAATCACAGCCATTTCGTTCTTGTATAAGCTCCAGATTGCTCTTCTATCCTTATAACTCATTCCTATCTGGTTGAGGGTGTTAAAAAGTTGTTCCCATTCTACTTTATCGAATGCTTTTTCAAGGTCGATGAATGCTATATATGTGTTTTTATTAATTGTTATTCTCTTTTCTAGAGTAAGTCTGAGACTCAGGATTGCATCTCTTGTGCCTGTCTCTTTGCGGAATCCAAATTGATCTTCTGAAAGTGTTTCGTTGATTTTATTTTCCGCCCTTTTCATTATAATGTTGGTGAAGCAGTTATTGATCTTAAACTGACATCATTTTCATTCACTGATGAAGAATTTATAACATTGAGTAATATTGAACGAGCTTTAGAGTCAGTGAAGCTTGCTGTAAATGTCTTATGCCGCGAGGACGCAACATTAATTACTGCAAAAACTACATTACGTTTCATGATAAGCAAACTGGATCGACAAAATACCAGGTTAAGCCAGGAACTTGTAGTGTCGCTATCTCGCTAAAATAAGTTAGTTAACTACTTTGCCTGTCTATAAAATAACGCCGCACATCAATGACTGTCGTGTCGCTGTGCTTAGAAGGTCCTAACAAATATCTAGAAAAAGATTCAGGATCTACAAATGTGGTGGACGATCCATTCTTTTATCCAAGCAGAGTTACACTTAGAACTGAACTGAGGCCTGAGTCAACAACACACTTTCGTCTCACGTTCCCGCTCCGCTAGCGTTCGGGTGCAGACGATGGTGCGCCAAATTGTTAATTTTCGTAACTATTGTGTATCTTAGCAACGAAATTGACACTTGCTTGCAACATCGTCTGCACCCGAACGCTAACGGAGCGGGAACGTGAGACGAAAGTGTGTTGTTGACTCAGGCCTCTGAAGTGTTTAATCAAGAGGCTGCTGTCAGACTCGCAGGTACAACCTGAAACTCATAACCAACAAGTTGATGACAATGGCGATGAAGAAGACACGCCTTTATCGAATCTATTAAATGATGAGCCTTCGCCTATACTAGAAGATGAATTTATTAGAGCACAGTCTCCGTACAGAATGGGTAGCCGAGTAATATAAAGTCAATTCCACCAACAAGTGTGGAAGCTGAGCGTGCTTTTTCTGCCGCCAGCTATTTATGCAACAAGATAAGATCAAATCTAAAAGATGAAACGTTACATACTTTATTATTTCTTAGAAAGTATTATCAGAAAAAAACACTATTTTTTATGCCTCTTAACTAATAAATATGTTCAATTGTCAATACAAATTATAGATCTATAAGGAGCATTGTTAAATAATGTATTATATCGTTCCTTATAAGAAGCTGATTATTTATAGATACCTCTAAAACATCATTATTTCCACTTGTTAATTAGTAAAATAAGTAATAAATCTGCATAATAATAATAAAAAAAATATTAAAATTTACTCGTCTTTAATTAATATAATTTTTAAATTACTAAGTACCTACTTGAAACAATTTTTTTATTAAAAAATCTCAATCCCGCAAATCCCGCGGGATCCGCGGGACTGACGACCTCAATCCCGCAGGCTTGCGGGATCGCGATTTTGATGCGGGATTGGATTCCCTAATTGTAAGGTTATTGTATCGAAGTGTCACATTCGACTCGCTCTGTAAACAGTGAAAACAAGGTACGTGATCCTATTTAACGTTTTATATTATTTGTTGTTCATAAAATACTACTGAAATATAAACTTTTGATTAATATCGATATACCACGTATCTTGTGACATACAGACGCGAACCGGAAGCGTACCTTCCTTGTAAATTATAATTGAAACATTGTTATTGCATATACTGTAAAATTACTACAAAATGCCTAAAGAAGATAACTTGTACATGGAAGACACTTCTGCAGAAGGTTCTATACCAGAAGAAACACAACCAGAGAAGGAGTTATACAAGGTATCTGTCAAACCAACACCGTTCTGGAGAGATAGGTGCAAGCTTTGGATATTTCACTTAGAATCGCAGTTTAAATTAGCTCGTATTAAGGACGACGAAACAAAATACTACATAGTAGTAAGCCAGCTTGACAGAGAAGCCTTAGATGCAGTATCTGACATCGTTACAGACCCTCCGAGCAAAGATAAATATAGTGTGCTAAAAGAAACATTAATCAAACGTTTCACTGAATCGGAACATGCCAGATTAACTAAACTATTGTCTAATTTACAGCTTGGTGACAGAAGTCCTACAACACTGCTGAGACAAATGACAGAGCTAGCTGGTCATAAGCTAGCTGATTCAGACATATTAAAAACTTTGTGGTTACAGCAACTTCCAGGCAATGTGCAGGCAGTATTAGCAGGTTGCGAAAACACCTCAGTGCAAAAAATGGCAGAGACGGCGGACAAGATAATGGAAGTCTACCAACCGCAAACAGTGATGGCAGTCGACACACGCCAATCAAGACACCAACATGAATCGAAAGACAGCTTGGAAAACATGATCACGAAGCTAGTGGAGAAAGTCGAAAAATTAGAGACAGAGGTAAGACATTTCCGTTCACGTTCTCGTTCCAGATCAAACAACAGACCTTTCAGAGGTAGAAACAACAGCCAAAGACGACAAAACACTGAAGTAAATGCAGACGGACTGTGCTATTGGCATCAGAGGTTCGGCGACAAGGCATATAAATGCAGGGAGACATGCGTGAAATACAACAAAACCCAGGAAAACTAAATGCCCTCCATTGTGACGCAGCGGCGATGGAGAGATCTACAGGTACAAGGCTGCATGTCTACGACAAGGTAAATCACTTAAATTATTTGATTGACTCCGGAGCAGAAGTATCAGTTATACCAGTTAATAGAAAGTTTGTAAATACAAAAAGCAAAGATCCAACAACATGTTTATATGGCGCTAATGGCTCAATTATCAATACATTTGGTACCAAAACAATAAATGTCTCATTAAACTTAAGAAGGAATTTTCCTTGGACATTCATTATAGCGGAAGTAGAGAAACCAATCTTGGGTGCCGACTTCCTAAAACGATATGCTCTTGTTGTAGATTTACACAATAAACAATTAATAGATACTATTACAGGCTTAAGTAGCACAGGCAGAACTTATAAAATTGGATCAATGTCCATTAGCACAATCGATACAAATAATGAATATCTGTCGTTATTAGAGAAGTATAAAGAAATCACCCAACCCATGAAAAGTACCGACCCAATTAAACATAATGTCACTCATCACATTGTCACCTATGGTCCACCTATTAAGAGCAAACCTAGGAGATTAAGTCCAGAACAGTATGAGGCAGCGCGAAAAGAATTTCAACTAATGTGTGAGCAGGGCATTTGCAGGCCATCAAAAAGTCCTTGGGCTTCCCCGCTTCATATGGTACGGAAAGCCGATGGCTCATGGCGTCCCTGTGGAGACTACAGACGTCTCAATGCTGTCACTAAACAAGACGCATACCCTATACCACAATTATCGGATTTCAGTCATCACTTAGCCAACTCACGAGTCTTTTCCACAATAGATTTAGTTCGGGCTTACAACCAAATACCAGTAGAGCCCGGCGACGTTGAAAAAACGGCGATCATTTGCCCTCTGGGACTCTTTGAGTTCACAAAGCTTAGTTTTGGCTTATGTGGAGCCGCACAGAGCTTTCAAAGGATCATTAATGAGATCCTAGGAGACCTCCCGTTCACCTTTGCTTACATTGACGACATATTAGTAGCGTCAAGAGACGTTGAGGAACATAAAAATCATCTTATAATACTTTTTGAAAAATTACAGGAGTATGGTCTGAAACTCAACATGAAGAAGTGTGTCTTTGGGAAACCAGAAGTCAAGTTCCTGGGTTACATGGTGAACAAGGATGGCATCAGACCAATACCGGAGAAGGTAGAAACCATAAGAGATTTTCCACTCCCTAGGACAGTCAAAGAGTTACGACGTTACCTAGGTATGTTAAACTTTTATCGAAAATTTTTACCTAGAGCAGCTGAGATTCAAAAACCATTATTTGAAATCACTGCTTGTCCAAAGAAGGATGACAAAAAACTTATACAATGGACAGAAGCTTCCACAGCTGCATTTGAAGCAAGCAAAGAACAATTGGCTAAGACTACATTACTCACCCACCACCATAAGAACGGGAAACTTATCCTTAGAGTGGATGCGAGTGATACCGCCATAGGGGGAGTTTTACAACAGATAGTTGAAGAGGATTCCCCAGACGAGTTACCCCTAGCCTTTTTCTCAAGAAAATTATCAAAAACCCAACTTAACTATAGTACTTATGATAGAGAACTTACTGCTATTCATGACAGCTTAAAATATTTCAGGGAGTATATAGAAGGAAGACCCTTAACTATCTATACTGATCATAAGCCTATTACATTCGCTTTCACCAAGAAGGCAGACACTGCTTCACCTAGACAGAGACGTCAATTAGATTTTATTTCTCAATTCACTACGAATATAATACATACGAAGGGAGAGGATAATGTCGTAGCTGATACACTATCAAGAATCGAGGTAATATACGATAGAGTGAATATAGATTTTAAAGATATAGCAGAAACACAGAAAACAGATGAAGAACTTCAGTCATTCAAAAAGAATTCCGGATTAAAACTTTTACAAGCGCCTCATGGCGATGAAGGTGTGTTAATATGGTGCGACCATTCCACAGGCGTTTGGCGTCCATACATACCGAGTACATGGAGAGAGAAAGTTATACGATCTATCCATGAAATTAGTCATCCAGGAAGCAAAGCTAGCTACAGAATGTTGAAACAACGCTATGTGTGGCCAGGGATGGAGAAGGATGTCAAGAAGTACGTCCAAAACTGTATATTGTGTCAAAAGACCAAAGTCCACAAGCATACTAAGTGCCCAGTACAATCCATTCCTATTCCATCAGGCAGGTTTGAACATGTCCACTTGGATATAGTCGGACCCATGGCAGAGAGCCAAGGATATAGATATATACTAACCATGATTGACCGTTTCTCACGTTGGACCGAATATGCTCCAATGAGAGACATAACAGCTGAAACAGTCATAAGGGCATTCATGAGACACTGGATAGCCAGGTTCGGCACACCAGTTCAAGTAACGACTGACAGAGGAAGACAATTTGTCTCACAATTATTCAGCAAATTTACAAGGAACATGGGCATCCATCACATCAAGACTTCCAGTTACCATCCTCAAGGAAACGGGTTAATAGAAAGGCATCACCTGCAGAATTAGTTTACGGAACTACGCTGCGGTTACCAGGAGGATTCTTCCAAGACAACAAATTAGAGATTGGTTTTGCCAACCAGCGAGCCATTCTCGTTTGGTCGCTCACTCGCGGTGGTTTACTATTTTCGTTGTGTTCTTGTACTCACGCGTTCTAATATTTTATTCAACCAATTAATATACTCATTGAATTTGTAATAGTATAGAACTAAAATTAGAGCATTAAATCGTATTGAGAAACATCAAACTGGTGGAAAAGCTTTTAATTGTAGCCTACTCATTTTCAGGTGAGAGAAATCTAGTAATTAACTTCCTTCTTAGAACTTGTCTTACACAAGTTCACCATATCCTCGCAGTAGGATATAGGTAACACATAAAATCGTTTCAGGTACATCCGTCTTTGTTCTAGCTAACGCCTGAATTATTTTATTTTTACTTTGAACCGACTGAAATTGAGTTCGTAAAAAATAATTAAATATTAAAGCCGAAAAACTCACATTAGAAATACTGTAATAAGCAACGTTGAATAAAAAAAACCTACATTTTATCCGATATTCTTTCCATTACGCTATAAGATTTGATAAAAAAAAATAAAAATAATATGGTAATATGAATTTTTGAAAAATATTTTTATTTATGAATAAATTCTCCGATGAAAGAATGTTGTTTGTTTTATTAAAATATATTATTATAATATAATTTAACAGCAGCTGATATTGTTTATTTTTATCATTCTGATAAAACAATGAATTGTGATTGAAATGGTGAACCGGTTCGTGCGAACCACCCAATTTTATTTTCGTAATACCAGACCTCACAGAATATTTTTTAAATTTAGTTAGCTGCTCAATTATTTCAGCAAAATAAGAAAATTATTTATAGATTTGATCTGAAAGTTTAAAGTAACATTGATTCTAAATAATTGAAATTGAGAAGACAGAACTTTTCCATTTTTACTTGAAAAGTTTTGGTAACAAAATCAGTTTTTAAGAACCGATTTACTTGAGGATAGTGGCCGATTTTTATTGTAGAGAATTAGAGATTAATGAAATATTTGTGATAAATGGATTGATGTGATTTAATTTCTATTCCACATTCTTCGGTTTTGTGGCTTGAAATATTGTACCGTAACACTATTCAATTAGATATTATGATCAATCTAGTTTCCATAATCTAGTTTCCATAATCTAGTTTCCATAATTCACTAGATTAAAGGCGCTTTGCTGTGTAAATAATGGAAAAAAAGAAAAGTGAAAATTATACATTATGCATAAAAAAAATATTTATGAACCGAGCTACTTAATTTACAATACTATATTACAGGTTTTTAGAGTATAACTATTATTGTGGTTAATAAGTCTAATATTTTTATATGTCCTAAAGGTGAGGCTTATCCTAAGAGAGCCCTTAATTTGATGATTTTTCGTTATAAATAGGGGGACTTTCAGAGACACGTGCTTGCCTTTATAGTTAGGTATTTTTATCGATATTTTTAAAACTAAATTCATCTGTTTAAATTGATCAAAATTGTAGCAATTCCTGAATGAAATAGCCGACAGGTCTCACTGAGGGTCACTGTATATGTCCCTCACAGAAATAAATTCCTTGGATTTACAAACAAGCTTAATCCCACTAATTAAGGCCTACTTTAGGATCAAGGGGATATGGAGTTATTGGGCCTAAGACAATTATATTTTACAAACTCAATATTGGCCGGTTCGTTCGAACTTATTCTACTTATTGTACAATAGATATTTTTTTATAACGAGATATGAATTTCTGATATTTGAATACTTTACCTAAACATTATTAAACAAAATTTTAATTGTGCAAAAAAAGACATATTGGAATCTGCTTGTTTCATTAATAAAACAAAGTGTACGTGCATGTTGTCTGCTGGCTAGATTTAATAAACACGCAAGATGTCCTCTCCGTGTTAACAAATAATAAAGACATTCAGGACGGGTGGCAAACTAGTAAACTACATCGCTGAAGTTAAGATGCAAAATGTTTTCATTTTTCAAATATGGTACACTGTATAATAAATACTCACCTACTATATACCTACCCATAGCAATGTATGTACCGACTCACAGGTACGCGATCAGTCAATAAAGAACCACTAAACATAGAACACGCTTTCATTACTTCACCTTATGTAACCGCTACATATTGATGACACCGACGTGATTTAAAATAAAATTATGAATTATTTTCCGTGCATAAATAATATATTGACTCAAAAATTTTTAACAACATTATTTATGATTTAATATAAGTGCTCAGTTAAAAAAAAAAAAAAAAAATGCAAAGTTTCACTTCTAACACCGACTTGCAGATGGATGCCCTAATAAAACAAATATCAGCACTCGAACGCCGCATTGAAGAAATGGACAGAGGCAGGCAGAGGTTCAGATCATCGACCAGAGGGTACCGCCGACACCCTAACAATCGTAGCAAGAGCCGCTCGACTAATGAAAATGCTCGAAAATGCTGGTACCATGAAAGGTATGGTTCTAAGGCAACGAAGTGTCGAGAACCATGCGACTGGAAGGTCTCGGAAAACTAACTTCGACGCCGGAGATCGGGACCACCGACGTCGCCAATGGATCGTCCCGACTAACAATAAAGGACAGAAAATCAGGCCTGACTTTCCTGATCGATACGGGAGCAGACTGTTCTGTCCTACCACCATCACCAAGGGACAGAAGACACATCGCGGAGGTTACGCTGTTCGCCGCCAACAATTCAAAAATAAAGACATACGGAAACAAGGTACTTACGTTAGACCTTGGCCTCAGGCGACCGTTTAAGTGGTCATTCATAATTGCCGAGGTAAAACGACCGATTATCGGCGCCGACTTCCTAAGACAATACCGTCTGTTGGTTGATTTACATGGCAGATGTCTAGCTGATAAAACAACCAAATTATCAAGCCGCGCCACTCTTGTCACGAGACAAGAAAACACAACAATCAGAACAATTAATACTAACAATCCGTATCATGATATACTAGCAAGATACCCGAACATAACAAGACCCGAGCTCTTCCGTGAAGAAGTTAAACACGACGTGGTACACCACATCATTACTAAGGGACCACCAGTTTACGAAAGGGTACGACCATTAAACCCACAGACATTCAAGGCTGCAAAGGAGGAGTTTCAAAGAATGTTGGACATGGGCATATGCAAACCATCAAAAAGCCCATGGTCAAATCCATTACACATCGTCAAAAAGAAGAACGGACAAATAAGACCAGTCGGAGACTACAGAAGGCTCAACGCAATCACAGTACCAGACCGATACCCACTACCAAGACTTCTGGATTTTACTTATATATTGGCCGGAAAGAAGGTTTTTACAAAATTGGATCTATGCAGAGCATACCACCATATTCCTATAGCGCCAGAAGACGTCCAGAAGACTGCAATCATCACCCAATTTGGCTTATATGAATTTTCAAGGATGAATTATGGCTTACGTAATGCCGCGAATACTTTCCAACGATTTGTCGACACGACATTACGAGGATTGAACTGCGTATTCGCTTATCTTGACGATATATTGATAGCATCAGCAGATGAAGAAGAGCACAAACAACATTTGCGACAAGTGCTAGACAGGTTAGAGAAGAACGGGCTATGCATAAATTATGAAAAGTGTGAATTCGGCAAGGAACGCTTAAACTTCTTAGGATACGACGTTAATCAAGAAGGTATTGCACCTAGCGAAGAAAAGGTTAAATGCATCACTAACTTTCCGCAACCAAAGACTGTAGACGAGTTGCGACGTTTTCTAGGTATGGTAAACTTTTATAGAAGTTCTATACCGCACGCAGCAGAAATACAGTGTGAGCTAAACAGCTTCCTACATAACTCCAAAAAGAAAGACAAATCAGCTATCCCATGGACACCGACAGCAATACAATCATTTGAAAAGTGCAAAGCAAGCCTCCAAAGTGCCATGATACTGAATCACCCATCTGCCGAAGGAGAGTTAGCATTAATGACGGATTGCTCCGATACATGTGCAGGTGGCGTACTACAAACTAAAATCGACGAAGTTTGGAAACCTTTAGGATTCTTCTCGAAGAAATTAAGTGACGCTCAACGTAAATATAGTACGTTCGATAAAGAACTGACAGCAATCTACTTATCGATGAAACATTTCCGACATATGATTGAAGGAAGAAATGTGACTGTTTTTACCGATCACAAGCCTCTTACTTACATACTCACTAAGAAAATATCATCATCTGACACACCAAGAAGAATACGTCAGATCGACTATATCTCACAATTATGCAGAGAAATAAAATACATCAAAGGTATCGACAATACAGTAGCCGACACATTATCAAGAATACAAGAAATACATAATAAACCATTGTTTGATGTACAGGAATTATACAATGACCAGTGCAATGATGACGAATTAAAATCTTTGTCTAGACAGAACAATATTCAACTGAAATTAATAAAAGTGCCACCCAACAATAACCCATTGTTCTACGAGACGTCTACTGACAGTGCACGTGTTTATCTACCGCAGAAATATCGACAACCTGCATTTGATCACGTACATAAATTCTCACACCCGGGCATAAAAGCTAGTGTGAAAATGATGACGCAAAGATACTTCTGGAAATCCATAAAAAGGGATGTCAGCACATGGGCAAAGTCGTGTATTCATTGTCAACGTGCGAAAGTCCATAGACACACGTTCTCACCTTATGGACAATACGAGCAAGCTAAGCGTTTCCAACACGTTCACATAGACATCGTGGGAAAACTGCCGGAATCAAACGGGAACCGCTATCTAGTGACGATGATAGACCGACAATCGAATTGGCCAGAAATATATCCGATTTCAAACATAACAGCCGAGGCAGTGGCGGACGCTTTTATACAAACTTGGGTCTCGAGATTTGGTGCACCTACAACAATAACATCAGACCAAGGTTCGCAATTTGAATCAGAACTTTTTAGTCAGCTGCTTAAGAAGTTAGGTATCACGAAGACAAGAACGACAGCGTACAATCCAAAGTGCAATGGAAAAGTGGAGAGGTTCCATAGAACTCTTAAAACCGCGCTGAAAGCTAAATGTGAAAACAACACACAGTGGGCAAAGGAGTTGCCACTAATAATGCTAGGACTACGATCTACCATAAAAGAAGATACCGGTTATAGCCCAGCACAAATGGTTTTTGGGGATAACATCAGACTGCCTGGAGATTTTTTCAAACCTAGCAACACCAATATCAACGACACGGACTACACGAGAAATTTGATGGAACGCCTATCAAAATTAGCACCTACGCAAAGGAAAAATATTAATGTAAGCATATTTGTACCGACAGATCTCAAAACTTGTTCACATGTCTTTTTACGAGATGAAATAAAAAAACCATTGACCGCGCCATATCAAGGGCCTTTCAAGGTTTTGGAGCGAACAGAGAAAGTATTCAAGATACAACTACCAACGAGGGACGCATTTGTATCAATAGACAGACTTAAACCAGCTTACATGATGACCGACACAGAAAATGACAACTTAAGTGATAGAGGTGGAACACCACTGACTGCTAAAGATGATTCAGCAACTTCCACGAGTGACACACAGACCGCGCAACCTGTAGTCATTACACGATCAGGAAGACAAGTTAAAAGACGCGTCCACTTTAAACTGTAACAAGCTAAAATGGGTGGAACAAAGTCCAAAGAAGAAAATATCGTAATTGCTCAAACGGCAGCAGCAGGAAGTGCCACGACCACGACTACGAGTTCGGACAACTATGTGGCAATAGCAGCCATCATAATAGTGTGCATTCTATTCCTGATTTTAAGCACACGCCAGGTTTATAAGTTGATGAAAAAGAAGATCATTAAAAGTGTAATGGCGGAAGTCACGAAAACCAAGACACTTACAATTCAACATTCGACTCACCATGTTCCAATCTGAAATAAGAAGAACTAAATCATCGATGTTTCCAGATGTAAATAAAACTACAACGCCACTGGACATCTTTGGATTTGTTTATACTATTATTATTCTTCTTGTTATTGTGTACACTTTACTCCTGCAAATTATTATTACTATGATGTATTATGACTTATTCGCCGCTTATGAATGTACCATATCGTTTTACACTCATTCAATTATTATTTGAACACGTGTTCCTTTACAAACACCTTTTATCAATTTGTCATTGTTTTCTTTACGATTTAAATGCTTTGTTTATTGTAATGTACCTAAAGTTAGGGAGACAATTAAAACAACTTAATCATTATATTTTTATTGTTACTTCAAATTTACATTATAACGAATATAATTTTGACCATATTTACAACATTGTAACTTGAATAGTTTGATCAGTTTTTTTTTCTTGCATTATAATTTTTTTATAATTGTATACATTTCATTTGATAATTTCATGTACTTACTTTGTAATATTGTTGATATGAAAAAAAACTTGCCGCGAAGGTATATGGTACACTGTATAATAAATACTCACCTACTATATACCTACCCATAGCAATGTATGTACCGACTCACAGGTACGCGATCAGTCAATAAAGAACCACTAAACATAGAACACGCTTTCATTACTTCACCTTATGTAACCGCTACACAAACACCACGCTCGAAAAGTTGTGGAAAAAAGTGGGATACCATTTTTTTTCCGGGTGCTCCATGGAAAAGATCAGAGTTTCAACGATGGGTAAGAAAAAGTACAATATTTTTACTGAGCGATTTACAACAAAGAAAACCGTTTTTTTAACTAATAAAGATCTAAATTAAAAATTAATTAGATAATATTAAAAGCGGGTTTATTCTTGGTAAAGAAAAAATTAGAAAATATATTGAAAGAAAATAATTTAAACTCACATTGGCGTATCTAGGACAATTTTTAGGGGAAGGGGGGACCGTAGTTATGATTATTTTCATCACGATTTTTTAGGATCTGAGATCTTTTCTTGGCTCTCAGCTTTATAAGAGTGGTAGGGAAATTTGGTTAGATGCCCAACTCAGGTCTTATGCTAGAGTAAAGAACGCCATGGGTAAAAAGGTTTATTGGCACCCGTTTTTACACAAATATTCTATTATAAACATAACAAATTAGGCCTCAGTTTTGAAAATTTCACTAAAACCCAAATTTCTTCCTCCTCCACTAATCATCAGATTTTAGATTTGGTAAAGAATTGAATTAAAAAAAATAACAACCTTCTCGGTTTTGTTGATGAATATTTTATAAATTCGTCAGAAACCAAGTAATTGTTCACTTTACATAGGTTTTCTAAAATTCTGGGCCCTCTGAAGTTTAGCATCCTGGGAAAATGTCCAGTACACTCGTTTACAGCTCGGGTTCTGACCCAACTTTCATTCAGTATATACTATTCAGCTTTGTGTTCTTAAGACATCTACAAGTAGCTAGTTAACCACTATGCTCAGCAAAAATTACATATCAGTCATCTTTGTGACAATTAGACACGCTTAATTGGGGGGTTCGCCTGACCAGATCAATGTGTCTTTTTTTCTTATTTTTATGAATGTTTTGTCAACTCTCTGCGTGTGTGTGTCTATGTTAAATAAATAAATATCAACAGAACAAATAACGAGCCTTATCTTTAGGAAAAGACTTTTAACGTCGCGGGATCGTGGAATCCGTTCGACTCTTCGAAGACTTTCGGATAAATCGATCTTTTACAGCATTCAGAAGCAAACCAAAGACATATCTTTTCCAAGAGAGAGTCCCACTATGTTTAAATGATACTTCATTAAACGATTGCGTTGAGACTAGTGATGTGAGAAGAGAAAATTCTCCAAAGAAATTTCTCGAGAACGAGAAATTTCTCCGAGAATTTCTCCTCTGATGGGAGAGAAATTTCTCTCCATAATTTTTCTTAGTGGTATTATGACCTTTCGCTCAGTACACTTCGCAGCCTACCTGATGGATCCAAAAATTTGTGGGTCTGATTAAGGCCCAAATCAGAGGTTATTAACACTTTTTTCCATGTACGTACCTGCAATTTTTTTATAAACTTAAATATGGGCATGTGGGGTGTCAAACATCAAGATTTTTCATTAGTTATTAGCACTTTTTTCTATGTAGGTACCTAACATTTTTTTGTATCCATAATTAATTGTAGCCATATTGGTGATAAATTGTCTCAACATTCGTACATTCTTATTGATTGATTGAATAAAGTATTTATTATTATACTGTTAAATAAAAATTAACAAAAATTCTCCGAAAATTCTCTACTTCGAGAAATTTCTCGGTAAATTTCTCAAAAAATTATTTCTCGAGAATTCCACAACTCTAGTTGAGACGGTTGTTTGTTTCGATGCCATGTTCCATATTTAAATATTACTTTGCCCACTTTAATACTATTTATGAACTCTTAGTTGGCCCCTATCTGTCTCCCCTACGCACGCCCTTGGTAAACAGCATTATTAAGATAAAAAAGTAGCATAATAAATTCTCTTTGATTAATTTGAATCTCAAAAAGGTACATTTTTCATATGATTGTGAAAAAGAAAATCAAAAATATTGTTCCTTCGTTTGAGATTTTAAAACACACTGTTCTTTCTTTTGTTCTTTTTTTGAAAATCGTCATGCAGTCTACCAAATCTAACGTCGGGCGCCATTTTGAATAACGAATGTTTGTTGTAGCGATGAAATGGATTTCCGGTATATCGTTTAGGCCAAATATATCAGTATGCCCTTAAAGTGACGGTTTTCTTAGTAAGCCCTTAATTTGATTAAATTTGTTTTACAATCACTATTGCCACTGTACCCGGCATGTCCTAAGAAAGTCCTTCCCATCCTGAATGCTTTATTTTTCACGATATGAAAAGGAAACTGCATGTTTATTATATGTTACAGTTAGTCCGTTGGCTATCCCACTTGCGGGGGGTTTTCGTGATTGTATAAATGAATGAAATATTTTATTTTTTTTAATTATAATATTTCATATTGCAAGAAAAAGAGGACTGAATTTTGTACAGCGTAAGAAATTTGCATTTTAAATTGATGCTCGTTCACAAATAGAACATGTTTTTGATTTGAAAAAGGAATATTATATTTCATATGGAAATTGTCAATAATATGAATTTATTCATATATGTCCTTTATTTGATGCGATAGCGTCATAATTGCATAATATATCATTCTTTTTTTAAATAAATCCATTATACACTGATTATAGAGTGACTTAATCAATTTTAATCACAAATACATATTTAGAATCCATTAATGTTCCCTGGAAAGAATAGATCTCTCATTTGGTTTCGTCTTTACTTTAAAGACACACGGGACCTCGAAATGCCTACATATTTGAACAATGTGGTAACGGGGGAGGGTGGGGCAGAAATATTGAATGCCAAATTACAAAATTGGGACTGGGATCTAAAAGAAAAAAAATTCCACTTCTGAAAAATTGACTAAAAATATCAAATTTAGGATTCTATGACTTTAAAAAAAAACCAAAGAATTAGTGAAACATTTCGAATTCTTAATTATACCTTTTCAAATTTTCGACGATTGTGGAGTAGAAATTTCGAGCGTTATCCAAAATTATTTCTTCTCGAGGCTGAGAATTGACTGCGCCACCTAGGGCCCCAGCATATTGAAAAAAGCCCTGCTCCTACTCTTTTGTGTAATTTTTCGAGTGATTTGTAAAAGGCAGGTATTACTCGTAAAATATCACGAATAACACATTTGATATTTTCAGTTCAGCAGTGGTGAAGTATGCCAACCATTCTAAATGTCTTATTTGTTATTAGCAAGGACAGGACAACTTACATGTTTATTACTACACGCCATTTATCTACTAGATGCCTTGCTGGTAGAGATAAAACAAAGAAGAGTTATAAATATTCAGCAAAGAGAATACACCGAGTTGAAGTGAAATAAATTCTATGTAATTTAATAAAAGAACAACATCTCACACTGATTTGAATTCCTGTGGGTAAAAAATTATGTACAGAGTAAATAGGTATCTGTAGTATTATTTTAAATTTGGAACAAACACCAAACAGCTGTCAAAGTTTAGGCGGGAAATGGCGGCCATAATTGAATTTGTTTAATTCTGTTTTACAAGTTTTGATTGAGGGCGCGTCTCTTATTTCTTCAGATAATATCTCTATTTCGGAGCGAAAGTACACCATTTCGATTTTTTATCAAAATAATTCATGAAATAATGTTGCTGCTTTCTCTATGCTCTTTTTGATGGTATATTCACCCGTCTTAGAAATATGCTATAATTATAATTCTGTGACATCCATAGATAAAAAATGATTTTGCTATGACATATCCATAGATTAAAATAATATAAAATTTTTGTTATGACATAACCATAGACAAAACATAATATCAAATTTTTGTTTCAGCAACATTTTGTCGCAATAACTCAAATTTATTTTTGACAGTAATTTTATGCTAACGAATATCCAAAAACCAAATGTACTTTTATTGAAAAAACTCTGAACGAGTATTAAAAAAAATACGCCTTGAGACATAGTTAAGTTTCGCTCCGACATAAAGAGTATATTCTTTGTCCATTATTTATTTACATAAACCAACAAAAATGACATCAATTTAAAATTCATCATATTTATTTCAATATTTTTTTTTGTTCTCTTAGAATAAAACAGACACTTACCAACAACAATTTTAAAGAAATTGCCACAAAAAAGTGAAAAATATTCTCTTGAAATTCTATTTAAAAAAGTTTAACTTTTTTCCATTTTAATGAGCAGTTAACATAATGATATTTATTTTTCGAATGATGATTATAATAATAATAGTAATACTTATATAACAAATGACAAACTATTCTATATTCTAAATTTAAATTTACGTAATGACAATAATTTTAAAATATTAAAACTTAGTTTATTGAATTATTCATTAAATTTCGTAGTTTTAAACTATACGTGTTAATCAGAAATTGCTTTTTGAGAACCTTTTAACATGAGAAAGCAATTAATTTTAACTAGAGTCGGGCACGGTTAATAAAAATATTAACTTGGTTAATCGTTCACCTGTTAACGAACAGTTAACTTCGTTAAAAATATTTTTTGAAAATATCAATCAAATTATTGATAATCGTGACAGATGATTTTAGGATTTAAAATATAAAAAAAAATCAGATTGCGAAAAAATCGCGCGTTAAACCCTAAAAAATGTTTTTTTAGGGTTTGTGATAACAGTACTTGTGATAAATAAAATAGAACGAGTATTTTGAAAATCGCCGGGGAACCTTCATCCTCTAAGAATATATAAAAGACTTAATTTAAGGGAAGGTTTATTTATGTCAACATTAAAGTTTGTGGTGGACCTATAAAACCTCTTATGTGTCATTTTTTTTTCGAAAATAAGATATTGGTACCAAATTGTTTGGCCTGACGACACGAATCGTTTGATACCAGTATCTCATCTTTGAAAAAAATATACATAAGAGGTTTCATAGATCCACCGGCGATATTGCGATTAATAAATAATTATTCAAAATTTTAACGGAAAGTTTGTTAACTCGTTAATGCCATTCTTTGATTTTAATGATAAAATTAGAAAGCTTTTATTACACTCAACTGCGTAGCTTTGTAAAATTAAATGCTTGATTAAAAGCTGTAGGATCTGAAATGGAAAAATTATGATAATTTTTGGTAAGCAATTTTCAATTTTCCGGTAACATTTTCAGCTCAAATATCAAATCACATTTTAATTTTCTTCCCATTTCAAAAACCAATAAAATATATGTTGGATTATTTGTCTGATAATTGTAAATTTATACAAAATAATTCAGACAAATAAATTCGTAGCAAAAAAAACATTACGGAATTGGCGTTTACACAGTATAGCACTCAAACGACGAAATTTAAATAACAGAACGTACATAGAACAATAATAATAATAATAAAAAATTGTGAACATTCTAAATTCAAACGAATATGAATTTAGGGCCATGTTTAGCGCACGATATTCCTTCGCAAGTGTTGCCATTTAATGAACTATTATTTTCGTCATCTAGTGTAGAATTGAGATGGTTAAGATGGTATAAAGAATTGTCAATGACATCTGGAGTGATTCTCAGCCATTTTCCATGACAGTGTGGTGCTGATAAAGCTGAAAATCTGGTAGTCCTGCTCGGTACACCATGACCCTGGCATCTCCATTCAAGACTCTTGCGAAGAGCTTCGCTTTCGCATCGTACGCAGACACGTTCACCTGCGAAAAAGACGAAAACAATAACTATAAATAAAATATACAATTATATGTTTAACATGTTTAGTTTTTAAAGTTTATTCTAAGTTTAATAATAATAATAACTAGACAACTTATTTATGATGCGCCGTTTTGTGGAAAAACTACCGCAAGGGCCCATTTAAGAATCATAACACCTCCCGAACAATAGGGTTTTTAACCTTAATGACATTTCATTAAAATCATTTCCTCTCATTGAATTTAGCATCTGACTCCTAAATCCTTTTCCCTTTCCCTATGCATGTGCACGCTGCAATGTATGTTATACTTTTTATTATTATGTGTCCGTAAGTGCATTGTTGCTTGCATGTGTTCTTTTTCTTTTCTTTTGTTTACTTAATGTTGTATTTTTATTTCTATTATGACTGTTGATATGTAAGGGTGTATATATGTATGCATGTGTTTTTTTTTAAATTTTAATTTTAGTTACCGGGTTAGTTTGAAGACATTGCATTTTAGCGGTAAACTTGCCCTCTGTATATTGAATTGTATAACTGTTATTTTTATTACACTGTTTTATTATGTAATATTATGGCCAATTCTGAATCATAAAATAGTTTAGTTGCACTAACTAAGTCAACTAAGTGTGAAAAGATAGTCGAGTCATGATAATTAGTTCTAATTCGTATTCACAGTTTTCCGTACTAATTTACTTCATTAGTTCATTTTGACACCTTAGTACAACTATAAATTTCGAGAATCTATGGATTTCGTATTCAGAGTGAAATTTTAGTTGACAGCCGACGACTAAAATACATAAGCTGGATTTGGCAGAATTTTATTCGCGACTTTTAATGTGCGAATATTATTAGTTGCTGTCATTTTACCGCAGAATATTGCTATATTTTGGAAGTGTTAAGTTGTTTTTTAATTAAAAGTAAAAATTTATATTTTTAGGGCAACTCTTAGCATGTATGAATTGTAAATTAACACCACCACCGACGCAAATACGAACACCAAAATATATCGGCAAATCTGACATTTCACAATTTTCACGCGCAACAACACTATTAAATTGTTGCCAGAACGGAATCGGAATGTGAAAAACATTTTGTATTGCGGCATCACTGACTAATATTAGTTTGTCCCATAGATTTTACCGTTTGCACTTGGTGGTTCTCGAGTTTATAGTTGTTTATAGTTCATAACTAATGCTGAATACTACATAATAACTAATATTAATCAACTTTTTAATTAGTTAGTTCATTAAGATTCAGAATTGGCCCTATTGAAACCAATGTTCAGTGAAGAATAAAATAAATAAATAATATTATACGAAAAAATCTCATCTGAGTAACATTGGTTTAAGTGTATATTTATTTGCTCCATTGTGTATTCAGCAAAGACTATGACGCCCAATCTTTTCTGTAAAAACAGTTTTTGTAAAACATAACGAAAAAGACATGTCAGTTCGCTGGCTACTCTTTTTGTGGCAAATGTTATGATTGTATAATGAATGAATGAAAAACAATGATGTTGAATTTTTGAAAAATGTTGAGTTTTAATAAAAAATAGCCTACCTTCGACGGAATATTCAAAATTTTCGTTAAAAAAACCTTTTGATATTTTCAGATGTATATTATATTGAAGTAAAAAATAAAAATTGTTTGAATTCTATTCAAAAATTTATATTTTCCCCTCGATAGGATAGAAATAAAAGGTACCTATTTAAAGAATTATAAAAAAAAATGAAATAAAATCTTCAATCTCAACCTCACAAGAACTTCACCATGATAAATAATAAGACTTTTATAATTTATTTTTTTGAATTGAAAAACATGAAAAAAATGACAGATAAAAAAATACGTCCATAACCTAAAAATAATGTTCTACATTAAAATAAGCGCGAAAACTTCGGAGAAAAATAGGTTAAATCTCATTTCGCAAAATATGTCATTATTTTTCTCCGCTGGCAACACATTATTTTATTCGACCTTGAATTTGAACGATATTATTTTTATTCGGCGAATCAAAGGGTGAAAACCAGAGTAGAAGGAAAATAAACAATTAGTGATTGAAGCATAAATTTTAATAATTTATGTGAGAAAGAACCTTTATTTTTGCTTGTTTTTGTTTCTTCTGCTGGGAATTCAATGCTTTGTTTAACTCGTATGTGATCATGTGCAATTTTTGAAAATAAATTAACTAACTGTCGTTGTATATTTAAAATAGTTATGTGCAAACATTTTTATTTAGGCGTACTCTTTAAAAAAACTGTTCATAAGGGCATTAAAATTAATGCTTAGACTTTTTATTGGCATGTGATATTATTCTTAAAATATTAAATTTTAATATTCTTAGGCAAGTTATAATGTCATTATAAGCAGTTTATTCAAGAAATGTTAAAACATTTATAAATTGACATACCCCATTTTGAATATGCAACGACGGAATATTTAAAAAAAAAGACAATCAAATAAATACATAGAGAGGTGGAACTTGTGTTGGTATAGAATGCTTGTAAATAATTTGCGATGGTTTGGAAACGTGGAGCGAATGGACCATGAAAGAATGATGAAAAAAGTATAAATAATCAAAAGAAACGATGTAAAAAAGTGAAACATCTGAAAATTTATTGACCACTTGGATTAAGTTTAAGATGACCGCGTGTTGACAAAGATGAAATTAACGTATGTGTATGAGGAATAACAGTATAAGTGTTGAGAAAGCGAAAGAAGTGTGTGAAGAAAGATCAATATAGTGTTCCATCCTCTCAGCCTATCCCACTGGGAATAGTTTTGAAAGGTAGAAATGTTTCGTCTATAGAGTCCTTTGGTCAAAAAAGCACCCAGTATTTTCTGTAATTTTTCAAATGTCTAACAGTACATGTCACTTCATAAAAAATAAAAATATTCTACAAAATAACGAGCTTAATTTATTCATTCATTCATACTGTCACGACATTTTCCACATGTGGGGTAGCCAGTGGACTTGCTACATGTAAAAAAACGTTAGATTGTTTTCTCTATCTCTTTGCTGAATTGCGGATGTTAATTTGGGAGGATTTCCGAGTACTTGTCTTTTATAGGACATTCAAAAACTTACAGTAAAGAAAAGGAGATCTATGACATGTAATTAACTTATATTGTCCTCATCAAGAAACAAATCATCAAACAGCTTCATCAGGCACTCTCACAGTAAAAAATATGCTTGTGTCGTGAAGGGGGTGGAATCGAACTCAGAATCTTTTGATTCAAAATTTGAAACTACCATCATCATCAGGCTACAAATCACCTCATGAAAAATATTGCCAGTCATAAAAAACATAACTGAAAAATTTGACGTCAAAAAAGAAATACCTCCATCATTAAATTGTTTGCCAGAATAATAAATATTTTTCTTAAATTATGTTCAAACTTTTTAACAAAGTGGTTAATTTTTCTACAAGGAAAAATAAAATAAAGTGGAATATTCATCAAGGGCGTACCAAGGGTTGGGCAGGGAGGAGAGATAGAGCCCCTCCCTGAAAGCCAAGATCACCAAATCCTGACGCCAATTTCATAACACTGGGGGCTAAAAGAGGTCCCGAATTTAAATAAAATGTTTATTGAAATTATTGTGCTTAAAAATATAATTGAGAAAACTGAAAGCGAAATTAAGATCACAGCTTACAAAATATCTAATGTTTTTAAAGATTTCCAAAAACATTAATATTTAACTTTAACAACAAACTTTATCCACTGACCGGAATTATTCTGTTTCTATTCTATTCCCTTACGTTGCATCCCAAGAGGGGTAGGCAGAGAGAACGGAACGCTATATAAATCTGTCCCTACATACTTCTTTCGCTTCTTTTACATTCATGCAACCTCTCATGCTAGCACGTTGATTTCTCTTTTTAAACACACGGCCGTCCTTGAGAATTTGATTTACGTGATAAAGCCACGTAGTTCTCGGACGCCCATGCTTCCTCACACCCTTTCTTTCAGATAAGTATATCCTCTTTGTCATTCTTATCTCGTTCATTTGTTCAGCATGTCCAAACCACCGTAGTTTATTCACGCGCATTCTATCCACAACATTCCTTTTGCATCTGCTCATTCTTCTAATATTCTCATTCTTCACTCTATCACGCAGCGTTTTATCAACCATTCTTCTCAACGATCGCATCTCCACTGCATTTTCATTCACAATTTTCAATCGGCCACCAATTAAATCAATTGACGATTTCATAAAAGGTTATTTATCTTCATAAAGGATAATTTTTATGAAGCCAAGTATTTCTGTGCTGCCCCCTCCCTAGAAAATATACTTGTTACGTCCCTGTTTAACATTATAGTCTCTTCCCTTTTGTGTAGCTCGTTAATTTGTTTAAAAAGTTGGGTAAAAGTGGGGAAAGTTTTTCTTTTGAAAGGCGAACCGATAAATATATTTCTTCAAACTTGGATGTTAAAGATAAAACGTACAAAGTTTGACAAATTAAATTAACTTAAATAATATGACATTACAGAGTGTCCTGTAAAAGGAATTTAGTACCTTTAAATTCAGCAATCATCAGTTGGACGTAATTCATCCTTGATTCCTTATTATTTTTAGCACGAAGAAGACGATATTTATATTCATCACATGTAGCCAAAATTCTGGCTACGATATTTATGGAAGTTCCCTAATGTTATTTTTTTTTTAATTGAAAAACCATAAAATATAAACAAAATAAACAAGATATCTACATATAACATTTCTTATACTTAATTTGTATTTAGATCTCACCCGGCGAAGCTGCATATTGCTAGCTTGTGTCCGTATATAGTAGTGATGTAACGAATGTGTGGTTTTGGACATTCGCGAATGCGAATGCGAATATTTGTTGCCGATATTCGCGAATGCGAATAGCGAATATTGACTTGCTTAGATTTCTACAATATTGCTCAATCATTAAAATTTCTACCCCCCCCCCCGTCGCCGAATTTTCAAAATGGTATAGGAATTTAAAATATTTCAAAACTCCTCGGTTTTCTTAAAGAACATTTTCTGGCAGTAGGTACCTTTTTCTACAATGTACCGGGTAAGTATCCGATAATTTTACCGAATATCCGGTACTTTATTACCGAAATAATATTTTATTTTATTTTATAAATATAGAAGCACAAAACAGACAATAGCTACATAATTAAAGTTAAAAAAAGGTTAATCTTTCAGAGGTCAGCTATCATCCAATACCATGCGCCACAATTAATTTTAAAAAGATAGGTACCTAACATTCCGGTCATCTCAACATGCCTACATTATACACAGTCTCGCTCGCTCACTCAATCATCACACTAGCACAAAAACAAATCAATAACAATAATAAAAATAAAAAAAAATCAAGGAAAAAGGAAAAAAAAGGCTTGATTTTCGAAAAACATTCGCATATTTTTTTGCGAATATGAATGCGAATACTTTAAAATATGCGAATATTCGCGAATGCGAATACGAATATTCGTTACATCACTAGTAAGTATATAGTTAAATAAAAAAGTTTTTTAAAAGCTAATATTCTGGCTGAGACATTTATGGAAGTTCACTGATGGTATATGGTTAAATAGGAAGTTTTTGTAAAAGCTAATATTAGGTCCTTACATATGAAATTGGCGTTTGGCGAACTGGCAACTTTGATTCAAAATATGTGGCGTTCGGCTAGGAATTCCAAATTCAAATTTATTTCAAATTTAAGACCATGTATTTCTGTGTTCGAATTACGAAATTTATTTGTTATCGCGTCATTTGTTTTTCTTTCACATCGTTCTGTTCACAATATGGAGAACTTAAAATATCGCTATATTTACGAATATGAGTTTCACCTCGGCACTAGTGCTGCAGAAACGGCTCGTAGGATTAACAATGCGTATGGGGAAGCTACTGCAAAAGAAAATACGGTACGTTATTGGTTCCAACGTTTCCGTTCTGGAAATTTTGACCTACAGAACAAGCCTCGTGGACGGCCGGAGACAAGTTGATAACGAAGAATTAAAAGCAATTGTGGAAGCAGATCCATCGCAAACCACGTCAGAGTTAGCGGCAGGCTTCGGTGTGAGTGATAAAACCATTTTGATTCACTTGAAACAAATTGGAAAAGTGAAAAAACTTGAAAAATGGGTACCGCATGAATTGGTACTGCTGCTTCAGGACAACGCTCGACCACATACGGCACGTTTGACGACCGCAAAACTACGGGAGCTGCGACTGGAATGTCTTCGACACCCACCATACTCCCCGGACCTTGCTCCAACTGATTACCATTTTTTTCGGAATTTGGACAACTTCATGCAAGGAAAAAAATTCAATTCTCACGAGGCTGTCCAAACGGCCTTCAAAGATTTTATTGATTCTCGCTCACACACTTTTTTTAGTAAAGGAATCAATGAACTACCTTCGAGATGGCAAAAGTACATAGATAGCCATGGTACATACTTTGACTAAATAAAAAAATAGTTTCATAAAAAAAAATCGTTTTCATTTCTGCCATATGAAACGCCAATTTCATATGTAAGGACCTAATATTTTGGCTAAGATATTTGTGGACGGCGTCTTTGAGATTGTCACGGATCATCAAAAGGCGTCAAATACAAAATAGTGCATTTGTTATAATCCCTTATTCATAGATACATTAAAAAAATATTAACATTTGCATTTATATCTCGATGCTTCGAAAATCAAGTTTTTTAGTATTTTGTCTTTCTTAAGTGCGGCGGTAAAAGTGGAAACAATAAATAAAGGAAATTGATACTTAAGGTACTAAACTGTCTTTCAAAACTCATTAAGTATCAAACGTAATTGTTGTACATCTTTGTAGCGGTCTTTGGACATCTTAGAACACAATTTATTGTATAAAACATTCACATTTCTGTGTCAATAACAAAGGATAATTATTTTGAATGGATGGCAATTAATGCAGTTTGCCTGTCGAAATACTTCTTAAACATAAATACAAATAGGTAGTATCTATTTTTATAAATAGTTTCTTTTTTTTGAGACTAAATTAATGGTGTTCAGATGTTGAATTTAATGCGCAGAATGGAAATGCATAAAATGTATTTTAAAAATAATAATCAGTCTTTTTCATAGGAACGGCGTATTGTGAAAGAGGGACGCCCGGGCCGACGGAAACCTCGCGGACGGAAGAACGGTGTTCTTTTTGGTAAACTATTATTGGGCATTTATATTACACAGCCAGGACCATAATTTATTTATTTATTAATTTATTTTATTCTTCACATTGTTTACAATATTACAAAATAAAACAGTGTCATATAAATATCAGTTATACAATTCAATATACAGACGGCGAGTTAATCACTAAAATGCGATGTCTTCCAACTAATCCGGTTATTAAAATTAAAACAAAAAAAACACACACAGGCACATACATATATACAGATACAAACCCATATACATCAATAGTAAATTGTTTGGGCCAATTCTAATTTATGGTTGATTTCGGGTTGTTCCTATGTGGAGGTGAAAGGGTTTGTGCGAAATGTTTCATTTATCAAAAATTGTCACAATTCTTCCGACCCTTGCAGCAATAATATTGTGGTCCTATCATTTTTTCTTTCCCTACCAGTATTCATTGTGAATCAGTACCTAAGGCATAGCCTATAACTTGTTACCGCATCAAAATATTTCACCGCTTATAAATAATATATAAATATACAAACCCGCATAAATTAATATTTAAAATTACCGCACCTTAAATCAATTATTATTATATATACAAAGAAGTGAATTTGTGTGAGAGGCAAGGCGAATTACAGGTTCCAGAATCCTCATCCAGAAGGTAAGTGGAACATTCTTGCATTTCTTATCATCTTCATCTATTGAACAACGCATCCGCATCACCAAGTAATAGTAAAAACAAAATAAAACTTAAAGTAGACAAAAATAAAAATAACACATGCAAGCAACAATATACTTATGGACACATTTATTATAATGATAAAAAGTAGATCATATATTGCAGCGTGCACATGCATAAGGGAATGGGAAAAGGAATTAGGAATCAGATGCTAAATTCAATGAAAGGAAATAATTTTTGTTTAGAATATTAACTATTTTTTTTATTGTTTAACCGGATTTGGGTGCAGATGACAAAACCAATCAGAAACCTCGATTGGAGAACCATGTCTACTCGCGATCTATTTGAGATCTGAAAAATGAGATCCCAAAAAGATGATTGCTTCTAAGATTTGCATAAAGCGTCTCTCGATTGGTGGACCTTAAATCGTGACAGTGAGAATGGTGGAACGTTGTCCATGGACACCGAAAGTGATCACTTAAGCCAGCCTAGAGCCAATTCGTAAGCGTTGGGACACCTTTCTCACTTCTTCCGATTAGATTTTACACAATGTTGCATTGTGTAGACATGGTTCTCCAATTGAGGTTTCTGATTGAAATGATTTTTGATAGCTAGTCTGATCTTTCTCATCATCTTTCCTGTATCTCGGATTTTACAGATCTCTGTTGGGTGCGTCGGCGCACAGCGTCATTCGTGACTAATTAAATCATCTTAACACAAACACAAATAAAACAATCCAAACTTTCATTAACAAATAAACATTTACAGAATTTTATTACGCATATTATTTTTATGAACCTATTCTATTATTTTGGCGTCTCCACAACGAAAAAGCTCGTTCTTACTCTAGATGAAAAACCTATAATTTCTCGGAATTCTTTTTACAGGCGCGGTGCAGAGTGGATTAGTTCCTGCATAATGATAGAGACAATGAGATAATAAATTTCCCTCTTTTGATAAAATAAGTATAATAATAATACGAATTTCCTCCTGCAGTTCCCACTCTACCTGCTAAGTCAGGGCCTGCTTCGTTAATGCTCAAGAGAGCTTCAACATTGGAATTGAATTATGCAAGGGTTTTGAAATTAATAATTTTTGTCTTAACAAATTTTCGCAATGATTTAAATAAAATTTTATTTGAAGTTCAGAATATTTTTGTTTATTGTCTAACCTTATTTGGGTGCAGATGACATAGCCAATCAGATATCTCGATTAGAGAACCATGTGTACACAATGTAACATTGTGCTAAATTTAATCGAAAGAAGTGAGAAAGACGTCCTAATGCTTACGAATTGACTCTAGGTTGGCTTAAGTGATCACTTTTTGTGTCCATGGATAACGTTCACCAATCGCACCATTCTCACTGTCACGATGTAAGGCCCACCAATCGAGAAACACTTGTGTTTTTCGTATGTGATCCTATTTGTCTTTTATTTTGTTCATCTCTAAGATAGCCACGCTGTTGGCACGTGCAAACCTTTGATCCTATTTATGTTATTAAGTCCATTTTGTATACCAACGTTTGAATAAATTGATAAAATGTGAATATTTTTAAGTAATTTTAATTTCAAATAATATTTAAGTACTTATTCTTTTCTTCCTAAATTATGAAGTGATATGTTGAAGTTTTTGCTTTACTTTACTATTCCGCTGTATCCTTAGGGGGGTAGAAAGATAGAACGGAATGCCATATAGATTTATCCTTACATACTCCTTCCACTTCTTCGGGGGCATAAAAAGGATCATCCCATGAGCATATTGAAATTTCGGGTTTATCGGGGTGGCGAGATATATATCAACATTCTTAAAACATGGCTAAGCTTGAAACTATAATAAAATATCTATCTATACCCTTACGCCGTGTTCCAGGCGAAGTGGGTATCGAGAACTAAACACTATAATGATAATTCCCTTTTTTCACATTCTTCCAGTTTCTCATATACGCACGCTGATTTCTCTTACTCAACATGCGGCCGTTCTTGAAAATTTCAGATATGTGGTTAAGTCACGTAGTTTTTAGACGTCCACGCTTTCTCACACCGTTCTTTTTTCTGATATATACACCCTTTCACAAAAGGGAATTAACAAATCTGTACGCCGCTGGAGCGAAACTACACTCAACGGACGCCATTTTTCAGTATGGATGTTCGAAGTTTTTTCAACAAAATTACATTTGCTTCTCACATGTTAGTAAACATGATATTATTTTTAAAAATTATTGTGAATGATGTCATTATATTTCACACTTTTTTCGAAGAATTTCAAAATATTGCATTGAAATGGCGTTGTATTGGTTTAACAAAAATTTGACATATTTTTTATTTATTCATGGATATTTAAAAAAATAACTCGTTTTCAAGACAGGTGAATATGTCATTTAAAAGAGCATAACAAAGACTACAATACTATTTTTATAAGTCACTTTGGCCAAAATTCGACCTGCAGGGTAACTCTTGACAAAACTAAACACGATCTTAATCTAGTCTTGATCTTGATCATACGACGCACGAAGGGACTATGGTCAAACAACACCGCGCTACCGCTAACGCGTGATCGGTTTGCTTGTATTTTTGGCCAATAGTCACTTCGTGCGTCGTATGATCAAGATCAAGACTAGATTAAGATCGTGTTTAGTTTTTTCAAGAGTAGCCCTGATGGTGTAGTTTTCGCTCTTACGTACAGAAATAAAACCGATGAATTAAAAAAATTAAAACAATGACCTTCACTGTGTCGGTGTTTAGGTAGTAGAATTCCATATCGAAATAAATAAAACAAGCGTTTTATTCTACTATTGTTTTATTCTGCGAGAGAGACGTCTTTCATTATAAGACGTCTCTCTCACAGAATAACTTTTCCTTATAAGACGAAAGACGTCTCTCTCGCAGAATAAAACAATAGTAGAATAAAACGCTTGTTTTATTTATTTCGGTTAAAACAATGACGTTTTAACACTGATATCGGACCTTATGTCTTCATTTATAATTCTATACAAAATTTCCCCTGACATAGGCAGGTATGTACATAGGTATTCAAAAGATTTTTTTTATTGAAAAAAAGTTGATGTAGTTTGAAAGATTAGTGAAGTTACAATGTGCAGACATTCTATGTGTGACGTCGTTCCTGAATTATTCTGAAATACGGTAAGAAAAATGTATCACTGTTATTTTTATGTTTCGCGGAGTCCCGGCAAGGGAGAGCTTTCTTACTGTATTCTGTAGTTATCGATGTTCTTTAGAAGGAAGTTATTTTAAAACATAAATAATAAGACACTATAATCATCTTCGATTCATGTACGTGATGTGTTAATTTGAATGTATTAATTTTTATCGGCACGGGCAGGACAACTTGAATCTTCATAACTGTGGGACTTATGAGAAAATGACGTTGGTGAAATGATTGCAATTTTGTATCCAAAATAAGATACTCATTCTTGGGTAGTTTATAAGAGATAATTTCGATTTCTTCGCTATGTTCTGAGGTAGTTTAATTGGACAAAGCACACCTAGTGGTAAGGATAGGTTGCGGGTTCGTGTCCTATCCAGGGCACTACTAAAAAAGGTGAAGTTTAGTTATCTTTTCTAAGCCTAAAATGATAGTTTCAAAGTTGAATTCACAAATTATTGTCTGAAATTGTTAGGTATTGCTCCTATGATTGTTAAGATTTGGGGTTCGTTAACTAATTTTTGTTTAATTTTAAGTAAATATTAAACGTGCCTAATAATTTTTCTTTACATTAATTTAAGGCAACCTAGAACCAATTCCTAAATGTATTAACGCCTTACTTACTATTTCAAATTGTTTTTTGTATAATGTTGTTGCATTACTCCTGTATTACAGAGATTTTGTTGAGACTAAGATAAATTGTTATTGTTATTTTCAAAATAATTTGTTATTGTTCTTAATAATTAGAACAGTTAATGCACATCTACAATATATCACATTTTAAGAGGATATAATGATATATAAGCATATATATGCAGACACTTCAAAGTCTAATTAAAAACGTGTTATATCAAAGGGAATTCCGAAGAGCTTTAAAACACTCAGTAATTAGGAATTATAGCAATGGTAGAAAAATATAATTGCTACCTAGTGGGAATGATAAAGTAGGAATGTTCTCAAATGATTTTTTTCAGTAGGTAAAGTTTTTCATTGAAGCTTTGATCAATATATCGTCGTTGCATATTCAAAAAGAGTGAATTCATAAATGTATTGACATTTCCAGCATAAATTGCTCATAAATAAATTACCTATGTATGGAGTATCCTGATGTATCTGAAAGAGATAAACGAAGACTAGAGGCGTTTGAGATGTGGACCTATAGAAGACTATTAGGAATTTCCTGGAGAGACCACATCACAAACGAAGAAGTTCTTCAAAGAATCGAAGGAGGAAGGCACCTGCTCAAGATTTTGTCAGAAAGGCGTGCAAGGTGGATCGGCCATGTAATACGACAAGAAGGCCTCTTGCATGCCGTAATGGAGGGTATGACCGAGGGGACAAACTCTAGGGGACGCCCACGCCGAGAGTACCTGGAGGACCTGCTGGTGGGCATGCGCTGCTCATCATATGCAGAATTCAAAAGAACCGCACAAGACAGGGAGGAGTGGAGGAGAAGAATTAAAGAGATAATTGCTGCAAACCAATCCCAGGATCAAACCAGAGAGAGAGAGAATGGCATCATTTTATTTATTTATTTATTCTTTTTGCACATCATCATTACATAACAGTGTTAACAAAATGCTTCCCGTGGAGCACCCGGTAAAGAATTGGTCTCCCACTCTTCTCCGTAAGTTTTCGAGTGTCCTGTAAAAGGCAGGTGTTCGAAAAAATTAAGACATTCTACATCTTAAATTCAGCAATGAGGTTTGCCACCCATCCTGAATGTCTTGATTTTATATTGGCACGGAGAGGACAGCTTGCGTGTTTCTTACATGCAGTTGGTCTGCTGGCTACCCCACTTGTGGGATATGCCGTGATGGTATAGTAGTAGTAGTAGTTAACAAAATGATACAAAATTTTAGAAACTAGGACGATGTGCAGTGGCGAGATTATCACTATAAAGTGATTTCTTCCATCTAACCACGACACATTGACATAAACCTTCTAAAAACAAATTAACTTACAAAAAAAATATTAAAATACAACAAAAGAAAAAAAAAACAAATCATAACCATTTTATAAAGTGATTCTTAGTGTCAAATATTAAAATTCAATACTTAAAGAAGTCCAAACTACAATATATTTTAATGCCTTAATGAACAGTTTTAAAAGAGTATGCCTAAATAAAAATGTTCGCACATGTCTCTTTTTGAATATGCAACGATGATATTTTGTTCTATATTTTCTAGTGTAACTTTGTGGAAATGCATTATAAAAGATTATTATTAAGGTTAAAACACTGTTTTATTCCACTACAAGAAAAGTTTATTTGTAATTATAATTCATTTTCAAAACAACCAGACCATGTTGCTCAATGTCTTAGATTTTTTTTTATACTTTGCCTGTTGATTGCCTGATATGTTGAGACTTTCAAACAAGTATTATTTTTGTTTACTCTCGAAATTTTTTTTGGCGGCCATTTTTGTAACGTGCCGTGGGTGATTTTCAATGAAAATAGATCTTTAGAAAAATTATTGTATCTTTTTTATTTATTAACATATAGAGATAATTAAAAAAAAATATTTTAAGTACAAAATTTTCTAGTTTAAAAAGTATTTTTGATCATCGATATCTATCGAAAATATTACTAAATTTTGCTCCAAATTTACAATTCTAAAATTGAAAATTTCTCATTTTCTCATCATTATTTCAGAATGAAAACAACAAATATCATCATTGATATTTTTTATTTAAAGAGATATTTTATGTCACTATCCTCAGAAGCAATGCAAATGAATTTAATATTATCGTTCTTTTTCTATAACTAGTCGAACTTTGCACTTATGTGAAAAAATGCAAATTTTGAAACCTATTATCTGAAAAGGGACTGAATGTTTTCTTTTGAAATTTTTACAAAATATTAAGTAAAAAAAATAATACTTGTTTGAAAGTCTCCACATATCAGGCAAATACAAGGCTAAGTATAAAAAAAATCAAAAAACATTGAGCAACGATTTTTCCATGTTTTGGTGGTTTTTAAATGGATTGATGCTATAACGTTTTCAACTACAATGTAGTCATCATCAGTAATAACGCAATACTGATGATGACTACATTGTAGTTGAAAACGTTCTAACAAATAAATGGATTGATGCTATAACGTTTTCAACTACAATGTAGTCATCATCAGTAATAACGCAATACTGATGATGACTACATTGTAGTTGAAAACGTTCTAACAAATAAATGGATTGATGCTATAACGTTTTCAACTACAATGTAGTCATCATCAGTATTGTGTTATTACTGATGATGACTACATTGTAGTTGAAAACGTTCTAACAAATAAATGGATTGATGCTATAACGTTTTCAACTACAATGTAGTCATCATCAGTAATAACGCAATACTGATGATGACTACATTGTAGTTGAAAACGTTCTAACAAATAAATGGATTGATGCTATAACGTTTTCAACTACAATGTAGTCATCATCAGTATTGTGTTATTACTGATGATGACTACATTGTAGTTGAAAACGTTCTAACAAATAAATGGATTGATGCTATAACGTTTTCAACTACAATGTAGTCATCATCAGTATTGTGTTATTACTGATGATGACTACATTGTAGTTGAAAACGTTCTAACAAATAAATGGATTGATGCTATAACGTTTTCAACTACAATGTAGTCATCATCAGTATTGTGTTATTACTGATGATGACTACATTATAGTTGAAAACGTTCTAATAAATAAATGGATTGATGCTATAACGTTTTCAACTACAATGTAGTCATCATCAGTATTGTGTTATTACTGATGATGACTACATTATAGTTGAAAACGTTCTAACAAATAAATGGATTGATGCTATAACGTTTTCAACTACAATGTAGTCATCATCAGTATTGTGTTATTACTGATGATGACTACATTGTAGTTGAAAACGTTCTTATAATATTAAACAATCCTCGTAGTGGAATAAAACAGTGTTTTCATTTTATTAATAATGTTTAATGTATTTTGATTTGGATAGACTTCGTGTTAGTATACTTTTTTATGTGTTTTAGTATTTTTTTCTTTCTTAATCTTTTTGTTCAATAAAATACCTCAAGAAAGGTATGGATATTGATTGGTTTGCTCATCGTTACAATTAATTGTTTTATTTATTTTTACAACTGTACGATCCATGATAAAGAATAAATAAATAAATAAATATATACCGAGATTTTGGTTGAATATAAAGATTTAGTTTCGGTTTCAGACAATATTGAAAGAAATGCTGAAATTTTAATCCATTTTCGGCTATATCTTACTATATTTAACGTCGAGATATTACAAAAAGACCGTGCTTTTTTGTAAGTTTTTGAGTTTCCTGTAAAAGGCAGATATCCACAAAACATTAGGTATAAGACATAATATTTAACACATCCTATTCAGCGATTAGGTGTGCCACCCATCTTAAATCTGAGAGTCTTATGTTTTGACCGCACAGTCAGTATGATCTGCATGTTTATGACATGTGCATTGTTTGCTGTTTACTCTTTTTACGAGAGGTGCTGTTATAATATAATTAAGTAAAAGGTATTGAGGTGAGCGTGGGATAAATATCATCCCTCTTCTGACTAACAGTCGTATCTGCTAAAACGTAAATTGTTCAGGAGAGCGTTCTTAGTGTTTTGCCGTGCATATTTTCGTCTCTTCTAGTTATATGATAAAGTGAAAATATATTACATTATTTTATTTGTACCTATTCTTATATATCTCAGAATCATTTTTGTGATGTAATTTTCAGGAATTTGTAGATGCGAAAACACACGTTATTTTGAGTAATTCGTAAATACGACAACAAATCAGAAAGCTGTTCCAGGATAACGGTAACAGTTACAGGTGTGATCTTCAGTGAGAACATGCGGGGCACATATAAATACACATTGGTGATCATAACTCGATTTCCCCAAAAATGTCAGATACGACAGTTAGTCAGAAGAGGGATGATATTATTATCTCAATGCGATACAGTGTTTGCATAAATTCAGGAGTAGTTTATTTTTTGTCGTTGAATTTGTGATGACATACATTGTATAAAAAGATAAAAATAATACCTTCTTGAAGATATTTATATTCAATTTCCTTTCTGCAAGCCTTGGAAGCCTTCAGAATCTCGAACTCCACGCAATATCTGAAAAAATAAAATAGTCTATGATTAACATTCAAATACAAATAGAAAATCCAACGAAATAATATTTCGTGGTGGAATTGGATGATTTCTTTGTTTTGCCTGTAGCGATTCACCTCGTACAGTCCTAGTAAGGTTGCTGCGGGTGCAGATCGCATAGTGTCTGTATCCTTGTTTGTTTGGGTACGTATGAGCACCCGAATTGTCAATTTTGTGGTGTTGTGTATTTTTAAAAATTTCTTCTCATTTTAGTAAATGCATAATGTTCTATGTAATATATGTGTACTTTTACTAAATTGTTAGGTCTGCGACCGGTTTCGACACGTTAGTATCATTCACGAGCAGAAAGTTTTTAATCTGCTCATCAATAATACTGACATTTCAAAACCGGTTGAAGACTTCTTAAAAATTAAATTCATAATTCAATACATAGCGGAAAATTCTTCATATAATTAAAAAAAAATCAGTTGGGTTTAGCCGTGTATTTTAACATCACTCGAATCATTTCCGGGTTAAAAAGTTGATATTCAAAAATATGTAGATACACCTATCCTAATAATATAACGAAGCCTAAGTTTGACACGTTGCGTCACGTCGCTCTCCGTAAAGTGACGGTTGAACCCCCATTGATTGACATTTCAGGAAGAGCTTCAGCCGACAGAGCTTTCATAAAATATCAGTATGTGAAAAAAGATTTACTCATAAACAAGTAATAACTACTATTCCAACTTTTAAACCTAATTAAGTGACACATTGCTAAAAAAGCCCTATTCCGACATTGTGCCCGGCTAAAATTACTCCATATAAATGTCAATTGTTTTTTTTGTTGTGTAAATTGAATATAAAACAACTGCTTTTAGTTAAGTAAAATAAAATATGATAAAATGAAACAAAATAAAATTTTGAATTTTTGTTTAAACTTTAACCGGTTCCATAAAAACGAAAAATTCTCTCTAAATTGTCGCGGGAAAAAAATCTGGTAGTAACCAAACCAATATTTTGACATCCCGAACATTTCTTTAAATAAAATTATATGTATATGGGCCATTTAAAACATTGTTTTATGAGTAAGGTATTAATATGACAAAAGAGTACAATTTATTCTATCAAGTCTTGCATTTAGTCGAGGTTAACTTTATGCATGTCTAGTTAGCCAAGTTTAGAAATGCATTTTCTCTGAACGAGTTTTTTCAAATTTATTATTTTTCAAGCTGTCAACTCGGCTTTGTTCAGAAAATTAACATAAAAGTGATAGAAAAACTGAGTGTAGAAATAATCATTAGTAACATTTTTATAAAATTGCATGAAAATTATTTGAAAAATGGAAACATCATATTGCATATCTGCTCTGTAGAAAGATTCAAATCAGTTTTGCAATCTGGAAATTTTTTAAACTTTGTCATTCGATAGCCTTTAACCAATGAGATGATTTATTTTATTTTACAAAATAAACGGTTATAAGCCTTTACCAAAAAATTATGTAATTAACATATAAATAGAAAAATATAAAAAAGTTTATTACAACTAAGAACCTATAACATTATCAATGGAGAATTTATTTATTTATTTTTTTATTTATTTATTTTATTACACTAATAATTTACAAATCTTATACATATTTTCATTGATGTTGCCCAACTAGGTATAACATGTTCTAGGGCAAACATCTCACAAACATACCAATCATATTGAAACATATACACAATCACAAAAAGCATTCATCTCCTATATTAACACAATCACATTCATAACAAGAAAAACACTGCTGTAAACTGTCCATACATGAAACAACACACAAACAAACCATTTCTCCATATAAAACCAGAAAAAAGCAACATATCCCATAGAATAAACATTAAAGATAACAAAAATCCAACAAAATAATAACACAAAAAACATTTAAGTAGATACGAAAACATTAAAATAAAATAAATACAGATAAAAAACAATCTTTTTATCAACCCAGAATTATTACTCCTATTGATCCGATTTCCTTTTCAGCTCTTCAGTTGTATATAATTATCAATCTACACCATTAGAACATCTTCCACTAGCAGGATAGTTACAAAATAATTAAAAAAAGGCACAGTAAGTATTTTGATTACATCTTCAGATCATCAAGAAATGTGAATCAATAAGTCAACTCTCAGATTACTTCCCTAGGTTCAGTTTGAGGTTAGTGTGGTTTGAAACATTGTTACAAAACGTTATCAAATTATTAATGAGATATTAATACAAAAAAATACACATACAATTGAATACGTACATTAAGCTCCCCAGGAACTTCATGAATATTTATGACTACTTTTCCGAATCGCTTCCGAACCTACTACTTCACTTCCTCCTATTCGGAATGCATTATTATCATTGTAATTATTATTATTATTATTTAAGCAGTTTGATATATTACCCACTTTTTATATCAAAAACTAGCTTTAACGCCCGTATTTACCGAGGTGATTTATTTATTAGTTTTATATCTTTATGGGTTAGTTTGAAGATATCTTGCTTCTGCGATAAACTCGCCCATTGCACAAATTTATTTGTCTGGTTTAAATTCTGCAATGTTTATTTACTGCTGTTGATTTTTTCCGTGCAATTTTTTTTTATTATTATTTTACCTGTTAATCGGAGACAAATATACACAATGTCACGAAAATGATTTTTATGCATAGTTGTCCAAATTTTTTTCAACATAATTACCATTTAATTTAATAAATTGATTAATTACTGAAAGTTCAATTTATTTATCATTATTGATAATTGTGCTAAGTCTAACTAACTGATCTAAAAATTGTCATTATTTTTGTATATTTTTTTGTGTGCATTTTCTTATATGTGTATTAATATTATAGTCGAAATCCGACCCTCCGCACAAGCATTTGGTTGCTTATGGAGGGAGCATTTTACTATGTGTAATATTGTTTTGTTGTTGTTATATAAATGATTTTTTTTTAAATTGCTCTGAATACGTGTTGTTTAATAACATGCAATTACTGACAAAGATGATTTTGTTGAATCTTTTGAGTATACTCCTTCGACGAATGTGCCTATAGCCGACAGAATCAAACATTAATAGTAAAAAAATAATAAAATATACCTAAGCATTTTTAAAACCTAGGTTACAATATAAAAGTAGGTACATATAATATTTTCAAAATAAGATATATTGTATATCAAAAGCTGAGTTGAGTTGTCTAATTTTTTTTAATTGATATTCAGGCCATAGAAAGCCCTTCTTTCAAATAAATAGACTCAAGTCTAGTGAGGCAGTAAATTCCATTTTCTATAATTTTCATAAAAAAATGTATTTTAAGATATAATGTTTAGTAAGTTGTAAAGTTTTGTAAAAATAAATAAAAAAATTATATGTTTTTTGTCATTCTTACGCGGATTCAATCCGCAACATTTTTCTCAAATTTGTTTTAAAATTCTTATATTCTCTTATCATTTAACTAACTATTTTCTCAGCCATCGTATCTCCATAATAGTTTTTCCATATTTGGCTTTCTTAAAACATGTCCTACCAAATTTTGCGTGCATCCACATTTGTCTTTCTTCAAACATGTCCAATCAAATTTTGTGTGCACCCACAAGTTTAGTGTCGGTACCAGAATGCTAACTTTCAAAATCTACTTTATCTGCTTTCATGAATGACTTGAGTTATAAATATTGTTTCGTTTATCAAAACTTTTTAAGTATAAAGTTTAGTTAGAAAGTGATATTATTATTATACAATATTATTCTTCGTGGTTTTTCAATGGAATTATAATATTTTAAGATGAGGTATTACAACAATATAGTAAGGTGAAGCAACAATGAAGAAAGCTTTGAGCTTTCTGAAAAGGACCCTTTTCAGTCGATTTAAAAGGTGGCTTAAGCGATTTAACCTTCAAGAATCTTACCCCCAAAGTAGAGGAAGAAAAACTCGTTAAGGAATAAGGTATTATTCTAAAAAGCAGGGTCGTATATTTCAGAGGTTACATGACTTTATTACGATGTACATAAAACGACATTGTTGTTTCAAATATATACTCGGATCAGTTTTGTATCTTTGATTATGTGAATGAATATATGATGATAAAGCTACAACAAGATAATATTATGAAAAGACATTAAATCAGTGTATACTAAAATCCATTAGAAAATCTATGCTGAAAAATCATGCTTACACAATGAAATTTTTGTATGAAATCCAATCCAAGGAAATAATTTAAAGCGTCGCTTAAAAGCTTACAAATTAGCTTTATGTCCGAAGATCAAATGGCAAGATCATTGAATCATATCCTGCAGGTCAAGTGTTGAGCGCATTAAACATGAGAGCATGCATGAGGAATTGTATGACAGTGACGGGAGCGAAAGATGTTTGCAAGGATAGAAGGAAGTGGCGCTCGATCTTTTCTGCCTACCTCGCGAGGGAAGCGGCGTGATGGTATGTTTGTATGTACTATTACATTTTTTAATTTTAAATTCTAAATATTGTTTTATAAAGTAGGTAATCCAAATTTAAAGTAAGCCTCATTGAGCTATAATATAAATTGATTTAGACGTTTGTTTTCAAGTGCTAATTAATATTGGAAAGAAAAATAATTGTGAAAATAATTCAACCCTGGCATTCATAATTTATCGAAAAAACGAGAAATACATTTTTGTGTCGGTAAAAATAAAAAAGAGAACTTTAAAAAGTTGGCCATTTTGAAAAGAATAAAATTATGTTTAAAATATAAGTTGATCAACATATACCTACTCAAGTTTTTAACACATACTTTTATCGAATAAGCTTTTGTTAAAGCTATAATAAATACACGAGATTAATCATCCAATATTTAAAAGCTTATATTGAATATTTTCGATCGATTTAGAAAAGTTGTAATTTCATTGTGAAAATTTATTTTATCTTTGGAGTCTCTGTAAAAAGTGTTTGAGTGTCTTGCAAAAGGTAGATACATATTATTAGTTAAACATTACGTTTCAGACATTTAAACGCTTTCTCTTCAGCGATAAGGTATGCCACCCATTCTGAATGTCCTTTGTGTTTATTTATTATTTATGTCTTAACTTTTTATTTAATTAACTCACACTCTTTTCCGTAATTTTTGGAGTGTCTTGTAAAAACAGGCGGTCTGTAAAACAAAAACATGACACATTATAAATTCTTCGAAGAGGAATGTCAGTATAGAAAGTCAATGAAATGTTTAGTAATATGTCATGAATTAAAATTGTAACATAGTGGAAAAAAACTATAAGAAATGGTACCAATAGTTTATATGTCATATAAAATCAATGAACAAATACAAGGATTGAATGTTTAGAACATTTACTAATCCAATATTCTTACTATACAAGGATTATATCCCGTGGAGCACCCGGTAAAGAGTTGGTCTCCCACTCATCTCCATAAGTTTTCGAGTGTCCTGTAAAAGGCAGGTGTTCGAAAAATAAGACATTTTACATCTTAAATTCAGCGATGAGGTTTTTCACCCATCCTGAATGTCTTGATTTTATATTGGCACGGAGAAGACAGCTTGCATTTTTTATATGCATCTAGTCTGCTGACTACCCCACTTGTGGGATATGCCGTGATGGTATAGTAGTAGTAGTAGTAGTAATATATTTACTATTTTTTTTATTGTTTAACCGGATTTGGGTGCAGATGACAAAACCAATCAGAAACCTCGATTGGAGAACCATGTCTACACAATGCAACATTGTTTAAAATCTAATCGGAAGAAGTGAGAAAGGTGTCCCAACGCTTATTACGAATTGGCTCTGGGCTGGCTTAATTGATCACTTTCGGTGTCCATGGACGACGTTCACCAATTCCACCATTCTCACTGTCACGATGAAAGGTCCTTTGCATAAAGCGTCGATCTCGATTGGTGGACCTTACATCGTGACAATGAGAATTGTGGAATTGGTGAACGTTGTTCATGGACACCGAAAGTGATCATTTAAGCCAGCCTAGAGCCAATTCGTTAGCGTTGGGACACCTTTCTGATTTTACACAATGTTGCATTGTGTAGACATGGTTCTACAATCGAGGTTTCTGAAATAAAAGGATCTTTTAACTAATCCAAAATTGAAATAAAATCCATTACACATTATTAGCAATGGGTAAATTTAATTTAAGTAAGAGATATTATGAAGAAAACTAAAGGGCGCTTGTCACAGATAAGAAATAGTAACATGAATGTAGGCTGTATAGCGTAGGTGGGTATATTATGTACGTAGCTTAAAGTAACTTAGTTGAGAAATTAATCATTTGGAACAATAGGGACAAGGGAACGAGAAGGTATTGTGAAGGTATCTGTACATACATACATAATACCTATAAAATATATAGGAGAATTTAGTTCATTGTTTTGTGTACCTTAATGTCCTATATATCGAATGAAGTAATCTTTTTTCGATTGTGGATCTGTTTTCTCGTAGTTAGTTTCTTATTAACAAAGAATAACCGCTATTCCAATTGAAAGGTTTGATTATTAATTTATTTATTTCATACAATTACAAACAATACCTGCAGTCAATATTAATACATACATTATCATTAATGATACATACAATTAGGTATTGAACCTCATGAAGACAATTCCTGTGTAGAGGATTAGCGGAATAAGTGAAATAGCGTTTTCCGTGCCCAATCTCTTCCCCTATAAATTAACCATTGTTTGACTATTTTTGTAAAGTGACAACTTCCTCACAGAAACGTTGTTCTTTATTCCTGACTAAGATTACTCCATGTCAAATACTTTGGCGTGTAATCACTATGGAATAAGAACTTTCTGAGAGACGTCATTCATCTTATAAGGACGTTGTCAATCTATATTGTCAATGTTCTTATAAGAAGAAAAAGAAAAAGTTAACATCTGCAAGTTAACATTGAAAGATTGAAGAGAGAGTGTAATACAAAAGATTCTAACGATGGCAGTTTCGGCTGGCTGTTAACATCTGCAAGTTAACATTGAAAGATTGAAGAGAGAGTGTAATACAAAAGATTCTAACGATGGCAGTTTCGGCTGGCTGGCCCTTCAGGCCTGACTAATGGCCCGCTCGTGAGAATAACTTTGATTTGAATGTGCAGATAAGTTGGGGTCTACGACTCCTGAAATATCCAGGTGTCCAAGTATCATCAACTTCGTGTAATTTCTGTAATTCTGAATCCCAAACGTTGGAACATGTTCTGTGGGATTGTTCCCACACCGACATCAGTAGGAAAAGAGAGGAGATGCTCATTGCTGTTCGTGGTCCATCTTCTGGACCTGTAGGACACGCAGACTTGGTGGCCACAAGGAAAAACTTTTTCACCTTCAAGAACTTCTGTACTTCTTTGATAGCATAATATCCCCTTCAAGTACCTAACGATACTGCATAGAGACGAAGGCATATTCCCATTTCTTCCCTTACCTTTTTGCAACCGAAATTATTGGTGTGTGGCTGATAAATTCAGAGTGCTCCCATCGGGCAGCATTTCTCGTTTCAATGCGACATTAAATCATATATCTCCAGGTACGCCACGATGTATGTGGCGGGCGCTGCCCTTTTAAAAACACGATATCCAGGTGTAAGGTAGGGCCCTCTCTCTTCAATGTACTTCCGGGAAATGTCATGATAGTATGAATGAATGAATTGTTCATGCAGTTCTAAGAATAGAAGAGAATTTATGAATTGTACACAAAATTATGCCGAGTGCTTTGAGTTCTGAGATATTTAGTAAGATGTACTTGTATCCGTATAAAAAGCTGGCAAGCAAGTCAAGTGGTCTTAGTCCTAGAGTGTGTTCAACATCTTGAGATAGTTGCTGTGTTGAGTGGCTAGCGTGTTCAAAGTATACTTACCATACTACTTTTGTGAAGAGTATATGATTGGGACCTATAGTATACTCGTTATAAATTTTCACATGGATTATTTTCTCGTTTATACAATAACGATCTTATTCATTATTTGTATGGCTTAAGCATTGGCAATTTTTTTTATGCAAGTTGCTGCATTTCATCTGGATATTTTTATTTATTTATTTTATTCTTCACTGTACATTGGTTACAATATTTCAAATCAATAAAAAGTATCATAAAAATATCAGTTCTACAATTTAATGTACAGAAAGGCGAGATAATCGCTTAAATGCGATGTCTTCCAACTAACTCGGTTATGATTATGTATTACTTAATACTTTCTATCAATATTATCGTCCCAGAGTTCGTTGGTAGCCTGGAGGTAGAGTCTTGGCCTCATGCATAACAGGTGCGCGATTCGCTCCCAGGTGTCGGCAAACTCCCCTTTCACGACACAAACTTTTAGCTTATCGTGAAAGGTGTATAAGGCTGTGTTAGGGCAGCTTGCATGTTTATTACACGCAGCAGAGGCCTGAGTCAATAACACATTTTCACGTTACGTTTTCGTTCCGTTAACGTTCGAGTATAGATAGACGAAGTTGCAAGCAAGTGTCAATTTCGTTGCTAAGATACACAATAGTTACGAAAATTAACACTTTGGCGCAACATCGTCTGCATTTGAACGCTAACGGAACGAAAACGTAACGTGAAAATGTGTTATCGACTCAGGCCTCTGGTCTGCTGGCTACCCCACGTGCAGGTGTGGGATATGCCGTGATGGTATAGATAGATAGAGATTAAATTCTTCTTTTGCTCCGTAGAATTTCCGATACGGATTGGATCTCCCACTGTTTTCTTTGTGTTTTTAAGTGATATGTAAAAGGAAAATGTTCGTAAGAAAATATTTTCAATTCAGCAGAATGAGGTATGCCACCCATTCTGAATGTCTCATTTTTATTGGCTCGAAAATACTTGCAGAGTATTCCATTCAGCTTATCTACTGACCACCCCGTTTGTGGGAGCTGTCGTGACAATATAGATAGAAAGATTTTACTTACTCCTTATGAGGGATGTTTTCTGGATCGTCTGGCACTCTCATCCTAAGGTTCTTCCTAATGTCTTGAGTTTCATTGATCTTCCTGGAGTGTGACAAGGATATGGGGAGGAGCATGGCAGTTTCTGAAACAAAGATAAAAGAAAATAATGCATTTATTATCAAAAATGTATTTATATCTAGGTTAAGTACCTAATATTCTTCTGAAATAGCGTTTATTATTTATTTAAATAGATGTCGGTAGTATATGAATAAAAGGGAATGTGAAATTATAAGTCATGAGCAGTATAAAATATGTAATCATTGACGAATTATTTCTTCTATAAAAGTGGAAAACCAATTTCCTCATTTCAAATGTTTTAAAAAAATAAATGTTAATTTAAATATTTTAAATATAAAATATATTTCCAAACAAAATAAAAAATAACATGAAGTTTTATTAATAAAAAAAAATGCGTATTAATTGTTTGAAGAAACACCGCAGGGCCTATTTGAGAATCATAATACCTGCTTCACTAGGATCTTTATCCTTGCTTTTTATACCTTCCCCAATCTCCAAATCGGGAGTTCACAAATCATGGGGAATTCCGCAACAAGGGTACAGCCACGCAGAACGCAGTCAACATAGTTAGCCAAACTACCGATACGCAGTGTCTTGTGCGCGGTGATACGAAACATCACATATTATTATTTTACTGTCAATTTTTTAGACTATCTTTCATCTACACCCTCACGCCGTATCCCAGGTGGGGTAGGCAGAGAGAACGGAATGCCATATATGTAGATCTATCCTTACATACTTCTTTCGCTTCCTCTACATTCATCCAGTTTCTCATACATGCAAGCCGATTCGTCTTACTCAACACGCGGCAATCCTTGAAAATTTGATCTCCTTCAGATAAATACTATATCTTCTTTATAATTCTTTCATCGTGCATTCGCTCAGCATGTCCAAACCATCGTAACTTGTTTAAACGCATTCTGTCCACAACATTCCTCTCACATCCGCTCATTCTTCTGATATCCTCAGTCTTCACATTTTTTTAATGCTTCATTTTTTTATTTCTTCATAATATATTAATTTTTGCAATGTTATAAGAATAATTTTTCCAATTATTTCAACAAAATACTTATACGTGATTTAATTTTTGTATAAGAAAATATCTTAATATTTTGTAATAGTTAATAATTTAACTAACGATTCATAATAAAACCATGTTTGTATATACATACATATTTTGGAAGCGGTTTTTATTTTAGTTTCCGTTGATTGGCGGTTTTACCATTATTTGTTATTTAATAATAATAATTTCCAATTAACCGCTAATATAACAAAGTATTCTGTTGTACTATGAAAATATTAATACTAATAAACAATTGAAAGGCGATGTGGGCTTCCATTTTTTAAAGGAATCGGTTAAAAATTATCTGAATGGGTTAACCGGATAATATCCGATAACATTAACACTGGACCATATAGAAACTTACTAATAATGTTCTTCAAATTTAGGGTTCGATAACTGAATCAAAAAATTGTACCTATGATGTTTAATTCTAATAACATTTCTTCGCAAATTATTACGAAAATGTTACAACATGATATTCAGTGACATTAACATGTTTGCCGGTAGTATTGTGAGCATGATTTCCATTTTGTGATTTTCCATTTTATGATTTCCATTTTATGATTTTCCATGATTCAATTTCCATTTTCAAAAGTAGACTGAAACATCACTATCTTGCTCTCAATAACCCAACATAATTCTATCCCCTTCCTTGTCCCCCTTTCCCCATTCCACTTTGTGCATGTATTATATATATATATATATATATATATATATATATATTTGTATGGGTATATTTATTTATTATTTTGTATTTTTTCTATGGTTCTGGCATGTACTTAATTATTTTTCTTATTTTTTTTCAAACATCAGGTTGGTTGGCAGAAATTGCCCTTTGGCAATAAACCCGCCTTTTGTACAATGTACTTATTATTGTCACAATAAAGTTTATTTTATTTTTATTTATTTATTTTTATCATGATTTGAAAATATTTTTTGTTGTATGTGTTTTTGCTTGGAGCTTAAAGCTTCGAGTCCGAGAACTACGTGACGTGAAAAAAATTCTCATTGTTGACCGCGGATTGAGTATAAAAATCAGTTTGCAAATGTACGAGAAACTACACGCATGTGGATGCGGTAAAAGATGCGTCTGAAGAGAGAAAAATATGGCGAATCGTTTTTTTCTGTCTTCTTCCATTAAATAAGTTGAAATTGTACAATAATCAAGTATTATATTAACTGTATTTTTTAACCGTTCATTCGGTTAACAGTGATAATTTTCTTGTAATATTATATGCTGTATAGAATATAAACAGATTCCTATTCATGGGCGTCCCAGTGTTTTCTCTAAGGGGGGAAACAGTTGTATGCATTATTTTATTTAAAAAAATATCAAATCTCTGTAAGTACTGATGCAGTTTTGTAGTCAATGAAGATTTATTTTGGATTTATAATTAACACGATATAATATATTATAATTATCGTATACACGCAAAATATCTAAAATATATAACCCCCCCCCCCCTCCGTCATCAAATGTTCAAATTGGTAGATGAAAGGAATTTGAAATGTTTTACGATCTCACTAGGGGGAGGGGAGCTTCTTTTCAATACAATCCCCATAATTGAATACTAGTAATATTGGCTGCTATTTTCATGATTCTAATAGGGGACAGATGCCACCTCCCTTAGGTACGCCCGTGTACGTATTATTGTACATTTATTATTATGCTTATATTGTAAACCGCTGATCAATATAAAATTACTGGTGACAAGTTTTGAACGATCCAGCAGATAAATACGTGGGGAGAGAGAGATAGATAGATAGAAAATAGAGATAAATATATACAAAAGCCTCCCATGGGAAATTAAAAATATAATTTTGCTCTAAAGCAGTCTAGTGTGTCCATTGAGCATTACTATTATTATTACTAGAGTTGAATATTATTCTATAAATCGTACTATCGGTTATTTGAAGATTAACTCTTCTTCTTCTATCAGCGCCGTATCGGTTCCCCCCAACGTTGGCAATCAATCTAGAGAATGCTTCCTATTCGGACCAGCAGGATAACTCCTGACACAATCTTGATACGATCTACATCTAGTCTTGATGGCCTTCTCAATTCAACGGCCTTCAATCTTCCCTTCTGTGACCAGTTGTAAGATGGCATATTTTCTCCTCTCATTTTGTGAACAATTCTCTATGAGCATTTGCTCTACGAAATACTTCAACTTCAACAAGAATTATCGCCAATGTGTGTCAAGAGATATTCATTTCAGAGAAATACGAGAATAAATTACATAATGCATTAGAGACGTAATATGTACGCTATATTTTTTCTGTTTCTTGAAAATATGACCAAGCTTCAAAGAGGCGATTTTGCTTTTATACCCCACATATAATATACATATGAATCAACTACACCCTTACGCTATAAGCAATAGCAGTTTGTATTGTGAGTGTGGTCACAATAGATCGACAGTAGGATTAAACAAGGTGATAAATGAACAATATTATGCTTTGTATCCCGAATAAATAATATACAACAAATATCTAAGTACTACTTAATATTTCGTATTATCTAATATAATCACAATAACACCGCAAGAGGTTTTATCCCGGAACCCTCGACTTCCAGAGGGATGGAACGGGGTGTCTACTGCATAATTATACAGAGTTAAAAGGGATAATAGCGGAGATTAGACAAAATATACTATTTTAATAATCTCCCTTCTTCTCATAGAATAGTTCAGTATTTTGATGGATTTAAATACTCCGTCAAGAAATATTATTTATTCTCTTGTAACTCTTTCTTATAGTTCCCGGTCCCTTTGGAGTGTTGGGTGTGTGGATTGTGGATTTTTTTTTATCTTTTTGGTTTATTCTATTCTATTTCAAATGCCATCCACTCGTTTACGAGTGATCAGGCTTTTTGGTTTATATAGTGATTTTTTTATTCGTTTGTAGTATTTATTTTGTTATGTAGTGTTTGAAAGAGAGAATGAAAAAACGATTTGCGAGATCAAAGTTGGTGACGAATGTTTGGAGCAAGTAAGTGAGTATGTATATTTGGGAAGTATGTTTGCGAGGGATGGAAGATGCGATAGGGATATTGAAAGAAGGAAAGTGGCCGGTGCTAGAGTGAACGGTGCACTTCGACCCATTGTCAGCAATGGCAATGTGTCGAACATGGCTAAAATGCTGGTGCACAATACCATTCTGGTACCGTCACTTACGTATGCAAGCGAGACATGGACGTGGCTGAAGAAGGACGAAAGTGGAATAAATGCAGTGGAGATGCGATCGCTAAGAAGAATGGTTGGTAAAACGCTGCGTGATAGAGTGAAGAATGAGGATATTAGAAGAATGAGCGGATGCAAGAAGAGTGTTGTGGACAGAATGCGCGTGAATAAACTACGGTGGTTTGGACACGTTGAACGAATGAACGAAGTAAGAATGACAAAGAGGATATACTTGTCTGAAAGAAAAGGTGTGAGGAAGCGCGGACGTCCGAGAACCACGTGGCTTGATCACGTGGATCAAATTCTCAAGGACGGCCGCGTGTTGAGTAAGAGGAATCGACGTGCATGTATGAGAAACTGTATGAATGTGGAGGAAGCGAAGGAAGTGTGTAAAGATAGATCTGTTTGGCGTTCCGTTCTCTCTGCCTACCCCACTTGGGATACGGCGTGAGGGTATAGTATAGTATAGTATAGTATAGTATAGTATAGTTATTTTAATATGACGTGGTTAGACGAAATCGAAGAAATCGTTAATATAGAGATAATCTCGCCACTGCATATCACCATATTTTTGTACGTTAATTGATTTCTTGATTTTGTTTTGTAATTTACAACTTACTGATTTGAAATTAATTGGTAGTACCTATGATATTTTTATTTTTTTCTTTTTGTATGTTGTTTTTTTGTTTGTTTATGCATTGTTTCTCTTAACTGTTTTTTTTATTTGTATTATTTGTAAAGGCTGATACAGCCGTTCGTTATGTAAATAAATAAATAAATTTGTTATTCTTATTATTCTTTGGCCCTATTTTCTTCGTTATTATTATTTAAATATTTTATATAATGAGGCAATGTTTATGGGGCATAATTTATGACCATATGCCCGTGGTACAACATGGTAGAGCATGATATAGACTCAGCTGGAGAAACTCCATTTAGAACACATCTCAGGTGGTGGGTTGGATTCTAGGTTTTTCTACACGTTAATGAAATTATAATCAATCAAATAAATATAAAATATAATAATATGTTCTAATTGAATTCTCTCCACCCAGTGGTGGGTAATGCTGTAGTGATTTTTTTAAAATGAATAAATAAAACTAATGATTCAAAAACTGAATTTAAGATCTTATGTCGCCATCGTGGGAGATCTCCAAGTTGTGAAAATGAAATGATTAAAATAAAATAAAATAAATATTTATTATTTTTGTTTCGTGTTACTGTTGAGTAAGACTAACGCACGACCGGTTTCGCGGACTCCGAGTTCGCATCATCAGGTGCTGATCTATACTGATTAAAATGAAGTGTTACAAAGTAAATGCCGATACAATTAATGAAAATGATTAAAATAATATTATTATTAATAACAATACCCCAAGATCAAAGTAATATTAAACCAACCTATTATGAAATAAATGCTTTTGTTGTTTTTGATGCCGTGGCTTAATAACTTTATATTGTATACCTATAAATTTACGAAGAAATTCACAGGATATTTAATACTCGGCGTTGGAATGCTATTCACCAATTTTGTTTCTATAATACTTAATTTATTTTAAATTTCGTATGTTATTCATGCCCTACTTTTATGTTTTTTTTAACGCGGCGGCAGAATTGCAATCCACACTTCTCAGCATTATATAACCAGATAAGTCTCCATATGATCAGTCATGGTCACACAAAAACTTACCAGTCTAATTCCGGGAAAAATTCACCTATCAAGATATACAGGATATCAAAGGATTAGGCTCAGAACGCGGGTTCAAAATACCAGCATTGTGCCTGAAATATTAGTGTTAAAAAACTTTTTTACAATATTACAAGTGTTTATTATAACAGATTTTTGAATTTTAATGTACAAATTAACCGGTAAATCTAATTTTTGTAAATTATTTATTAAAGATTTCGGAGTTACCCCTGTAGCTGACATGACTAAAAGTATTATATAAACGGACCTAGAATGCCAAATTTTTTTTATTTCTCCTGCTAGTTCTGTATATTTACGTATTTTTTCTGCGACGGTTGTTTGTATATTATGTGTATTTGGGACAGCGATGTCTATTAGGTACGTTATTTTATTACGTTTATTATGTAATACTAAATCGGGTCTATTATGATGTATTTGTCTATCTGTTATTATTGTTTTATCATAATAGAACCTGTAATTTTGATTTTCTAAAACCGGTTCCGGATTGTATTTATAATAAGGAATTACATTTTGTGAGTTATTATTTTTATTATAGTCAATAAATTTATAAACTCAAAAGTGCCATTGAAGAGAGTGTGTAGTATAAAAGATTCGGTCCTTTAGACATACCCGAGAGGACAATAACGACAAGTGTGCAGGTAAATAGGAGTCTATGTCTTCTGGAATATCCGGGTGTGAGGTGGGTCTAAGTAAATTTATCGGCGATATAGAGGAGATTCACCAGGTATCGCCAAGGGCGCATGAGTATCTTAATAAACTGGACGCAGAGCTATACATAGATCTTAATTATTAACTCTATGCTCAGGGGTCACTTGCATACGATGATAATATTGATGCTGATAGTAACACGAACTTACAAACAAATATACGAACACAATATTTTAATATCAATTGTATTGAGAATGTACTAGCTATTATGATGATAATATTACTTCAGGGATTTTAGAAAGGTAGGTACTACTTCTAAATACTTTCTGAAGTCCCTTATAATAATACTAGAAGCTTATCAATATAATAATAAACAGTTTAAATTATATTTATCTATAACAATCGTGCTTATTGCTGACACTGTTTTTTTTTTTAATGTGAAGTATTGCACATTTTCGTTACGTATATAGTTTTTTATTTTATTTTTTATTTACATATATTTATATAATATGTAAATTAAATTCACGGCGTCAGCCTTTGACATGTTAACAATCAAATTAAAATAGAGAACAACAATATTATTATACTCAATTTTTAATATAATATTATTATACTGTGTAGAGAGAAAGAACTTTCGTCTTTCAAAAACATTGTCTTGAAATACGAAACACGTGTCTCTCAATAAAAATCAAAAAAGTAGAAAAAAATATTTGAATTCTATTACCCGCAATATGGTTGCGAGACGCGGACCATCAGCAAGAGTGAAAACGGACAGTTGGCGGCCTTTGAGATGTGGTGCTATAGACGCATGCTGAAGATTCATTGGTCGGAACAAGTTGAAAACGAAGAAGTGTTAACCAGGGTAGATGAAAAAAGGTAACTGCTTAAAAGAATCAGCCAACAAAGAGCTAACTGGATTGGCCACAACATGGGTAGGAATGAAGGCACAAATGACAGAGGTCGACCAAGAGTGGACTAACTGAAGAAGGACATTAACTGTGGGTCATACGTAGAGCTGAAGAGACTGGTGTAGAGGAATAGAGAAGAAAATCCAAACTTAATCCAATAGATTGTAACCCATTAAATATATATATACCACCTAAACATTGTGTCAGTGTTTAGGCAGTAAAAACTGAAACACTGACGCAATAGTTTATTGTCTTGTTGTCTATTTTGGGACAGGCTGTCTGAGAATATAGAGAAGTGTTGCGTCCAATATTCTCTTGTTTATGATTTCTATCGATGATTGTGTTGGTATTATTTGAGTACAGTGCGACCCTTCATTAACATCTATGTGTATACAATCTATTCTGTGACTTTCTGAACTTAGAAGGTAAGCCACAAGGGATGAAACAGATTTGGTATTATGTTTTTATTGAACAAAGTATAGAAATTTCTGATTTGCATAATTGTATTATTGTAGACCAGCTGAGTACACGGCTTTGCTTGGGAAATAAACGACATACCTATAGACAAATAAAAAAATGCAGATAATGTGGGGGCCGGTGTGGCGCGGATGTAACGCTCTTGTCTTTGAGTCACGAGGTCTCGGGTTCGATTCCCGGCCAGGGCAAAGTGAAGAATAACCTTTTTCAAATCGTCCTGGGTCTGGGTGTTACATGTATAGGTATGTGTTTAGTGCATCGTATATAATTATGTGTGTCGTCGCGTTAGTACCCATTATACAAGATTCATATCTGAGTTTGGGACTAGCTCGGTCAGTATGAATTGTCTAGACATGTTTTGTTATGTGAGCATTTTTTTAAATTTATTTTCTACGTAAGCCTTCTTCTCTCGGAAGTATAGTTAGATAGTTAGAGGGAATATAAGGTTGCCAAAGAAAGTACAGAAGTTCTTAAATGCGAAATATTTAAATTTGCATGTCCTACAGGTCTAGAAACTGGACCATGAGCAGCAACGAGCATCTCCTCTCTTCTCCTGATGGTACGTGTATTTACTTTTTTACATTATTTACATTTTCTATATTTTTTTACATTTTATCAATTTTTACATTTTTATTTTTTTTACATTTTTCTGTGTTTTAGCATTTCAAGTCTTTTGTAATTTTATATTTTATCTATTTTTTATCTTTTATTATTACTACCTGTATCTTTTATATTTAATGAACTACCTCAAATTTATGATAGAAAGGGATCTTAATTAGTTTGCTCATTGTTGTTTTTTAATGTTTGTATTTATTGTTTCAACTGTTTGATTCATACGGAATAAATAAAATAAAATAAAAAAAAATGATATCGGTATGGGAACATTCTCACAAAATATGTTCCGATGTTTGTGGTACAATTAATAATACTAGCTTTTCAGCGATGAGGTCTGCCACCCATCCTTAATGTCTTAATTTTATATTGGCACGGAGAAGACAGCTTGCATGTTTTACATGCAGCTGGTCTGCTGGTTACTCCACTTGTGGGATATGCCGTGATGGTATAGAAGTTGTAGTAGTAGTATCACAATATCCCATTAAACTTAGGAGCCACATTAGACAGGAATGAAATATTTATTTAGTTTTTGTTTTTCTTTTCTTTTTTTTCTTTCTGTGTTTGTACTGTACTGGCAATAATAATAATAATGAACTCAAAGATGGGCTGGTCAAGTACAAGAAATATGTTTAATGGTTATTATGTTATATTTTGTAAAATTTTACTCTATGTTGCCCATTTTTTTAAATAAATAATAATAAAAAATAAATAAACTGAAAGTTGATAGATTAACTGCATGGAATAAATATACATGTAGATAATATTTGATAATCAATTTTTTTGCACGGTTTTATAATCCTCCGACCATCTTCAGGCGCTGGTGGTATGAACTGAGTCATATTTTGAAAATATCCGAAGATGATTTAACATTTTCAATCCACCAAAGCGGCATCCAAAGGAAGTTGGCTAAAAAACATTGTTATTGTATCTACTAGGGTTCCAACGGCCCGAATGTCCCTTTTCACACTACATATATCGTACACGATATATTATGTTGTGTGAAAATACATAAATATGTATTTTAAGTAATTATAAGTAAATGATTATTGTTGTAAATTGTATTTATTTATTTTTCTCGAAGGGAACAAACAGTCAACACAACAAGTATTACAACAATTAAAATTAAATGAAATATAAACCACAAGAGTCCCCCTATATTACCACAGTTTAAAAAATTCAAAGCAACTAAGACAAACACACAAAACCAACAACAAAAACAAAGAAATATAATAATAATATAATAATAAGAAATATAATAATAATATAGTATATTTATCAATAATAAATATATTTGAATATTTGAATATGTATATTATGACAACAACTTTAGACCGCTAAGAATGTTGTGGAAAGAGGTGTTTCAATTGTAACAAAAACGGTCTGAATGGAGGAGACTGGTTTCTGCTCTATGTTCTCTGAAGGAGTAATAAAAGGCGACTGAGTTGAGAGCTTTTCTATTTACCCCCGTATCAGAAACGGCTTAGTGATAATTATGACGAGAAACTAAATGTATTAAATAGGTAAGCATTTCATTGTTATCTAAGGATGTATTTTGAAAGTTTTAAGTCGGTTCTCTCAGGGAGCTTAAACACGGATGTCCTGGAGGATGAAGGCTGTGTATTCTGGGAAGAGATATTCAATGGAAACTTGGAGAAAAGCTCGTAATTCAATACTTAGAGTTTTGTAACAAATGTAATAGTTTTTGCGCCACATGGAATACGCCCAGGATCAGTGACATATTATCTTAGTTGACAAAACAGATTCATTTTGAAGCAAATAAATAGGTCACAAAATTTATTAAGTATTATTAATATCACTGTAAACCAACACCGAATGGAAACTTGTTTTTATTTATTTATTTATTTATTCTTTACTGTACATTGATTACAAGCAAATTCACACAAAAATACATTTAAAACAAAGACAATCATACAATCAATATACAGAGGGCGAGTTTATCGCAGAGGCGCGATTTCTTCCAACTAACCCAATTTCATGAAACTTTCACATAAAGAAAATCTTAAAGAAAGGAAAGAGGAGGTAAAAAAGGAGAAGAATATGTAGGAAAAGAGACTAGGATACAGAAGCCATATTTCGTGTGATAAAATGGTCCTTGACCGCCCGCTTAAAAGCTTGAAGAGTGGGGAGCAACCTTATCCTGAAAGGCAAACTATTCCAACAGCGAGCACCATGAACAGAAAAAGAGTTTGTAAAAAAGTTTGAGCTATGAGCTGGTATCGCCAGAAGACGCTCGCTATTGGATCGTAAGGGCAAGCCATGGCTCGAAAGATACTCAAACATTTCCTTGAGATAGTATGGTGAAGACGTAGAGTATAAACAATTATAAACCAGTGATAAGACATGGAGATCTCGTCTTTGGCGCACGGTAAGCCATTTCAGTTTATTCCTAAATCTTGTTATGCGATCAGATCTTTTCAGATCAAAGATGAAACGAATGCCAGTATTTTGTAATCTTTCCAGTTTAGTGAGTAATTCCAAGTTACAACCAACGTAGGCACAATCGGCATGTTAATATTTTTAAAATATTTATTTTATTGTGTTGGTTATACATATTTGAATAGCAGAGCATGCATAAGGAAGAATACGATAGTATTCATGAAGCTATATTCAAGGATCGGGCGCCACTAAATTTCGGACGGCCACGTTTTAAGACATTGAACAAGCTTCCAGAAAAGAGTGCAATACCTTTTCTTCAGGCGATATCGAGTTTATAGATAGTTTTGAAAAAAGATAGAAACTCAATAGGTAAATAATGCGGTTTTCAATTTATTTATTTAAAATTAAGTATACCTTTATTGCAGCGGCGTGCCTTCCATACATGCAAATATGCAACGCATGCCCTAAAATAAATCATAAAAAATGTATTTTTAACTTTAACCGTATTTTGAAATTTCCACTACGACCACGAAATAACATATTTTGTACACATAGCCGTATTCAACTTTGTAAACAATTTTAATTTAATTTTTGAATATCGAGTAAAACACGAATTTATCGTTTAATTTGAGTTTTAAGATAATATGTTATGATAAAAAAATACACTTACATTAAAATATTGATTGGTTTACTCAACTGTTTAAGATTTTATGTAGCGTTCTAATTTATCGTCACCAGAACACTTTTGATTTCTCGACTGAAAATCTAGGGTAATTAGTGAGTATATCTTGAAAAAAACGTATTTACAAAATTTGTAAGTCTATAATTATTTTCTATTATTCTCAAGGCCATCCACTCATTAACAAGCGAAATAGTACATTTTTACAAAGCATGACCGATGTGAAAAGTCTAGTCCCGCCACTGCTTTATTGATATTTTAGGTTTAACACGCGAATATTTATTTGTTTTTTATTTATTTTATTTCGTCTCTTATTCCGTTGTAACGATATGAAAACTTACATTTTTGTTTTATTCTATTTTAACTTGAATTTGCCGGGTCAGCTAGCATGTCTTATAAAAGTTTGGCGCATAAAAAGCTTAAAAATTGTAGAAAGAAAATAAAATTGAAAACTTAATCCTAATCGTTTACCTGGAGAAAGAGAAAAAGAACAAATTCACTTCTTTGTGAAAGTTCGTCTAACTTTTTCAGAACACTATTACAGTTGAATGTGACGGATTACTTTTTTCAGTTAAGCTCGGAATAGTGTAGAAAATTTAGTTAAAAACATTGAATAGAGTCATTTAAAGGATATTTAAGAAAAGTCTACGTAACATTTTTCTAACAATAGGTATTATTTCTTTGTTAATTTCTTTAGAAAGACATTATTTCAGGCTACGTTAGTTCAGATAATAAATAAATATTTCATTTAAATTTAATGTTTCAGTGTTGACATTGTGAAACAACATTTTAATAATATAAAATATAAAAAAAAATACTTTTATGTTTCACATTAATGTATACCAAAGTATACTACAATTACGCCTAGCGCTTTCACCAATATATTGGCATCATCAGGGCGGAGTATAAACTCGGGGCGGGGAGTATAAACATCATCAGGGCGGAGTATAAACGGAGTTTACGGAACATCATCAGGGCGGAGTATAAACGGAGTTTACGGAACTCCGTTTATACTCCGCCCTGATGATGTTTATACTCCCCGCCCCGAGTTTATACTCCGCCCTGATGATGTTTATACTCCCCGCCCCGAGTTTATACTCCGCCCTGATGATGCCAATATATTGGTGAAAGCGCTAGGCGTAATTGTAGTATACTTTGGTATACATTAATGTGAAACATAAAACAGTGTTTTTTTTATATTTTATATTATTAAAATATTTCATTATTTAATATTAACAACATTTTCAAAGTTTGTTGTTTATTTTAATTTTGTTTTAAATCGAAATAAATAAAACAAGTGTTTTATTCTACTATTGTTTTATTCTGTGAGAGAGACGTCTTTCGTCTTATAAGGACATTGTCAATCTCATTGACAATGTCCTTATAAGACGCAAGACGTCTCTCTCACAGAATAAAACAATAGTGGAATAAAACATTTGTTTTATTTATTTCGATATGGAATTCTACTACCTAAACACCGACACAGTGAATTTTGTTTTACTTTTTGTACTGTTTCCTTCTTGTGTTTATTTATTAACTTGTATAGAGTATAGAGAAATTATATGTATTGATGTAAATTGTTGAATTTTGCTGGTATTTATTCCGTAAAACTCACTAAGTATTAATCAAATCTATACTAATATTATAAAGAGGAAAGTTTGATTGTTTGCATTGAATAGGCTCCAAAACTACAAAACCGATTTGAAAAATCCTTTCACTATTGGGAAGCTACACTATCTCTGGGTAACATAGGCTTAATTATATTTTCAAAAAAATTAGGGATCCTTACTAAAACTAAATTATTTTTTTAAATACCTATCTACTCGTACGAAGCCGGTGCGGACCACTTGTATATAATATACTAGCTGACCCGGCAAACGTTGTTTTGCTACATACATTATGTCATATACTAATATCGCTATTAAAAAATAGGGGTTGATGGTAGAAGAGTGAAAATTTAGGGCTGTATATATTTTTTAATGCCTCACCATAAAAAAATAAAGAAAAAAATTAACCAAAAAATAAAGAAATAAAAATCGGGGCGGACCACTCTTAACTTTTCATCATCATCATCATCTCCGTCTGTCCCTCAATCCTGAGGATCGTGACCATCATGCTTCGTTCTGTAGACCATCTGTCTCCATGTTGAGCGATTCTCCGCCATGTGCAAGGCCCCATAACTTTTAGGGGTATGAAAAATAGATGTTTACCGATTCTCAGACCTACCCGATAAGCACACAAAATTTCATAAAAATCGGTCAAGCCGTTTCGGAGGAGTATGATATCAAGCACCATGACACGAGAATTTTATATATTAGATTATAATATATGGAGATTCTATATTATAATCATTCTATATTCAGAATACTCCTCATCAAGACCTATGTATGGAGTATCCTGATGTACGGCTGCGAGACATGGTGCCTAGCTGAAAGAGATAAACGAAGACTAGAGGCATTTGAGATGTGGACCTATAGAAGACTATTAGGAATTTCCTGGAGAGACCACATCACAAATGAAAAAGTTCTTCAAAAAATAATAGGAGGAAGGCACCTGCTCAAGATGTTGTCAGAAAGGCGTGCAAGGTGGATCGGTCATGTAATGCGACAAGAAGGCCTCTTGCATGCCGTAATGGAGGGTATGACCGAGGGGACAAACTCTAGGGGACGCCCACGCCGAGAGTACCTGGAGGACCTGTTGGTGGACATGCGCTGCTCATCATATGCAGAATTCAAAAGAACCGCACAAGACAGGGAGGAGTGGAGGAGAAGAATTAAAGAGATAATTGCTGCAAACCAATCCCAGGATTGAAACCAGAGAGAGAGAGATTCTATTTTGTTGGTGACAACGTTATGAAAGTTCAACTTTAATTGTTGAAAGTACAAGTTTATATAAAACTAAAACCAATTGTGTTTTCTTTCATACATATCTAGTACTCGTAGTAAAAATATTTTACCGTGAAAAAGTAAAATACATACATTTTCATTATTTTGTTTTTAGCTCGCATAGTTATAAAAATATTTCCAACGGTCAGAATGTGGACGTGAATATTTGAAATGTTTGACGGTATTTTTAAGCTAACGTATTTTTTACGGTCGTAAAATTTACGTTATGTTTTGCGTAAGCACGTCGTTATGAACGAACCACCGCGTCACGTTAAAATAATGTGCATAACTTTAAAAAAATTCACAAAATTTGTGTAGTAGTTAAGTATCAAAACCTTCGAAAATGTTTTTGACTAAATTTGTTCTATCTATCTATACCAACAACGCATTTTGCACAAAAGTGGCAACCAATGAACTTACAGCAATAATGAGCATACACGTTGTCTTCTCTGTGTCAAAAAATGTTGGGTTAGGTCAGGTTATTCTATCTATCTATACCATCATAGGATATCGTACAAAAATGATAACCAATGAACTTACTGCACACAATAAATAAATTTGGGTTAGTTGAAAGAGATCGCGCCTGTGCGATAAACTCGCCCTCTGTATATTGATTTATCTAACTTGAATAGGTACCTTTTATGTAATTGTTTGTAATCAATGTACAGTAAAGAATGAATAAATAAATAAATATACATACATGTAGTCTTCCCTGTGTCAATAAATGTTAGGTTAGGTCAGGATGATAGGCATATCTCATCGGCAAACTGAAGATGTTAAATATCTGGTGGTGCAGAGGTAACGCTCTTGCCTTCGAGTCACTAGGTCCACTAGGGTTCGAATCCCGGCCAGGGCAAAATGAAAAATGATCTTTTTCAAATTGTCCTAGATCTGGGTGTATCATGTCTTTTATATGTTAAGTGCATTGTATATAAAAAAAATACAAGATTAATATTGAAGTTTGGGACTAGCTCGATCTGTGTAAATTGTCTATGCATGTTATGTCTTATTTGTGAAGTTTTAAGAACATTTTTGATTTACAGGACGCTGAAAAATTTACAGAAAACAGTGTGATACCCATTCTTTGCTGAGGACTCCTATACAGACTTTATTTTCACTGATTTAAAACAACAACTCAACAATGCCACCCCTTTTCTGTGAAAGGCAAAATACAAAACAGCTTCACAATATTATAAAAAAAATACAATATTAATATTATTATTTAATAATATTAAAAGACACCCTTTGGTAATGGAAGATTCGTTATCCACCCCCTGAAATAAATGGTCAGTGGTGTAACAATTTTGTAGAAAGCAACGCAATCATGTCACAAATTCAGTTTAAAATCTGATTTTCATAAAGATCGTATATATCGACTTCTGTCACATTAGGTACCATAGAAATGTTGTATGTAGCTAAAGCATTATATAAAAAAAATGGACGTTAGGTTTGAAACATTACATACATCTATACCATCTCGCCCCATCCCTCGCGGGGAAGGCAGAAAGGATCGAGCACAATTTCCTTCTATTCTTGCATACATCTTTCGCTTCTGTCACTGTCATACAATTTGTCATGCATGCTCTCCTGTTCAATGTGCTCAACACATGACCGTCCTGAAGGATTTGATTTAAATGGTCTTGCCATTTAAACCTCGGCCGTCCACGTCTTCGAGCACCATACATCTCAGCCAAATATAATATCTTCTTAATCATTCTGTCCTCATTCATTCTTTTCGCATGCCCAAACTATCGTAACTAATTTACATTCCCCCTTGTTATTACATCAACTTTCATTCCACATTCCTCTCAATGCCATTGTTAATACTTTGTAAGTCGAAATCAAGGCACTTTGTTATTAGAAAAAATAAAAAATAAACTCAATGGGATTATTTATTTAAAATTTTAGTTCCGCCACTGCTTTTCCCTAATGTCCAACTTTTTGGCTTCGACTCATTAATCATTTTCCGTACCTATTTAATAATTTTTTTCTGTTGGTTAATTTTTCTTTTTTTCATTCTAATTATTTTATCATAAATTATTGCGACACAGTAAAAAATACTAATTAACTAATGTTTAATCAGTCTACAGTTTGGGTTTATCAAAAACTCAATCACACATTTTTTAAGAAGATTTGCAAATTTCTTATTCCAAACACCCATAGGAATACACTTTGATGTGCCTTGTGATAAACTCGCCCTCTATATATTGGTTTTACTACTTCTACTACTATACCATCATGGCATATTCCACAAGTGGGGTAGCCAGCAGATCAGCTGCATGCAATAAACATGTAAGCTGTCCTGTCCGTGCCAACAAAAATCAAGACATTCAGGATGTGTGGCAAACTTCATCGCTGATTTCAATATGGAAAATGTTTTTGTAATTGAAAAACAAAGGTTATTTTTACTATATTGTTTTTAATTAAAAAAAAAAGTCTTTGTCAATATTGACAATGTCCTTTTAAGTCAGCCATTGACTATGTCCTTGTAAGACGAATGACGTCGCTCTCATTAAAAAACAATAAAGTGGAAAAAACATTTGTTTTTAAGTTTATGGAATTCTGCTACCTAAACGCCGACACAGTAAATAAAATGTTTTATATATCGAACACCTGCTTTTTACAGGACACCCAAAAACTTACGAAAAGGAGTGAAAGACCGATTCTTTCCCGGGAGCTACACGGACTGTTTCATACACGTGGTGTTTCATAAATATATTCCAGGAAAAACTAACATAAGAGAGTGAGGCATGTATTCTATAACGAGAATTCTGCTATATGTGAAATAAAATATAAATTAACAGGTAATATTTTTTTCTTTCTCCGTCCCACGCTCTTCCAACTCTCATTCTTTCAATATAGAAAAAACAAAAGAAGCCCCGATCTCTCTCTCCCCCCCCACCCCCCACTCCCCACTGTGCCAACTGCAGAGTTTAATTTAACAGGTACTAACCAACCTACACAAAATTAAATATTATAAAACAATCACAAATATATTATTATGGATACTGTTACGAAACGATGTATCAACCAACACAAATAAAATTTGAGATTGTTTATTTATTTTTTATTTAAGCACATTCACGGCTTTCGCCTTTTACATGTTAACAGCACAAAATAAATATAACAACAACAAGCAAATTGAAAAAAATTAAAAATAATAATCAAAATAACAAGTAAAAATAATATTGAGATGTCAGTTCGTAAAAGTAATATTATAATTTATATGTAACGTCAAAATATGTACAAACACACACAAATACATACAATATCAATGTCTTTAAATAACAAGTATTTTGAATTAAAAAAATCTTTAAGATCAGGAATAAAAATAAAGAATTATATAATTCTTTATTTTTATTGAATATATATATATATATATTTATAATATATAAATATTTTTTTTTTTTTATTTATAATATTTTTTATTTTTTTACCAAATTTACCAAAAAAAAATACCATTTTACCAAAAATAATTTATAATATATAAATAAATAAAAAAAAATATAAATAAAAATAAATAAACAATATTATATAAAATTACAGTGCAACGCTAATGCTCTTTATGAAAATTCTTTGCGCCTTGGCCTTCGTATCAACGCTGGTAAAACGGAGTACATATGTAATAGTACATGCACGAGTACTCACACCCCACTAATGGTTGGCAATTCCCAAATATCTCAGGTTAGTAAATTCAGGTACCTGGGAGCAACCATAACGCCAGAGGGTGATCTCCGGTCGGAATTACCAATCCGCATAGGAGCAGCTAGCGGGGCTTTCAACAACATGAACAAAGTTTGGAAGGCGTCTGGACTCAGCATCAGGACAAAATGTCGCTTGTTCAATGCGTGCATCATCCCAATCCTTCTATATGGCTGCGAGTCTTGGCACTTAACCAAGGCTCAAGAGCGGAAGATACTAAGCTTTGAAAACAAGTGTCTTAGAAGGATTTTGGATGTCAGATGGTATGAACATGTTACAAATGATGCTGTGCGCCGGCGCACCCAGCAGAGACCTGTAATCTCCGTAATACAAGAGAGACGATGGTCCTGGCTGGGACATGTTTTGAGAATGCCCAATGATAGTTGGCCAAAAAGAGCAATGTTCTTCCGTCCGCAGGGGTTCCGTAGGCCCGGGCGTCCCTCTTTCACAATACACCGTTCCTATGACAACGATATCAGAGCGCAAGGAATGTCGTGGGAAGAGGTGACGCAATTGGCACAGAGACGCTCTGAATGGAGGAGGCTGGTTTCTGCCCTGTGCTCCCGAGAGGAGCGTTGAGGGCGATGATGATGATGATGATGATATAAAATATAAAGAAAAATATAATTTAATATAATAATAATAATAAAAAAAGAAAAATATAAGGGAATTAAAAAAGTTCAGACAACAAGTAATAAAAAATATATCTTGAGTTAAATAAATTAAGATGAAAATGATTCGTACAGATCAATGCATAAAAAAATGACAAGAGAATTATTATAAAATGTACACAAAACAAACAATAAATTACAATAATTATCAATAAAATAAGACTAATTTTCAATAACCCTCGATTCACCCATTGTCAGTAGGTACCTATTACATTTGAGAAGTTTAGTCCCAATAAAGGTGCATTGTAGGTAGGTACTTATTTACACTTACATACTTCTGGGTTTCCATACTAACTTTCATTCCATATTTGTCTTGTGTAGCACTGTTACACACTCTGCGATCTCCCTTCAATAATTACATCTTAAAAATACTATGAAATTATGTTTTTTGGATGTATCGTATAATGCAGCGAATCAAATGAAGTTACCATAACAAAAAAAACTCAGGTTACATAAAAATTCTCTTCTACAACCAATCCCTGTAGGCCTAGTCAAAACACATTTAAGCGTTACGTTTTCGTTTCGTTTTCGTTCAAACGTTGACGACGTTATGAGAACGCGTCAATTTTCGTAGCTACTTGTGTATTTTAGCTACGAAAATAGATGCGTTCTCGCAAACTCGTCTTGTTTGAACGAAAACGTAACGCTTAAATGTGTTTTGACTAGGGGCCCTGATAATATATTTTTTAATATAGATGTTTTATTGATCAAAAAAGAATGGAAACCTATTGCAGGGAATGGAACACTAATAAGTAGGTAGGTATATATTTTTATGATTAAATAATATTTCTAAAAAATATTTATTTTTAATTTTTTGTGGCTTTACACATTGTTGCGTAACACACTTCATTTACAAAAAAAGAACAAAACGTCATTTGCTGTAGTTTTAAAATAATCTAATAAATTTATTTTGAAAATTTCTTTGCCTTGTGGAGTCCCCGAAACAAAAAAGATCTCTTATATATTTAATCTAAGTTTTCTAATGTTCTTCTGTAAAGGGTCCATATGCTTTATATACTATACTATAACATCACGGCATATCACACAAGCTGTTTTCTCCGTGCCAACAAAAAAATAATACATTGAAAATGTCCTTCGATGACAATAATAAGACGTCTCTCTCAACAGTCAAACATACAGAAGAAAAAACATTTTTCGTGAAAAAATATGACATTCAGGATGGGTGGCAAACCTCATCGCTGAATTAAAGATGCAAAATGTCTTAATTTATTCGAACACCTGCATTTTGCAGGACACTCGAAAACTTACGGAAAAGGGTGGGCGATAGCTTCTCTTTGAAATATTATCTTTTTATCTGCACTAAAATTTGTAGTTATTGCCTGTTTTATATTATATGCACAATTTTAACATGACCTTAAGTATACCGTATACCGCGTCTATCACCCGAAACTTCCAGCAAAAAGGAGCGTCTTCAGCCTTCTTCTAAAGCTCTTTCCATTCGCCTCCTCTCGCAGTCCTAGATGAAGCTTGTTCCAGCAATGTCACCAATATATAATATATAGGCTAGAAAATAAAATAAAAAAATGGTAATGCGACCAAACATGTTGGTGTTGCAAGGTTCGAAGGACATTTTTTCAAGTGTAGGGATCCTTTTATGACTTTGTCAGGTATATAGGATCTCCAATACTTAAGTATACGCAGGAAAAAAGACCATTAGTATCTTAATATTATGGAGTGAAACAACATATTTTTATTTTTATAATTTATGAAACAATATTTCAGAGAAAATTAGTACTGCGTTTCTAGGCTTCACTAGTCTATACCGTAAATGGTACTGTGCTTAGTGCCTTTTGTTACGAAACAAAATTTAAAAAAAATGTCTCCAATTAATTCATAAATCTATAAGAAAAGCACCAAAGATCTAAATATTTATGTGATGAATCAAACATTTTCGAAATAGTTCTACATTCAAATACATTGTGTTGTTTTTAGATTGCCATAATTCCAAAAACAAAACAATACATCTGTAATTTATTATATGATATACATATTGCAGAGGCGGAGGTAAATTTTATAAATTGGTTATACCATGAAATTAAAAATTTGACCTTTTTTACTGTCAACTTTCACAATTTGTGTTATAATGTAATGTAGATTCGTTTTGTTTTACTTTCAATGGTTTTGTATAACTCACTGACACTTGTGTGTTATTCCAATATTTAATAATTTCTTAATGACCATTGTTTTTATTTTCACAATTTATTTTTATTTCTTATAACCAATTTTTTTATTTTATATTGTATGACAACCTTATGGGCTATTGAATAATACCAATTAATAATTTTTTATACACTTTTAAATTGGGCAACGCATTGTTTTCTTGTAATATTGTTGATATTTTTTTTTGTATTTATTTTTGTGTGTTGTCTGAAGTGTGTAACTGGCTATAAATAAAAAATAAAAAAAAAATATTTGATAAAGGAATTTCAAAAAATGCCTGATGAAAAACTAGCACCTTCTACTATGCCATATTTTACAAGTGGGATAGCTAGCGGACTTACTGCAAACAATAAATATACAGGTTGTACTCTCCATGCCAGTAAAAATATAACATTAGGGGTGGGTAGTGGCATGTTTCATCGCTAAATTTTAGATGTCAATTGTCTATGTTGCTGAAAATATCAGCTTTCAAATTACATTCCCGATCTCTTCATACTTGCATAAAACAAAATCCCATATAATCCAGTGTCAGTTTGGAACTAGGATTCTTAGACATGCATTGGTATTTTGTATGTAAAAAAATCACGCCATTGTAGACTGTGGTGTTTTTTGCGTGTATGGTAATCACGCCACTGATTGTATTATACTTATACACCACAAAAACAGATGTCGCCAGTGTAGCTGTCACACTGAGGTATTTACAATGCGAAATGCAAACAAATAAACAAACATACCTAATAATACTTTAGAATAATTTGTTATACTTTGTTTTTATATAGTCGCATGTTTGTGCGTACCTACATCCGAGTATAGAACATATTACGATAAACACGAATAACCCACTTTTATAGGAAAATCTTTTAAAAATAGAGTTTAATAACTTTTAGATCTCTTGTGTACAAGACACATTTTTGTTTAATTTTAATCGGAAATTTGGTGAATATGTGAAGTGATTTATTATGCTGCTGGAAAGAAATGAATCTTGGAATTGATGGAAGTCGAAAATGTCGTCGAAAGGCGAAATACGACTCTCTCTATAAAAATCAATATAGTAGAAAAAACATTTGTTTTTCATTTCATCTCAATATAAAATTTATTTCACTTCTGACTTAATTAATTTGCGTGCCGGCTTTCGACAGTTTCAGCTCCCATTGTCAGGCAAACGTAAAGTGAAGCTTTTTTATTTCAATAAATTTAGATAATAACCAGTAACGAACAGAGTAATAACGACCAGTTGATGTTAAAACATGAATATTTGTGTGGTTATGCGGATTCTCGGTTAGATCTGTTGACATGACGCGGTGATGTCCCTTATCAGAGTACAATACAATAATCAGGGTTGCCAAAAACAGGATTGTAGATCTTAACTTAGAAAAGACAACGTCACTTTGAAACTGGTGGGACTAGAACCCGCAACCCATCCTTCACGCGAGGTGCGATTTGTTGATATGCATAAATGATAAATAAATAAATGAGCATATTTCTTAACTGGTGTATTTTATATCTAGATTCATATTTTTAAAGGTATTTTTTTGTTGTTTTATCTTTATTAGGACCAATTCTGAATCTTAATGAACTAACTAACTAAAAAGTTGATTAATATTAGTTATTATGTAGTATTCAGCATTAGTTATGAACTATAAACAACTATAAACTCGAGAACCACCAAGTGCAAACGGTAAAATCTATGGGACAAACTAATATTAGTCAGTGATGCCGCAATACAAAATGTTTTTCACGTTCCGATTTACACTTCTGTCAACAATTTAATAGTTGTCGCGCGTGAAAATTGTGAATTGTCAGATTTGCCGATATATTTTGGCGTTCGTATTTGCGTCGGTTGATGGTGTAATTTTACAATTTATACATGCTAATAGTTGGGAGGGCCCTAAAAATATAAATTTTTACTTTTAATTGAAAAAAACAACTTAACACTTCCAAAATATAGGAATATTCTGCGGTAAAATGACAGCAACTAATAATATTCGCACATTAAAAGTCGCGAATAAAATTCTGCCAAATCCAACTTATTTTAGTCGTCGGCTGTCAACTAAAATTTCATTCTGAATACGAAATCCATAGATTCTCGAAATTTATAGTTGTACTAAGGTGTCAAAATGAACTAATGAACTAAATTAATACGGAAAACTGTGAATACGAATTAGAACTAATTATCATGACTCGACTATCTTCTCACACTTAGTTGACTTAGTTAGTGCAACTAAACTATTTTATGATTCAGAATTGGCCATAATATATTGGTTATGCTTCTTTCTGTGAATTTTACTTAAAATTTGTATAAAACATACATAAAAAGACACATTTCGTATATTTTGAATTCTATATTGTTTTAAAAGACTTTGGATATTGGTGTGAATTAAAAAAATAATGACAAAAAATTAACAAAATGGAATATATTAGATGTATACTTTAAATCAAAGATCAACTATGTTTTAAATCCTTAAATATCGGAAACTCTCTAAAATCAAAGTTAGTTTATGTGACTTAAATTTAAATGAGGACAAAGGAACTGTATTTTAATGATACCGGTAGTTATAATTAACATTGATCGTTCAATATTGTGTGAATTAAAAAAAAAAATACATGAATTTTAAAAAATGGTATTGTGCTCGCCCTGTCAAAAGTACAATCCCATTTTCAGTGTCCAATGACCGTGTCCTATTATTAGTACTTACATAAATAATATAACACCGCCGTCACTATAATAATAATAATATCTTACAACGTCTATAGTAGCACATCGCACGGGGTGGACATGTTATGATAAATGTAATATTTGTATCACACGAGAACAATAGGTTAAATCTGAAAGCGAGTCTTAGCGAAACGAATCGTTTTTATTATGAATTGTGGTTGTTTTATATATATCACAATAATCTTCTTTCATTGCGTACATTTTTTTTAAGTTTGTTTTGGTTATTTTTTTATTGTTGCTGCTTACATTGGAGTAAGTAGTATTTGATTAAATATTACATACTTACAACAACTACTACTACTACACCATCACGACATCTCCGGCAAGTGGGGTAGCCAGCAGACCAACTGCATGTAATAATCAATTTATTAATCATCGCCCTCAACGCTCCTCTTGGGAGCACAGGGCAGAAACTAGCCTCCTCCATTCAGAGCGTCTCTGCGCCAATTGCGTCACCTCTTTCCACGACATTCCTTGCGCTCTGATGTCGTTGTCATAGGAACGGTGTATTGTGAAAGAGGGACGCCCGGGCCGACGGAACCCTTGCGGACGGAAGAACAGAGCTCTTTTTGGCCAACTATCATTGGGCATTCTCTGGGCATTCTTTTTCTTGGGCATGTAATAAATATGATAGAAATTAAGATTTTCAGTATGGGTGGCAAAACTCACCGCAGTGCCACCTTTTACAGGACACTTAAAAACTTACAGAAAAGAGTGGGAGACCAATGCTTTGCCGGGTGCTCTACGATGTATCTGTATGCCAGAGGCGCAATTATTCGATTTTTTCAACAATATATAATTTGGTTCTCGCATGTTTGTAAACACAAAATTACCTACTATCGACCCTTTCTACTATGGACTCAGCATCAGGAGAAAATGTCGCTTGTTCAATGCGTGCATCATCCCAATCCTTCTATATGGCTGCGAGTCTTGGCACTTAACCAAGGCTCAAGAGCGGAAGATACTAAGCTTTGAAAACAAGTGTCTAAGAAGGATTTTGGATGTCAGATGGTATGAACATGTTACAAATGATGCTGTGCGCCGGCGCACCCAGCAGAGACCTGTAATCTCCGTAATACAAGAGAGACGATGGTCCTGGCTGGGACATGTTTTGAGAATGCCCAATGATAGTTGGCCAAAAAGAGCACTGTTCTTCCGTCCGCAGGGGTTCCGTAGGCCCGGGGGTCCCTCTTTCACAATACACCGTTCCTATGACAACGATATCAGAGCGCAAGGAATGTCGTGGGAAGAGGTGACGCAATTGGCACAGAGACGCTCTGAATGGAGGAGGCTGGTTTCTGCCCTGTGCTCCCGAGAGGAGCGTTGAGGGCAATGATGATGATGATGATGATCGACCCTTTCTGCCTACCCCGAAAGGGAAACGGTTGATGATGATGATTCTGGATGATTTTATTTTGACGCCGTTTAACAGTCCCTAGACCGTCTCAAGGGCGTCTATTATTTTTATTTAGCTATTATAAAATTTTGAAAGCACTTTAAACTGTCACAAATTTGATTAAAATGCGAGACTTTCATGTGAGTTCCAGTTGTAGGTATTAATAATTGTAACAAATTTTATTCACTAATTCAATGATGATGATAATGAATGATATTTTAGTCTCAAAGCTTTATCTGGAAAAAAATTACCTCTCAGAGCAGTTGCAGCGTGTTTGGCACACTCAGTTCCCTGACAAGCTCTTCTCTGAAGCAGTCCTGGACATCTCCTGCCTCCGTGTTCTGCCGGATGAAGGATCCTTCTGGAGCGAGACATGGATCCCGGTCCACATGTAGCATCACACTGACTCCATGGCCCCCATGATGAGACTACGCAATCAACAACTGGAAAGAATAGAAAAATAATATATTAATTTAAGAATAAGATATCTTCTGAAAGATGAATCAGTGGTGTTACTTCCGATGTCATCTTTCAATATAAGTAGGGACTGGATAAATTGAAACAAGTGTTTCCTTCTTCTATGGATTAAATAACGTGAGAGAGATGTTTTTCGACTTGTTAGGTCATTATCGATTGATACTGACCTAACAAGTCAAAATACGCCTCTCTTGTGTTTATTTATTCTACAGTAGAACAAAGCGCTTGTTTCAATTTTTCTAATTTGGAATTCTACAACTTGTGTTCTATTCAACTAATGTCAATTCGGTATCTGCCCGTTATTAAATACTCGTTTCATTTGATTTCTTTACTATCACCTCATGCGTGTCCTAGGAGGGGTAGGCAGAGAGAACGGCACGCCATATAGACCTATCCTTACAAACTTTTTTCGCTTCCTCCACATTCATCCAGTTTCTCATACATGCACGCCAATTTTTCATACTCAACACGCGGCCGTCCTTTAGAATTTGATCCACGTGATCAAGCCACGTGGTTCTTGGACATTTGCGCCTCTTTAGCATCCTTTCCTTATACGTAAATATAAAAATATAATTCTAATATATAATAAAAACAAATTATTAAAAAATCTGTAAGTTATGTTAAGGATTAAAACAACAATGTGTTAAAGCTGTGATTAAAACTAAAATTATGTAAGCTAACCAAATATTTAAGGCCGCAACATAAGACCTAATAGCTTGAAAAATAATTATTACTAGTAGTATGCTTTAGGTACTAGCTTTTAAACACGGATTCACTCAGAGAATATTATGAAAAACATAGACAAATAATTTCTGTAAAATAGTAAACGATATTCAAAAACTGCATCCATGGCCCAAATAGGGAAGATTAATACAAAATGTTTTTGTAATAGGTACTTAACCCTTAAATGCATTGTGATGAAAATTTCCATCATACTAAATATGTTGGTTTAATTGTTTATTTTTAATGGCAATGGTATTTATTTATTACATAGAGACACACACAGTAGGTTGACAAAACATATTATATGAAAAATAAAAAAAGAGAGAATAATGTTGATCTGATCAGGCCAACCCACCAATTAGGCGTCTCTACAGCATACAATATTGGAGATGAAGAAACAGCGCCCGATCAATGCAAGTCCAGTTTAACCAGACTCACACTAAACATGCGCCTGTCACATTAAACTACTGTAAGGAAAAAATATACATTTTAGAGAAAAAAAAAACAATACACACACATAAATTCAACCACCAAACACACTCAAGTTGGAAGCAATACATTTCCTGAACCCGGTCAGCGAGTCACCAAAGACATCCACCCCCGCAACGCGATGTGAGTATAGGAGATTATAAAATTTACACATTCGATTGATAGGATTGTTCTGACTGATGTTATTATTGTGTCTATCCGGCAGAAAGGTTTTGAGGTTGCGAAGACGGGGATTTGTGGGATAAAAGTTTAATAAACTGACTGACGCCGTATCCACATTACCGTTTACTACCTTGTGAAGCATGGTGAGGTCAGCAAGAATTCTTCTATCCCATATTGAAAAAAGTAAGACGATCCTCGTAACACCTCAAAAGTCTACTTTGTCCAGTTTTATAAGACAAATTTCTCACAAAACGTTTTTGAACTCTTTCAAGAGCTTTGATATGCACATCATACATGGGAGACCATATCAGAGAGTTGTATTCCAGTATACTACGCACCTAGTGAAAAATACAAAATTTTGAAGCTCTCCGTTCTTTTAAACTTACGCGAAATCCGATTGATAAATCCCAGCTTTTTATTTGCACGCATTACTATGTCAATGTAATGAGCACGGAAACTAAGCTTGAAGTCCAACGTTACACCCAAGTCACGGACTTCGTTCACCTTCTGTAAAGATTCACCCCCCAGTTTATAATCAAATTCGATAGGACTTATTTCGTATATTTTCAACCTCTTTGTCTTTAACTGTTGAATTTCTCAGCCGTCTATCATCTTTTTCAAGGAGAAAAATCAAAAATTTATATTTTTTTTTATAATTTCATACACATAAAATTCCATATAACCTCGCAATTTATTTTTTTCTAGCTAACAGACCATACATAATCCTTTAAAAAATGTACTTTCTTGTGTCAATGATTTTTTAAAATTATTTTTACCCTAAAATACACTTCAAATTGTATCACAAAACATTTTTTTCAATGCACTATAAAAATCATGCATTTAAGGGTAAAACATCACTTTTGAAAAAAAAAAAAACTTTTCCAATTGAATTGAAATTGGGATGAAATATATTGCCTCTCATCTTAAAAATCTTAGGTTTAATTGGCACAGAGATAAAAACTTGCATAAACTTTATCTAGATGACTTGATCGTAAATATAAATAAATATTAATAGAAAGACATGTGAACGGAAAGAAGTATGTAAGGACAGATCTATACGGCGTTCCGTTCTCTCTGCCTACCCCACTTGGGATAGGCTGCGAGGGAATAGATAGATAGACATGTGAACGGAATAATTTATTAATGTTGTGTTACAGCATTAGTGTGTTTTACGTATGTAGCAAGAGAGCCGCTTGTTTATAAGCTGAGATTAGGCTTAAAACGAGCTTATTTAAGCTTAAATTTGTTATATTATTATTATATCAGCCCTTTTATTATTATTAGTAGACACACATTATTATTATTATTTGAAACACAAACAGTCTATAAAGTTACAAAGTGTTTTCGGACAACACGTGTGTGAAAATTGGGTAAACTGTTTTGAATAAATTGCCACGTTGCTTGTGTCGTCATAGTATAAGATGGAAAATTATATAAATATACTAAAATTAAAAAAATACTCAAAACCAGTGTAGGCGAAAACAGCCAATTCCTTAAGTGAATCAGCCAACAACGATCTAACTGGATTGGCCACATCAGGCACCCAGGACTGCTCATCGATATCGCGGAAGGTAGGACCGAACGCACAAATGGCAGAGGCCGTCCAAGAGACGCTTATATGGATCAACTGAAGAGGGACATGAACTGTGGCTCATACATCAAGCTGAAGAAACTGGCTTTGAATAGGGAGGAATGGAGGAGAAAATCCAAACTCGTTGCAGACCAATCCAATGGATTGTAACTCATATATAATGGTGAGTGTGTGCGGTACTCCCGACCGCGCATCTTCGTGTAGGTACATCATACATAGACTTGTAGCACGGTACATTTTTTCGAAATTTTTGTGTTCCAACATTAATAATAACAATAATATTATTGTGTTGTTTCACTCCATATCAAGTTAAATTAATTAATAGGATATTTGAGGATTAATAATTCTATAGCTGACAATGAAATAGCAACAATCCACAAGTTCCTTCCAGTTTTACATTTAAAATATTCAGCAGAATACCGAATAATAGACTAAATATTCGGTATTCGGCCGAATAGTAAAAATGTTGCCGAATAGGCAGAATACCGAATAGTTGCCGAATATTCGTTGCATCTCTAATGTAAATCAAACTACCATATAAGGGTTTAGAAAAGACATCGTTACCTTATTCGATAGTGCCTCGGACGGGACTTGAACTCGCATCCCTACTTTTATCACATCAAGGCATATCCCATATATAAGTGGGGTAGCCAGCAGACAATCCGCATGCAATAAACATACAAGCTGTACTCTCCATCCCAACAAAACATTCAGGATGGATGTCAAACCTTATCGCTGAATTTATGATGTACATATAATGTCTTTATTTTTTCGAACACCTGCCTTTTACAGGACACTCGAAATTTTGCGGAAAAGAGTGGAAGACCTATTCTTTGCCGAATGCTCCACGGTAAAATTAATACCTAGTGATGTGAGAAGAGAAAATTCTCCTCTGATGGAAGAGAAATTTCTCTCCACAATTTTTCTTAGTGGTATTATGATCTTTTGCCCAGTACTTTTCGCAGCCAAACCTGATTGATCCAAAATTTGTGGGGCTGAGTAAGGCCCAAATCAGAGGTTTTTAACACTTTTTTCCATGTACGTACCTGCAATTCTTTTTTAACTTAAATATGGGCATGTGGGGTGTCATACATCAAGATTTTACATCAGTTATTAGCACTTTTTCCTATGTAGGTACCTAACATTTTTTTGTTTCCATAATTAATTGGTGATAAATTGCCTCAACATTTGTACATTGTTATTGATTGATTGAATAAAGTATTTATTATTATTATACCGTTAAATAAAAAATAAAAAAAATCTCGGATTATTCTCTACTTCGAGAAATTCACCGAGAAATTTCTCGGTAAATTTCCCCAAAAATTATTTCTTGAGATTTCCATAACACTATTAATACCTACATAAAATAATTATCTCAGAAAGATGTAAAAATAATATTAAGTTTTTTGTTCATCATGTTCCTGTAATTTAAACTGTTTTGTTTTTGACATTTTAATGATTATTTCCCGAGTGATGCAGGATTTAATAAAGTTAGTATGTGTGTAATAACGCAAAACCCTCGCAGCGCGACTTTTCGAGTGGCAGAAACTCAATTTAAGTATCGCACATTGCGGAAATAGGGATGACAATATATTATCTTGAATTTGACATCGAGAAGTAAATTTTATTTTATTTTATTTTTTCTTTATTTTTTTTCATTTTATCACAACAGGTTTTTTACAAAATTATAATATCACTAACCCACATTAGGAATAACACTAACCCACTTATTGAATGCACATATATTTACAAATAATGTATTTTACTAATATATTAGAATAAAAGAGCACTCATATCTTTTATATAAAAAAATAATGAAAGTTTAAACAATATTAAAATTAAAAAGCAAAGTTATAGTAAATATGTAGTAAAAATTAAGAAAAAAAAATAAGAAAAACAACAGTAAAAATCAAACAAAATTCAAAGATAATCATAAAAATCAAAAAAAAATTTAATTGAAAAATTAAAGAAACAGTGGCCATTAGGAAAGGGGAAGTCAAATGTCTTGTTCGCGGCGATGTGGCCTAATCTATAGAACCGTCTTCTCTTTCTGCTCCACCGAACGATATCTTCAGTTTAGCAGATTTTTCTTGTATCGGTGTTTCTGACTCTTTCTCTGAGGGTTTTCCCTGCGATTGCACGTAGAGTCTTCATTTCAGAAGTTAGAAAGAGATTTTTTGTTCTGTTAGTATCTGCTCGCGTTTCGACACCATATGCCATTATCGGCCTCACGAAGGTTTTGTAAATGCATATTCCTATATTCTCTTTGTCTTTCATTTGTTCATTCGTTTCACATCTTCAAACCATCGTACACACATTCTTCTATGCATCCCCTCATTCTTCTAATAACGTCTTCTTTCAGATAAATATATCCTCATTGTTTAGAGTTTTAAATTGAATCTGAAAGATATTTTTAAATAGCTGCTCTGTTGTTGAGTTTTGTTAAGAAACTGTATTTGGTTGCTGTTTATATTGTAGATATGTGTTTGTTTTTATTATTATTTGGTATGCGCTATTATTTTATGTAAATTATATGAAATATGTTTAAACCCTCAAAGCACGAGCACTGCTCAATTTTGAGGGTCAAATATGCAATAAATGTGTTTTTTTAGTAATAAGGTGTGTATGTAATATTATTAAATTGTAAATTTTATTTAAATAAAAATATTTGAACTTGTCATCATTTCATCATCCGTTTATGGATCAAATCCATCCATCGGAACAACAAACAACAAACCATCGGAACTTATGAATAAGAATTATATAATTACTATTGTAATCCCTATATTCAGATATTATGAGTAGGTATATGTGAGGGATTGGTGATTATTCTCTTCGTTACGTTAATACAAACCGATTCAGGTGCATTCGTGTGAATATGTACGTGGAAGTGAATTAATTCATATACATACCTACATAATACATACATACAAATCTATGTTCTTCAAATTATAATAAAATTTACATTCCTGTATAATCAGGCCCGGTCTAGTTATTTAGCCGCCTTGGACAAAAATAATATTTGACGCCCTTAACTATTGTGTGCACATCTATGCCTCGCTGAGTTCTGTCCCGTCGACGAAACTCTGAGGCGATCACTGCGATCCGCTTCCACCGCTGTCAACAAACTTGAAGAACCCAACAGGGCAAATATTTCCGAATTCGCAGAAAGTAGCTCCAGCTTTGCAGGGCCAACTGCCTGGAACCGATTACCAGCGGATTTAAGACAGAACCAACCACCACAGCAACATTCAGGAGTAAGCATTATCAAGAAAAGTCACGACGCCCTTGAGATGGTCACGGATCATTAAACGGCGCCAAATACAAACTGTCTATATTATTATTGTTAAAGCTTATAAGTCATGAGCAAGATTGTCATATACAATAAACGGCCAAATGACGTATATTGTTCAAATGAAAAAATCGCGACACTCAGAGCTTCTCCCCGCCCGCCCTCCCCTCGTAGTCAGATTTTCAAAAAAGGTAAAATAATTTGGAACTTTTCATTCTCTACCTAATCAAATTTGTTAAAGACCATTTTCTCAAAATCTTGCATTTGATAATTTAAGTGGCTTTGGCATACATATTTTTTGATCTCGATTTTCACAATTTAACAATTATTTGACTGACTTTCAAAATCTGAACCCCCCTGTCGATTTTTTTTTTATTTATTTATATTTATTTTCTTGAACCTAATTGGTTCGTAGTCTACGACAGACCCATGACAAAAAAGTAATTTTAATCTTAACTATGTTTTTTAATATTAATTAAATTCAAAATGGATAAAACTTCTTCTATCTGATTGAGTCTTCAAAAATTCCTATTTGAAAAACGCTGTCTACGCTAATTTGAATAAAAAAAGTTTTAATTTAGATAAAAAAATGTACGTTAACGAAATCAAAATTTTAATATTATTACTTTGATGAATAAAAAGTTGATTCAACGATATTTTTTCTCATTTCGTAAAGCTAAAAGATAATATTATTGATAAAAATAATTTCAAAAAGATTAAATATTAAATGCAGAGATTTTGTAGAAGGTAGTACATTTCTCGAATTTGAAATCTATGAGAGCAGTTTAAATAATGTACGTACTACAAAATATATTAAAATTAAATTTCAAAAAGGTTTTGAAACTCATCATAACGAATTTATTATTCGAATAATTTCTCTTCAAATAATTATTGAAAATATTTCAAGTTCGAAATATTATCGATAATTATTTGATGAGTTCGTCGGTAGCCTGGAGGTAGAGTCTCGGCCTCGTGAACAAGGGGTCCGTGGTTCGATACCAGGTGCCGGCAAACTCCCCTTTCACGACACAAGCTTTTAGTAGCTTACTGTGAAAGGTGTATAAGGTTGTATTTGGGTTTATAACAAACAAAACCCAGATATATCTTTATTTAAAAAAAAAAAAAAAGTATTTTGATGTAAACATTATAATAATGATATGCCGTGGTGGTATAGTAGTAGTAGTTAGAAAACATATTGAGAAATTTATTATGTAAAAAAAACGTTGAATAGATTCAACGTAGACGTTAAATTCATATCTTTTACATACCATCACGCCGCTTCCCTCGCAGGGTAGGCAGAAAGGATCGAGCACCCACTTCCTTCTATCCTTGCATATATTTTTCGCATCCGTCACTCTCATACGATTCCTCATGCGTGCTCTCATATTCAATGTGCTCAATACGTGACCCTCCTGTAGGATTTGATTTAAATGATCTTGCCTTTTGATCCTCGGACGTCCATGTCTCTGAGCACAATTTCTCTCAATCAAACATATCTTCTTGGTCATTCTGTCCTCATTCATTCTTTCCACATGCCAAAACCATCGTAAATTATTAACATTCATCCTTTTTATTACAACAACTTCCATTCCACAATCCTCTCGCATTGCACTGTTACGCACACGAACTCTCAGACTTTTACCACACATCCTTCTCAAATATCACATTTCTACTGCATTTATGCAACTTTCATCCTTTTTTTAACCATGTCCACCTCGCACTTGCATACATAAGTGTTGGCACTAAGATAGCAGAGTGCACCAACCTTTTACCATCTTTTGTGATCTCGTCATACTATTAATGGATTATAGGGGGTTTTACAGAATAAATACCAATAAAATACTATATTACCAGAATTGTTATAACATGTTTTAATTAAATAAATAACTCTTATATTCTAAGCGTAGCTGCATTATGAACACACCAAGATATGAATGAAAATGTTCAACTCATTGTTTTGCATATTAAATCCTCAAAATACACCCGAACGTAATTCAATTATTGTGCTTAAAGCAGGAACTGAGACATATATAGTTGTTATACAACTCTCATACCTACCTATATTATTCCTAGTTTATACACCCGAGATTGTCTGGAATATCGATAATTTAATATTTATATAACTAAGATGCATACAGCATTAATTATATCCAAACTAGCTATACTAAAACAGTACCCAGAGATAAACGTTCATTAAGGATTTGTGAAAGGGAATTTCGAATCCTTTTTCGTCTGTCCGTGGAGCATTCGAAAAAGAATATTGGTCTCACACTTTCCGTAAAATTTTGAGTTTTATGTGAAAGGGACGTGTTTGAAAAAATAAAGATATATTGCATCTTTAATTCAGCGATGAAGTTTGCTACCTCTCTCGAATATCTTAACTTTTTATCGACACGTCGAGGACATCAGCTTGCATGTAATACCTAGCCATTAGCCATATTTTTACTACAGCTTTTTCAAAAAGATTATTAGTCATTTTGCCCTAGCCGCAAATTGAACCCGAGTATAATTAATAAGTAAGATTTCAAACCCTCTTTTATCCATATTCAATAAGACGAAACATTTTTTTATATACACAAACATATGAAAATTTTAACTTATACCAAATATTCATTTAATATTGTAAAGTCTGCTAAATGTGTTCGCTTACCGCTGTTTCGACTTGCGGCTGCTAATCGTGGTTTGAATGCGGCAATGCGGAACAATACGTAATTATAATATGAAGAGAAATATTATATATAAGACACATGGGCGAATCCAGGATATTATAAAGAGGAGGGGGGGGGGGGGAAACAGCTCAAGATATTTACAAATCATATTTATTGATTTATTTTCATACATATAATATTCATCACATAATATTTCATATAATGTATTTCAATAAAACAGTTGATAAAACTGCTCGGTTTTTTCGGACACATCATCTCGGCTCTCTGCTCATTTTTTCCCCCTATTTATTTATTGTAATTATTTATATTATTGTAATTTTTTAATATTGATTTGCTATCTACATAAGTTAAGGAAATGCCTTTGTTACTTATTGTTTGTATCATTTTATATATGTATTTGCTTCTCTCGGCTAGAGGGACATCGATGGAGTGTAGTCAAAAGATTCCACATATGGAGGTTATGGTGATTTGGTGGATTTTGGCAGGCCAGCCCCTCAGGCTGCGCCTACTATGGCGCCTTCTGTGTGGACAAGATTTGTGTAGTGGAGAATTCGGATAAATGGAAGTCCCCAGACTTCTGCAATATCCGGGAGGTCGAAGAGTCTTCTTCAATGTGTCCTGGGTCTGAGTGTTAAATGTATTTACAATTGTGTTTAGTGCATTGTATATAATATGTATATCGTCGTGTTAGTACCCATAATGCAAGAATCACATCTTAATTTGGGACTAGCTCGATCTGTGTGCTATGTATGTTATGTTACTCCATAAGTAGTCTGACATCTGGGGGGGGGGACAGTTTCCCAACTCGATGCCGATATTCTATACTTTTCCCATAGTTTAATACTCGTACTACATTTGCATACTTTTCTGCTATTTTCTTGCCCGCTTGCCCTCCCCCTTGGTACGCCTATGATGTCACGAATATACCTTCAAATAACACACGTACAATAATAAATATTAATTCTGCTCTGCGTATTGTTCTCCAGGAATCTGTTATGTGAGCAGAGATTTTGTGTGAATCTCTTACAGTCCTACTTATAACAGCTAAGAATATCTGCGGCTAATAACTTTAATACCTGACTAACTTATCTTATATTGTATTTGTACAATTGTGTTTCTATACTAATTATTTCAATAAGCACCTTTTACATTTCCTCTTTCACTGTGCTGGATAGATGTCTAGTTTTTAGACTCTCCAAATTTTTACAATATTCAACTTTTTATTTGGCATGCGATTTTTTTTGCATACATGGAATGCACGCCACTGGTCAATCGAAATAAATTATATTTCACTCAAAAAGATATTAGCATTGTTACAGCTTAATGCCTGACTAAAATTATTCCTGATAATGTCAAAATTTTAATTATGAGTATAAATTTGAATAGATGCACCATAGAACATAATAATTATGTTCTATGGTATTATTGTTTAAATCTTACATAACTATATAATTGTTCCATAATTCCAAGTTTTCCAGGTCAGAGATTGTCTCATTGACTCGCATGCGCTTCAATCACCACAGATTAGACAGTCATCTATTTAGATTAGGTCTGGTCTCGTCCCCTTTTTGCGAGTGCGAGCTCGATGTGGAATCTCTGGACCATGTCTTCCTCGGTTGCCCAATAAGAGACTCTCATGACTTGTGTTATGAGATAACTGAAGTCCAGTATCCAATCAATATGTCTTGCCTCTTACACACTAATGCCCTCTCTGTATATCTCAAGATTTTAAAATCCGCCAAAAGAAATTTTATTATCTTATAAATAAATGCTTTAATATTACGTGACATCTTCCTAAAATATTGTACTTGGCACAAATCGTCCCACAAGGGACGGGTTGCCGTAATCTTATAAATAATAATAATAATAACCATATAATTGTTTTGTAAGATTTTTATTTAGTATCTATTTGTAATTTTTTTAGTCGGGTTACTTATGGCATGTAATAAACATTCAGGAAGACTCTTCGTACCACGAATAACAGGACATTCGGAATGGATGGCAAATCTCGTCCTTGGACACGTGATTGAAGAAAATAGACGTGATGTTTTTCGAATACCTTCCTTTTTCACGACACCCGAAAACTAGTAGTAAAGAGTGGGAGCCTATTCTTTACTGAGAACTCCTTGAGGTAGGTATAATAAGAATCTTCATTATTGTGAAAATGTATTTTGTATGAAATGCAACAGGACTATTCTTAAAAATGAAATGCAACAGGACTATTCTTAAAAATGAAATGCAACAGGACTATTCTTAAAAATGAAATGCAACAGGACTATTCTTAAAAATGAAATGCAACAGGACTATTCTTAAAAATGAAATGCAACAGGACTATTCTTAAAAATGAAATGCAACAGGACTATTCTTAAAAATGAAATGCAACAGGACTATTCTTAAAAGTGACATAAGGTTAGTTGTAAAATATCGCGATCGATGTATCCTTTGCGATAAACTCGCCCTCTGTATATTGATTGTATTTAATTTGAATGGATTTCTCTATAAAATTGTAGTTGTTGTTTGGGTTAGTTGGAAGAGATCGCGCCTTTGCGATAAACTCGCTCTCTGTATATTGATTGTATTTGAATGTATAATAATAATACCTAATAAAAATCTTTATTGCACAAAAAAAACAAACATTATTAAAATGTAAATATTGTAGAACCAGACAAATAAATTTGTATAATGGGCGAGTTTATCGCAGAAGCGCGATATCTTCCAACTTACCCATTAAACAAAAAATAAAATAAATTAAAAAAGTAAGTAAATTAAGTAAATAAATAATTAAAAATATATACATACATATGTATACCTTTTATGTAATTATTTTTAATCAATGTACAGTAAAGAATGAATAAATAAAATAAATAAATAAATATGTATTGTGATCAATGTACAGCAAAAAAGAATAAATAAAAAAAATATAAGTAACTCGTTTTTAGTGTTTTGAATATTTAAAAAATAATCACTTTTCATTACATAGCTTGTACCATAACAACGACGGTATGTTTATTTAATACGCAAAAAATACTGAATTTTGCCTGGTATTATATAGAATATTTTAATATGGTTTAAATGTATGTTTGTATATGTGTTAGTATTAATATTATATTATTAACTACATCATAAATCTTGTTCCAATTGTAATTCTAATCATTACCGGTATTATATACCCATAAGTACACAATACAATACAATATTGAAATAACATAATTATACAAGATTGTATATTATGAATTTCACATGGTTCTCGACAATATGGGCAAATTAATAAATGCTATAATATGATTTCCATTTTTATTTTATTCTTCGCCAATTGTTGTTGACCGTTAGGCAGACGAAGACAAAAATTGTTGGATAACATCAACCGAAATCCAGAGGAGCTCAATGCAAAAGACGACTGGCAGTCCATTGCTCAAAATAGAAAGACTTGGAGATCTATTGTTTTGGAGGCAAAGGTCCTGCAAGGGCTTTTCGGCTATCGGAAGTAGTAAGTAATTATTGTTGTTCTTGTCTTGTTCCGAAAATAAGAATTTTGATTAGTTTTTTTTTTGTGTATTGTGTAACTTGTAAAAGGCTCACACCGTGGTATAAATAATTTTTCAAGAAATCCTGTATTGATGATGAAGATAAAAAAAAACCAACTGTGAAATGCTTACAAAGTTTGATTATTTATGATGAATAACATTAAATAAAAAAAATAATCGCCATTTCGAGAATTGTCAAAAAAAAATATTATTGGGAAATGCTTGAGAAATTTTGATAAATTAACCTCGTGTTTTCATGTCGCATCGCTTCATGGAATATAGATCTTTAATTTTTCGTGTGAACTTTTTAAGTCAGGTGTTCGTAAAACTTTACGAATAGGACAATTAACATCAACAACTCAGTGATGAAACATGCCGTCTATCCTGAATGTCTTATTTTTTATTAGAACGGAGAGGATAATCTGCATATTTTTTACTGTCAATTCCTCCATTTTTGGGATATGTTATGATGCAAAAGTAGTTGTAGCAGAATTTTGTTAGTAGAGAAAAAAATTATCGACAAAATGAGAAATAAGTTTTCGCTCAATTTGTCGAGATCAAGCTCAAATTGACTATAGAAATAATTCAGTAACTCCCTCAAGCGATTTATAATATAATATATTGTATACTTATAATACCATATTATATAATATATTGTAATATACCTAATATATTATATGCGATTGTATTATTAATATGTAAATATATTAATCATGTTTATACATTTATATTGAATGTAATGTCGGTAACGTGTATGTCCATATGTCAGAGGAAAACCGTACTATGTCAAACGATGATTTTTTTTTAGTAAATAACACTATTTATTGTCAATTTGACAAATGAGAGATAAAATAAGAAATTAAACCATCCGACAAAAGACAAAAGTCGTCGACATTGTTGATAAAGTCTCCAAGTTGAAATGGCAATGGGCTGGTTATGTGGTGAATATTAAAAAAATATATTAGAGTTTTAAACATAGATGAATGTGCAATCCGAGTGGTCATATTATTACCAGGACTATAACACATTTATGTTCGTAAGTAAATTTGGGCAAAAATTGACGTAGCGTGTTTTCTCTCCGATCAACAGCAAATTTATATTAACTACCGTTATAAAGCAGCGTTGACACGATGTAAAAAAAATGTAAAACTAATGATTTAGTATTCTGGTTAATGTAAACATAACATTACATTGCTAATGATGCAATTACATATTCCATTCCATATTTATATAATATTTTTACGTTCCTCTTTCACTGTTTAATAATGTTTCTATGACAACGATAACAGAGCCCTGGGAATGTCGTGGGAAGAGGTGACACAACTGGCGCAAAGATACTCTGAATGAAGGAGGTCGGTTTCTGATTTCGCTCCTGGGAGGAAAGTTGAAGTGCGATTGATTGTAAGGTAGCCAGAATAGGTATAAACTGCACGAAATAAACATGCGAGTCTAACCAGTTGTGCCAAAAAAATATTCGTAACTGTAAAATATACTATTTAGATCATAATCAATGAATAAGATTTATTATTGACTTGATGATCGGTGTGGCGCAGAGACAAACGCACTTGCCTTTGAGTCATGAGGTCCCGGGTTCGATTCCCGGCCAGGGTAAAATGAAGAATGACCTTTTTCAAATTGTCCTGGGTCTGGGTGTTACATGTATATGTGTTCAGTGCATTGTATTGTGTGTATCGTCGTGTTAGTATCCATAATTCAAGACTCATATCTTAGTTTGGGACTTGCTCGGTTTGTGTGAATTGTTTATACCTACATGTTATGTTATGTTAACTGTGGTACAGGTTTGTGGATGACAGCTGAGTTATGAACGACTTTTTTTTTTTTGTAAACCATATTATTTTACACCTAGTTGTTGTCTGTTTTGTACTTTTTACCAATAAATAAAATATAAAATTTAAAGAATAAAAATAATGATCTTAGAAGTGGAAAGACGGCTCTCTCGCGATGTTCAATCTATAGAAGAACGAAATGCTTGTTTCAATTTATTCTGTTATTTTTATACCATCAAGGCGTATCACACAAGTGAGGTAGCCAACAGACCAGCTGCATGTAATATACATGCAAGCTATTCTCTCAATGTCAAAAAAGATAAAGAATGGGTGGCAAGCCTCATCGCTGAATTAAAGATGTAAAATATCTTTATTTTTTCTGTCTTATTTACAGGACACTCGAAAACTAAAAAGAGTGGGACAACAATTATTTGCCGGGTGCTCCACAAACAAGATTTTTTTTTAATTTATCCAATTATGGAATTCTACTATTTGTGTACATAAAACTGTGAAAATTTCTCTCTATAAAATGCCTAAATTTCTCTCTATAAAATGTCTAAATTTCTCTCTATAAAATGACTTACTTTCTCTCTATAAAATGTCTTTATTTCTCTCTGTAAAATGTCTAAATTTTTCTCCATAAAATGTCTAAATTTCTCTCTATAAAATGACTTAATTTCTCCCTATAAAATGTCTAAATTTCTCTCTTTAAAATGTCTAAATTTCTCTCTATAAAATGTCTAAATTTCTCTCTGTAAAATGTCTAAATTTCTCTCTATAAAATGTCTAAATTTCCCTCTTTAAAATGTCTAAATTTCTCTCTTTAAAATGTCTAAATTTCTCTCTATAAAATGTCTTTTATTTACACCTACATAAAAGGTATATAATAAAAGGTAACTATGTACTATTTCTAGTTGAGAATATAATATGTCAATAAAGATTTATTTCCCAGAGCACATTATTTAATTAAGGCTTGTTCACAAATCTCACAATCCCTAAATGACTGACTGGTGGAAAATTACGATTTATACATACATTGAGTAAATACACCAATGAATGGTACGTATAACAAATTTACTTTTAACAGCCGAGATGAATAATAAATGCACATAAGATTTCCCAACGCTTACGAATTGGCTTCAGGCTGGTTTCTGGTTTTCTAGTCACACATTAGTTACTTTTTTTATTTTTTTTATTTTTATATCATATAATACACATTAAATACAATTATAAAGTCGCGCCAAATCCATTACAAGATTTGTCGGCGCGTTCATTTTCATAATAACAATATATACATAAATAATTTAAACCTAACCAAAAGCAGCAAAACATATACTTAATAACTATAGTACAATTTCAATTATATACAAATCCACATTTCAGGAGCCATTCCTTGACAAGTCTTTTTGTTGCAATCTTGCTACCACATTTCTTAATAGATGTCGGCATCATATTAAGCAATTTAGGCACATTATATTCTAAAGTTCTCTTACCGTATTTATTATTATATTTTGGTACCAAATATCCCTCATTTGATCTGAATCTAGTATGATGAGCGTGTCGCGGTCTTGTTTTATATTCATCCTTCAAAAAATGATTTTATGTACATCCATTTATCATTTTCGGCACCCTTGGACAACGTTCGCCATTTTCCATTTCAATTCCATCCATCACTTTCGGTGTCTTTGATTGCGAAAACCGATTTTAATTCCACTCATCCACTTTTGGTGTCCATGGATAAAGTTCACCAATTTCACAATTCTCACTATTACGATTCAAGGTCCACCAATCGACAAATATTAATACAAAACATGGAAGCAACAATTTTTTTCGGAATCAACAATTTTTCGATTTATTTTATGAAGAAACAATTTTTTACTTTAAAAAAAAAAAAATTATCTGGGTTTTCGTTATAAACCAAAATACAATTTTATACACCTTTCACAGTAAGCTAAAAGCTTGTGTCGTGTAAAGGGAGTTTGCCGGCACCTGGGATCGAACCACGGACCTTATGTGCACGAGGCCGAGACTCTACCTCCAACTCAATTTTTTTAAATTTTCCCATTTAAAATAATAATAGTGACGTAATTTCGAATTATAAAGTCATTGTCAATCTAATTAATACGGAATTTTATTGGGCATGTCAGGAGGTGTCCAGTGTCTTGCTCCTCTCCACAGTCACACGCCGTGCTCTCAGCCAATCCCCATCTCTGGAGATTCTTTCTAGTGCGTCCCACTCCTGTTCTGATTCTGTTGAGGGTTTTCCACATCGGCCATGGTATTTGACATGCCCAATGGCTCCCAGACAGTGTCACTGGGAGGAATTCGTGGGACGAACTCACCTAGGGGGAGCTGCAAGAGAGGTCGTTGCTTTCTGGGAGGGAATGGGAGTGTAGATGTGAATTTGGTGTTTTTGTTATTTGTCGTTGCTGACCGACACGAAAAGAAGAAGAAGACGGAATTTTATAAAATAAATGTCAATTCAATCAGTATATATTTATCTTGTTTGTTTATATGGCGTCATAATATTTCTTTACCTTTGAACTTGGCACAAATCGTCCCACAAGGGACGGGATACCGTAATCTTATAAATAATAATAGTGATAATATTTCTATAACTTTGGCGGTCTATTACTGAATTGTTTACCCTATATTGTATTGAACTGAGAATGCGTGGGTGTAGTAGGTACAGTAGTACACCGCGACATGGCACACTTACTCAAGTGACAAAACCTTAAGCACCCTCTGCCTACCATACATATTATACTTGTTTCACTGTAGAGATATACCTAAATAGGTATAATAATTATAATTATATATTATGATACGTAATATTTAGGAAAGATATATTTGCAGGAAATACATAGAAATTTGGATATTTCCGTAATATGATAATTTTCATAACATTTTTCAGATATAAGAGACTTTTATTTATTTATTTATTTATTCACAATCATACGCCAACGGGCATAACATTATGATTATTATATAATCCTGTCAGTAAGGCTATAAAATAATTTAATGATTTGAATGTTGATGTCGATATTTTCAACATAACATACAATGATTTTATCGCCAGGATAGAGACTCACTCTCCTTTGATTCTGTTTCTTTTTTATATATATCTTTTGTGTGTGTTTTTTTTTTAATTTTTTCTGCTGAGATCGCCTTGGTCAAAAGCTGTTATGGTTTTAGTGTAGGGTGATATTTTTAGAATAATAATAATGCTAAGAATATTAAAAAAAAAATTATTGTTACACCTGATATGGGCACAACGCGCACGGATTTTTGGGATCATATAATGATTCTCCAATCGAGATTAGTTTTGTCATTATACTATATAACTATAAAAATAATAAATAATTTATCCTGCACCCCATTACATCAGGCATAAATATATTTATTTATTTATTTTGTTCTTCACTGTACATTGTTTTCAATAATACAAATTAAAACAGCATAATAAAAATATCAGTTATATACAATTCAGTGCAAAGAGGGCGAGTTTATCGCTAAAATGCAATGTCTTCAAACTAACCCGGTGGTGTGTTGCCCGGATCACCCACTCCTAGCCCACGCCCACCCTGGCACCCCTGAATCATTTGACGAATTCATTTAATACGTGTATATCCTAAAGAAGAATCCTGGAGGCACTGCATCTCGAATGACGAGGTTTTAAATAGAATCGAAAGAGGAATGCATATTATTATGATCAAGAGATCAAGACAGGTTAAATAAAAATTATGTGAAATTAGCTATGAGTGACATGACAGTTGTAACCTTTGCGTCACTTCCTTTACGTGATACGCAACTTATATCATCCAGGTAATCTCGTCGTGATCGCCCCCTATGATTGTACCTTCAGCCATCCTTTCTATTATTTCTTGTAGGAGGTTTTCGTGTCGCATTATATGGTCAATCCGTCTAGCGCATTTTTCTGAGATGATCTTGAGCAGGTGCCTTTCTCCTTCGACTCTGTAAAGAACTTCGTCATTAGAGATGTTATCCTTCCAAGATATTCGAAGAACTCTTCTGTAGGACCACATCTCAACCGCGTCTAGTTTCTTTTAATTTCTTTCAGATAGGCACCATGTCTCGCCAAAATCAGTAGGTTTGAAATGTTGTAATTTTTTCTAAAAGATTTTTCAATAGATGTAGATTGCTAATTATTGTCTTTCCTACTCTTGTGAGCAAGACTAAGTTTAATTAAAAAAGTTTTAATTAATAAATTAATAATATTTGTAATAATACAACTCTTTAAAGTCTACGCCTTGTATCGATTTGAATTCAATATTAATTTTATATTTATATAATAAAACATACAATGAAAATCGAATAAAATAAATATTTAAACACTCAGTGATATAAGAAACTTTAAGCCGTATTCAGAAGCAAGGAATAACTGTTATTCTAAGTGTCAGACCTGACTAAGTAACATTTTATTTACAAATAGAAATACTTTTTTTCCAACTTTATGTCTGTCCTCATTAATCCTTATTATAAATGTCAAATGGGCAACAGGCAACAGTTAGCAGAATGTGTAGACTTAACTTATAGTAGACTTATTGTCTTTCCTACTCTTGTGAGCAAGACTAAGTTTAATTAAAAAAGTTTTAATTAATAAATTAATAATATTTGTAATAATACAAGTCTTTAAATTCTACGCCTTGTATCGATTTGAATTCAATATTAATTTTATATTTATATAATAAAACATACAATGAGAATCGAATAAAATAAATATTTAAACACTCAGTGATATAAGAAACTTTAAGCCGTATTCAGAAGCAAGGAATAACTGTTATTCTAAGTGTCAGACCTGACTAAGTAACACTTTATTTACAAATAGAAATACTTTTTTTCCAACTTTATGTCTGTCCTCATTAATCCTTATTATAAATGTCAAATGGGCAACAGGCAACAGTTAGCAGAATGTGTAGACTTAACTTATAGTAGACTTATTGTCTTTCCTACTCTTGTGAGCAAGACTAAGTTTAATTAAAAAAGTTTTAATTAATAAATTAATAATATTTGTAATAATACAAGTCTTTAAAGTCTACGCCTTGTATCGATTTGAATTCAATATTAATTTTATATTTATATAATAAAACATACAATGAAAATCGAATAAAATAAATATTTAAACACTCAGTGATATAAGAAACTTTAAGCCGTATTCAGAAGCAAGGAATAACTGTTATTCTAAGTGTCAGACCTGACTAACAGTAACATTTTATTTACAAATAGAAATACTTTTTTTCCAACTTTATGTCTGTCCTCATTAATCCTTATTATAAATGTCAAATAATGTCAAATGTGCAACAGGCAACAGTTAGCAGAATGTGTAGACTTGACAAATAAATGTTTTTTGCACGCATCGCGTAGTTGGAGCGGATGTCTTTGGTGACTCACTAACAGGGTTCAGGAAGTGTGTTTAGTGTTGTGGAATTCTCAAGAAATAATTTTGGGAGAAATTTACCGAGTAATTTCTCGGTAAATTTATCGAAGTAGAGAATTTTTTTATTTTTTATTTAACAGTATAATAATAATAATAAATACTTTGTTCAATCAATCAATAACAATGTACAAATGTTGAGACAATTTATCACCAATTAATTATGGAAACAAAAAAATGTTAGGTACCTTCATAGAAAAAAGTGCTAATAACTGATGTAAAATCTTGATGTATGACACCCCACATGCCCATATTTAAGTTAAAAAAGAATTGCAGGTACGTACATGGAAAAAAGTGTTAAAAACCTCTGATTTGGGCCTTACTCAGCCCCACAAATTTTGGATCAATCAGGTTGGCTGCGAAAAGTACTGGGCGAAAGATCATAATACACTAAGAAAAATTATGGAGAGAAATTTCAGATGAGAAATTCTCGGAGAAATTTCTCGTTCTCGAGAAATTTCTTTGGAGAATTTTGTATTCTCACATCACTAAGTGTGATGCTGCCAATTTGAATGTTCTTGTAGGTTAAGTTTATAGGTTTAACTTATTAATTAAAGTTATATTTCTTAATTTATTGCTTTATCTTTTTATAATTAATTATTGTTTACGGTAATGAGAGTCTAGTTTACTAGATTTGCATTGGGCGGGTTCTGTTGGTTTGTTGTTTATCCTTATATTTACTTTTTTTACACGCTTAATTGGGGATTGGCCTAGCCAGATCAATGTGTCTTTTTTCTTACTTATATTACTGTTTTGTCAATTCTGTGTGTGTGTGTGTGTGTGTGTGTGTGTGTGTGTGTGTGTGTGTGTGTGTGTGTGTGTGTGTCTGTAGAATAAATAAATAAACAGTTGTCATTTGAAAATTAATATTTTTTTTAAGAACAATATTCATAGAGACAAAATAATGAAATTATCGGCATTTAAAATACATATATCTGGGTATTTATTATAAACCCAAATACAACTTTATAGACCTTTCACAGTAAGCTACTAAAAGCTTGTGTCGTGAAAGGGGAGTTTGCCGGCACCTGGTATAGAACCAAGGACCCCTTGTTCACGAGGCCGAGACTCTACCTTCAGTAGGCTACCGACGAACTCAATGCAAAAATATTTTTTTCTTTACACAATGTGTACACAAGATTATTTTGTATAAATTGTTTTATTGTTTAAATTTATTTCGGTGGATGGCGCCCGTAGTGGCTGCCTGAAACCTCTGACGTCTCATATTTAAAAATTACAATATTGTCTAATAATGATTCAAAATAACAAAATTTTAATACAGTGTTTTTAGTTTCAATAGTTTAATAAGGATAATTGTTTTTCAAGTGTTAAATTACTTTCAAACTAATTAAAAATTACAAATTTAAAAACAAATGAACTAGTGGATAAAATTTGTGACAATAATTATAATACCTACAATTAGAACTCACATAATTGTTTCATATTTCAAATTTGTGACAGTTAGAAATACATTAATTATTTTTAATAGTTAAATTAAATTCATAAAATATATTAAAATTTGATAAATAACAATAAATAAATTTAAAAATGTGCCCTTGCGGTGGTTTGTACCACAAAACGGCGCTCAATAAATTGTCCAGATTACTATTATTATTATTAAATTTAACACATGGAATTAACATACAAGGCTTAAGTTTTCGAGTGTCCTGTAAAAGTCAGGTGTTCGAAAAAATACAGACATTTTACATTTTAAACTCAGCGATGTAATTTTATTTATTTATAACAATACACGGCGTGAGCCTTTCTCATGTTAATGAAACAGTTCAATAATAGACAACAAAACACACGCAACAATCAGAAAATCACAAGTCAAGATCATAATTTTTTGTATAAAGACAGTTATCAAACAAAAAAAGTCAATAAAATAAATAAATGCAAAACAGAAGAAGTCAATTGGAAACAATAGGTCTACACAAAATAAATTTCGTTAAATATGTCAATACAAGCAAAGACAAATATGTAATAAAAAATTAGTCAACCTGAACGTCTTAATTTCTTGATGACACGGAGAGGACGGCTGGTCTGCTGGCTTACCCACATGTGGGATAAGCTGAGATGGAATAGTAATATGTAGTAGTAATTGTTAAAGTAGGTACCACATAAAACGGTTTTGATTTAACCGGGGACAAAAAGTTCTTTTGTGAGTGCTGTTTATATTTAATCGGGGTTAATAGTTAAAGACGTGTCTAATTATGAAGCCAGATTTAAATGATATGCAATTTCTTTGTGAAATTCATTTCTTTGTTAATTTTGTTGCTAAAATCTACAGTTTTATTATTAAGAACAAGTTTAAGTTAAACAAACATTCAGACAAAGTCTTTTACTTTAATATTGTATGTACAGTCGATTCCGCTTAATTGGGACACATCGGGACTTGGGCATTTTGTCCCAATTAAGCGGCTGTCCCAATTAAGCGAATTTCACATTTTTTTTAAATTCATTTACTTGGTTTTGGCAACTAAGGCAATCACACATAAAATCAAACAATGCATATTTTTTTCAATAATTTTATTTCATAAACTCTCGGAAACTGTAAATTACATATAGGTAATATAAATTATCATATAAATTACAAATATGTAATATAATATTTTAAGAAAAAAGATAAATTATTAATTGGAATAATAAATGGGTATGTTCATATAATTTAATTCAATGCAAAAATGAGTCAAGTGAAGTCTGTCTTTTGTTTTTGTAACATTTTACTTCTACAAAATCAACACAAAATTAAATTTACTGTCCCAATTAAGCATACAAATTTACTATTGGTTTCTTGGTTTGGTTTCTGTTCTTTGAGATTTGTCCCAAATAAGCGGCTGTCCCAATTAAGCGGTGTCCCAATTAAGCGGAATCGACTGTGTTATATAATATTATTATGTACTATGCAAAGCTTCAGTAAAGCGCTCCTAGCGAATTTGAATCCGAAATAATTAAATTTATGCCACTATGTATTATACTATGATATAATATTTGCAGAATCAGGCACTTGTAGCGTGGTACAGAACAGCGCATATCTTTTTATCAGAACCAAAACTAAACAATGTCACAAAATGTAATTTTTCAGAATAGTCAACAATTTCTCTTATCTATGGAAAAAATTACTAAAAGTCGAAACCGGTCACTAAAGGGGCGTTCACATTTGTTCACCTTCAGTGATCACTCCGGATGATCCTCCAAGATGAACAGGTGTGAACAGGCGTTTCATCAATAGTGATCACTAGCGATGACGGAGGAAAGAGATTATCACTCGTCATAATTTTGATGAAAGGTCCTTTAACTGAAACGACCATAAACAAGTTTTATCTTGTTATTTGTTTAATTGTCTATGAATTTGTATTGAATGTCAGAATCATGTACAAAATTATTATGCAGTCGAGAGCTATATTAATTTATTTTAAGTGTTATTTTTCATTTTTGAATTTGTTTTATTATTTTTATACGAAAATACGTCAAACTACATACAACATGAGTGAGAGTGTTGACATGGCAGTGAGAGCATAGGATGAACAAATGTAAACAGGCGTGTTCACTTTCGATGAACAGGTTTGACCCTGACACTTTGGATGATCATCCAAAGTGAAGCAATGTGAATGCTACTTAATCAATATTTTTTTAAGTTAAACTAAAACCAATTGTGTTTTTTCTATAACATGGAGTTTTACAAAATTACCGCCGACTAAAATAATAGTTTATTTATTTTTTATTTATTTATTTACAAATCCACGGCTTGAACCTTTTGCATATTACGCAATACATAGAAAAATATACAATAATAAATTTCTCATTCCCAACACAGTAGGAGCAAGACAAAAACAAAAATAGGCAAAGAACAAATAAAAAATGGGAATTAATTCATACCTAATAAAAATAACTTTATTCAAATCACAAAATATTGGAGTGTTAGTTAAGAATGTCAATGAAGTTCCACCATGTTCAGGATAGTTGTCAACCAGAACCTTGAAGGGATCTAGAAAAAGCAATTTTAAATGTTGGCAATGACGAAATGTGAAAACAATGTCCCCGAAGAAAGAGCTATATAATTTCCGCACGACCTTTTGGAAGTTTATATTAATATTGTACGTAATTTGTGTGACATTATTGAAGTCGAAAAGTGTTCAAGTGAACCTATTGCAAATATCACAACACAACAAATTTTCAAGATGGTGAATGTGTTATCGGAAAGAGCAGCCCCTTTAGCAAAAACGATAAAACATACAATTTTCAACAAGTTTGGTACACAAACTCTCAAAACTTGTTGACCCTACGAACATTTTGATTTGATAAAATATGAAAACAAATATTAATTACGAATATCAAACTTTAACTTAAAAAAAAACTCGATTTTAGCTTCATAGTATTCGTTTATAAAAAAGCATATTTCTATAAATTGAATTCGGGGGTTTGTTTGGTACATAAACGCACGAGAATCCTAAAAAAAATCATATATTTATTCTGATATTGAGAATATTTAGATAGTTATTACAAGTATAGAACAAAAAAATTCTACTTTTTTTTGTTTTTTTCATGGATATTGACCGACTTAAAAAATTATTTTAATAAAATTTCTCATATTTTGAAACCAAAAATCACCACATGAACTCAATTTTTTGTATACTAAAAAAAGTTTGCTAAAATCTATAGTATTTATGTGCTTGATAGAATGAATAAAAAAATATATATTTTACAAATAATTTGTATTTTGATGTAACAAAGAGTACCTAAATAAATCTCGTCAGTCTGCGATTTATTTATTTTTTATTAAAAAACTACTATTGGTAATAAATATTTGATTTTTTATTTTATCAAATCAATATGTTCGCAAGGGTAAACAAGTTTAGGCAGTTTTTCTGTCAAATTAGTTGAAAATAGAAAAATTGACCGTTTTTGCTAAGCGGGGCTTTTAAGCCATAATAATTATTTGTCAAATTATTTGACATTGCTTAATGCCCCTTCGATGCACAGGTATGAACAATAGTAATTATGTATAATACTTCACTCGCACAATATAAGCACATTAATATAATATCTAGTAATATAATAACGGAATAATCATATTAGAAACTAGTTCATACATTCGGCACTGCTCAACGAATAAATTAAGTGGAATTGCAATTATTTCATTTACTGCAATAGTGTACAAGTAATAGAACATAACATATCTATTTGATGATACAATAAAAAACACTCAGAATTATAATTATAAATATCTATTTTTTCAATAACGCGGCGGCAGAATTGCCATCCACACTTCTCAGCATTATACAATTTTATATTTTTTAATACATTTTTATTACTTCTATACCATCACGGCATATCCCACAAGTGGGGTAGCCAGCAGACCAGTTGTATGTAATAAACGTGCAAGCTGTCCTCTCATAAAATCAAGACATTCAGGAAAGGTGGCAAACCTCACCGCTGAATTTAAGATGTAAGACGACCGGTGTGGCGCGGAGGCTAACACACTTGCCTTCGAGTTACGAGGTCCCGGGTTCGATTCCCGGCCAGGGAAAATGAAGAATGACCTTTTTCAAATTGTCCTGGGTCTGGGTGTTACATGTATATGTGTTCAGTGCATTGTATATATGTATGTGTATCGTCGTGTTAGTACCCATAATACAAGATTCATATCTTAGTTTGGGACTAGCTCGGTCTGTGTGAATTGTCTATACATGTTATGTTATAAAAAAAATGTCTTAATTTTTTTAAACACCTGCCCTTTACAGAACACTCGAAAATTTACGGAAAAGAGTATGGGATATAAATTCTTTGCCGGGTGCTCCACGGTACATAAATAAAATTAAAAAATAAACGTCACAAGTTAAATGAACAAATTAAGAAATCCAATACTGCCCTCAATAAAAACAAATTAATCTATAAAAACAATCGTATTAAATACTTCTTATTAGGTATTATTAATGGTATTATTAGCCTGTCCAAGTTGTCGGGTGCGAATCAATTTGCAGCCAACTTCACGGTGCTGAAGGATTGCCGCAGGAAACTAATAGGAAGACACTGGAGACGTGACTCGAGAACTAATTGCCTTCTCTATACAAATATAAAATATCTAATATCTATGTACTATGTTGTAGGGTAGGCAGTGGCGTGCCTTCCATACATGCAAATATGCAACGCATGCCCTTAAATAAATCTTCAAAAAATGTATTTTTAACTAATTTTATTTAATCCTTGTTGTGAATCATCCATTACGACCACGAAATAATATATTTTGTACATGTTATCATATCCTAAGTTTGTAACAATCAATTTTAATTTAATTTTTGAATATCCAGCTATACACGAATTTATGGTTTAATTTGAGTTCTAAGATAATATATTATAGTAAGAAATACACTTAATGTAGTGTTCTAATTTATCGGCACAACAACACTTCTGATTTCTCGATTGAAAATATAGGGTAATTGATGAGTCTCTTGAAAACTACGTACCTATATAACGATGGTTTAAAGCAGTGTTCCGCAAACTTTTTGTGTTCAAGGTACACTTATCAAATCAAAAAAATTTCGAGGTACACCAAAGAAAAAAGCAATGACTATTGAATATTTATTTATTACTAAAATCAATATAGGTACCTACCTAATATGAAAAGATGTTTAGTGAGAAATGTGAGCCTGTTTAACTGAGCACAGGCGATCAAAATTTGGAGCAATAGTTGATAAGGCTGCTCTCATCTCTTCATTGATCGTCCTCAGGCGTTCTCTTTTTTTCGATTTAATAGTAGTGAGAGTTGAAAATCCCAATTCGCATAAGTAGGTTGTGGCAAATGGTAATAGAATTTCAACAGCACGCTTTGAAAGCAGTGGATACTCATTTTCTATATGCAGCCAAAAATGTGCTACCTCTCCTTCGGAAAACTTAAGTTTTAATGTCCGATCAGTTTTTAACTCCATTAATTCTTCCTGCTCGTTTATCGGTAAGTGTCCAAGGGAAATGTTATTCGAGAATGGATTCCGTACCCAGTCCATAGGTTGCAGGTCACACTTAGGAAAATAACAGTTCATTTTTTCTGCAAATAGCTCCAAGTGTTTCACTATCAAAGCCTGCACTTTTTTTGTGAATCGGCAGCCATGGTATTTGGAAACATTTCATTACTACCATTGACAGCGTGGCTGTTCCATAACACAAACTTAGCGCGAAAGCTTTCAATTTTGTCCGAAGACGTTAAAATATTAGAATTCCTGCCTTGCATTTTTCTGTTGAGCTCATTTCGGATAAATGGAAGTCCTCAGACTTCTGCGCTATCCGGGTGGTCGGTGGGTCCTTCAATGTTGAGCTCATTCAAATGAGCGAATATGTCCGCCAGATATGCAAGTTTTAGTACGCATTCTTTTTTTTAAACAATGATGCAAAATCTGAACCCTGTGCCTCTAAAAACGACTGGGTCTCATTTTTTAGCTCGTAAATCCGAGATAGCACTTTTCCGCGAGAAAGCCATCGTACTTCTCTATGAAACAGAAGTGACAGACTGAGGACTATGGATATGATACGAATACAAGTAGGTACCTACTCGATACGAATGCGTGCTGCGTTCGGCGATAACTCGTGAGCCAGGCGCGCCACGCGGGGGAGGCTGTCCCGCCACTCGCCCAACAAAGCGCCTGCTCTTATAGCTCTCAGCTATTTAAGGTGTATTTATTTTATTTATTTATTTCATTTATAAAACAGTATTTAAAAGATAAAAGTCATAAAAAATTTACCTAACTGGGCATTAGCCCGTACCAAGGTAGACTGAGCCAGTTTTCACCTTACTATTATCTTAACAAAACCTTGACTTTTTTCCGCGGCACACCAACTGATGACCACAGTACACCAGTGTGCCGCGGCACACGCTTTGCGGAACACTGGTTTAAAGCACAAAAGACACATGCCCACTATTTAGGTAAAATGAGTTAATATATGTACAAGATCGATTGAAACGTCGTCTATATCCTGATTACCAATATTACCAATTACCAATAATTCTTATATCATTATCGAAATATTTAACAAAAACCAGATGTAACAAAGTCACATAAGATATTTGAGAATGTATTAATATCGACATAATTGATTCCTAAAAAGCACATGTCCACCATGGACATCTTCTGAATTAATTTAAAATTAATTAATTAATTTTGAATCTCAAACTTTCAAACCCTGTTTTCTCTAAACTGTCAAATGTGGACATGTGTCTTCTGTGCTTTAAACCATCGATAATTTGTTAATCTATGTATAGGTATATTCTATTATTCTCAAGGCAATCCACTCGTTTACAGTGAAATAATACATTTTTACAAAGCATGCCCGATGTGAAAAGTCTTGTCCCGCCACTGAGGGTAGGTAGGTACTATGTTGTACTTATATTAGCTTCGTTCTTAGTTTGCTAAATCAAGTTGGATTAGTGTATATATACATCGACTTAAATCATAGGCCAGTAACACAGTACTATTTTTTTCAAAAAGATGATTTTAAAATTAACAATAAAACAATGTAATTCTCATGTTTGTACCATTCACTGAGTGAAAATTCATAATTACAAATATTTCTAAACACAGTTAATTTTTCACTGTGGCTCGCCCGTGAGGACAATTTTTTTGTTAGCAAGTGCGGATAAATAGGAGTCTTTGACTCCTGAGATATCCGGGTGTGTGGAGGGTCCTTTCAATATATTGGTTGGGTTGTTATTATGAAAAAGCATCCGCCGACAAATCTGTTTTTATGTATATTTGTCGCGACTGTTTTGAAATAATTCAATGCTGTATCAATGAAATAAAATAATCATAGCGAAAGCAACACAGTGTCTTTATTTTTATTCTATTGCAATCTCATATTATTAAACTTTGTATTGCAGCTTTTAACAAAGTTATTCCCTTGAGACTCGACATCTATGAAGGAAATGCGGAATTAATAAAGTGAATTAAATAAATCAAGTAAATGCAACACTATAGGAGAACTGAGAAAAAAATGTAATCAAATATATAGTAATTCAAATAACGTAATTTCACAGGGTACCGTTTCATATTGTAAGTATCTCACGAACAAGGCAATTAAAATCTACAATTCAGCGATGAGGTACATAGGTATGCTAGCAGTTTTTGGTCCTGGGCCTGTCTCGGAGGTGAGCTGAATACCCCCCCCCCTTTCCCAATCCCCTTTTTAAAGTGCCAATAACGTCAGGTATGTGAGGAATGAAGTTGAGAGTGGAATGAGATGAAAAAAAAAAAAAAAAAAATGTATGTGTTTGATAAAATGTGAAGTGTTGGGATAGTATTTATTTTTAATCTGTTTTTAAAGTTTTGATTTTCCTTTTTTTTAGAAATTGTTCTGTATTGTTATTGCATACATTTGGGAAGTGTGAATTTGTTTGTGCGAATGAATGTATTATGTGTGCGAAATTGGGTGAATGGATGTATTGTGAATGAATGTATTGTGTGTGAGATTTTCTATGATAGCTTTGTGTGTTATTGCTGAAGTGTGCACTGTTTGGATGTAAGACTATTGGAATGTTTTTGTCGCTTACATGTTATATATATATATGTCTTTCATCTGTTGTGTACCATGTAAATGAATGAATAAATAAATAAATAAATAAAATCTTGAATGTCCACCATTACTATCTACTATATCATCACGTATGTCTACCATTACTATCTACTATATCATCACGTATGTCTACCATTACTATCTACTATATCATCACGTATGTCTACCATTACTATCTACTATATCATCACGTATGTCTACCATTACTATCTACTATATCATCACGTATGTCTACCATTACTATCTACTATATCATCACGTATGTCTACCATTACTATCTACTATATCATCACGTATGTCTACCATTACTATCTACTATATCATCACGTATGTCTACCATTACTATCTACTATATCATCACGTATGTCTACCATTACTATCTACTATATCATCACGTATGTCTACCATTACTATCTACTATATCATCACGTATGTCTACCATTACTATCTACTATATCATCACGTATGTCTACCATTACTATCTACTATATCATCACGTATGTCTACCATTACTATCTACTATATCATCACGTATGTCTACCATTACTATCTACTATATCATCACGTATGTCTACCATTACTATCTACTATATCATCACGTATGTCTACCATTACTATCTACTATATCATCACGTATGTCTACCATTACTATCTACTATATCATCACGTATGTCTACCATTACTATCTACTATATCATCACGTATGTCTACCATTACTATCTACTATATCATCACGTATGTCTACCATTACTATCTACTATATCATCACGTATGTCTACCATTACTATCTACTATATCATCACGTATGTCTACCATTACTTTCTACAGCAAGGTTGAAGTGGTCATGGACAGAGCATGTTGCTAGACTTAAAGATCAAAGATGGACAAAAAGGGTAGTGGAGTGGAGATCTCGTGAAGATAAAAGGAGTAGAGGAAGACCTCCAACACGTTGGTCAGACGACATTAGAAGAATCGCTGGTGACTGGTTGCAGAAAGCCCAGGACAGAGATGTCTGGAGACATATGGGGGAGGCTTATGTTCAGCAGTGGACAGTAATAGCTGCATAAGTAAGTATATCATCACGGTACATCCCACAAGTGGAGTAGCCAGCACATAAAGGGTTGCACTTTATTTATTTATTTATTTATTTTTCCTATCATCCATATTTAGCACTTGGAATCGTCAAACAATACAAATAATTTGCTATTCTATGACAATCACAAACAATTTTCAATAGTTACTTCACCATAATATCAAACACTTCACAATGATCATAGACAAGAGAAGAAAATAAAAGAAAACAAAAAAAATGATAAACTGATTAAGGAAGTGTAAAAGGCCCAAAACAGCTTCACGTCAATGTAGGAATGTAAAAGATAGATAAACAAATCAAATACAATGACAAACAAATTAGCAAATGCTTATATTAAAACAAAAGGGTAAGCTCACAAGAACAAAGTCAAAGATACTATACTAAAACAAGCAAATTTATCAATATGTTAGAAGAGAGTTATCCATGAATGTTACAGGAATGTCAGTTCCTAAGTCATCCATATTCTTCATTTTTCTAAGGAAGGGTTCAAGGATCACCCAAAGGGCTTTCCACAACAAAATCCTTCCTGAAATTAAATACAACCTTGAATGCTCACCAACTCTTTACTTGAACAATATAGATTTAAAATTATAGGAGTTGCCAGCAGATCAGGCAAATGTAATAAACATACAAACCGCCCTCCCTGTGCCGACAAGAAATAAGACATTCAGAACGGGTGACAAAACTTATCGATGATATAAAAGATGATGATATTTATCATATTGAATTCATCGATTTAAGGAGTGTAGAGAACAATCGGTATAACTATTACACGCAGTTAGTTTGCTAGCTACTCACTCCAATTATGAAATTTATCTTGATGATTTAAAATAGTATAAAATATAATTATTATGTAAGCATTTTTCTAATTAAAAATCCAATAAAATTAAGATAATAAAAGGGAGGCAGTAGATACTTTATAATAGCCTAAAGGGATATCGAAAACTTTGATCTACGTTCCAAATAAATTTGAATTATATGTATTCTATACTTAATTTTATTATATTATGTACGTAGTTTAAAACTGAAAAGCAATTAATAATATTTTCTACTTACTCAGAAGGTATTTTATATTAGCCTCGATTACTCGCAAAAGAGTGTATGGCCTTTAAACATAGCATAGGGTGCTATACGGTGGATGTAATGTCCTTGAATTGATACATTGGATAGTGTCCTTAATGTGCTTTGTTGGATATCGTTTAATGTTTTCTTCTAGGATCGCATTGGCCTTCAGCTGTAATGATCCTTGTAAGAATCGTCTTATTGTCAGTAATAATAATAATAATAAAATGCCACTTTTCCCCATATGGGTTATTTATTGTTTCTATTGCTAATATAGTATTCTTACGAGTTGGTTTACGTTGGTCTGCTCTTCGGGCCGTGTCTACAAGTTCGGATAAATAGAAGTCCTCGACTCGTGAGATGTCCGAGTTAATCAATCAAAACTTCCTAGAATGATCAATGGTAGAAGTAGTAGCAATTCGACGAGTAGCATTTTCATAACGTCAACTTGTCGAAATGCCGTGATGGTGGGTATAGTAATTCTATTCTATCTATTCTATTCTATACCCTCACGCCGTTTCCCAAGTAGGGTAGGCAGAGAGAACGGAACGCCAATTAGATCTGTCCTTCTTTCGCCTCCTCCACAGTCATACAATTTCTCATGCACGCATGTCGATTTCTCTTACTTAAAACACGGCCGCCCTTGAGAATTTAATCTACATGATCAAGCCATGTAGTTCTCGGACGCCCGCGCTTCCTCACCCTCCTCCTTTCAGACAGGAACATCCAGTTTGTCATCCTTTCCTCTTCCATTCGTTCCACATGACCAAACCATCTCAATTTATTTACACGCATTCTATCCACAACACTCCGCTTGTATCCACTGATTCTTCTAATATCCTCGTTCCTCACTCTATTACGCAACGTTTTACCAACCAACCAACCAGTAGGTATAGTAGCAGTAGAAGAAGTCCATTTTGTGCAATTAAATTTATTTTTATTAAAACGTGCAACTACCATTTCTAAGAATAATTCAAAATATACGCAGTTTTGACGTACTAAAAAAAAATATCAAAAAATTGTGTTCGCATCTCTGACCTAAGTTATTATTTTTTCATTTACAAAAATCAATAGATCCAAACTCAAAAATATAACAACGATACAGCTTCAATAATTTCCACTTTATTGGGGTTGAAATTCTCGGCTTTATATATTCAAATAAAGATAAATGGGAGGGCAAAGAAAATTGGATAAAGCGGAGTTTATCTAAAAAAGGGATGAAAAGCTGCAATAAGACAGGTTTAATAATAATGACAAGAAGGGGTAGCAAGGGGTTGTCACGAGGGAAATAATGATAGGAGATAATATCGTTAAAATTCATGATACGAAATATTTGCCAGTACATATTTATTTGTAGTGACAACACAAGATTTGAAAAGCATGACTTGTATTGTGAAAAGATGAATGTTTTAAAATATTTATAGTATACAAATTTATCTGCTTTTGAAAAAAAACCTTCTTTACAATATACCAATCGATCTAACACTGGGAGAGAACAGATTGTTGTCGAACAAAGAAAATCGGTTTATTTGGAACAAATTATAACATATAGTGACAAATACAATCTACATATTATATAAATTTATCACACGAAACTACCATATAAGGCTTAGAAAACACAACGTCACCTTATTCGGAAGTGTTCCGTCCGGGGCTTTTCTAAATATTATATGGTAGTTTCGTGTGTCAAATTTACATAATATGACCTCATACAATGGTTAATTGTAAAAAAAACATCGATAAAATACAATCTTCTGTATTTATTTTTGATCGATTAATAATTTTATAATCAGTTGATTGATTTTATAGTCTTAACCAAGGTTCAAAAGCGGAAGATACTAAGCTTTGAAAACAAGTGTCTTGGGAGCAATTGGATGTAAAATGGTATGAACATGTCACAAATGATGCTGTGCACCGACGCATCCGGCAAAGATTTGTAATCTCCGTGATACAGGAGAGACGATGGTCCTGGCTGAATCATGTTCTGAGAATGCCCAATGATAGTTGTCAAAAAAGAGCACTGTTCTTCGGTCCGTAAGAATTCCGTCGGCCCGGATGGAATACACCGTAGGGAATGTCGTGGAAAGAGGTGACGCGATTGGCACAGAGACGCTCTGCAGGGCTACTCTTGACAAAACTAAACACGATCTTAATCTAGTCTTGATCTTGATCATACGACGCACGAAGTGACTATTGGCCAAAAATACACGCAAACCGATCATGCGTTAGCGGTAGCGCGGTGTTTTTGACCATAGTCCCTTCGTGCGTCGTATGATCAAGATCAAGACTAGATTAAGATCGTGTTTAGTTTTGTCAAGAGTAACCCTGCTGAATGGAGGATGCTGGTTTCTGCCCTTCGAGAGGAGCTTCCTCTTTTATCGCATCATCAGGCAAAAGTAAACAGTTAGTTTCTTTACTTTTGACTGACGATGGGAGCAGAAGCTCTTGAAAGCCGGCTCACAAATAAATTAAAGTCAACAGTGGAATAGCAATATATTAATATATTGTTTCATTAATAACTTATTAGGAATAATTACGCATTTGGTTTTTAAGTACGTTTGATAAATTATAATTTGTGTATACTTTTATGAAATCACCTCCCCTTTGTTTATTACTGTCACGGTTGGTTTTCACACGAATGGTGAATGTTCGATTTGGTGACATTTTTATTGGTCATTAAGAGCTTGATACACAATATGAAGGTATATACTTCAAGGAAATGACCATTTTTCTATATTTATCTTTCATTATTTAACATTTTCCCTGTAAACTGATATTTTTATTTGAAAAAATTACGGCTAAGTTGTCTTTCATTGCATTTATGGGGTTTGTTGGAAGTTATCGCGACTGTATTCGATATTGTCATGGATTTTTGTGTGAATTTGGTTGCAATCAATGTACGGCTATTTAATCAAAGCCAGCGTTCGCTGCGTTCCATAAAAAAAGAACAGAGAACTCGCATTACAAAGTAGCCCTATTCTCTATTGATTCAAACTTAAATAAGAACGTTCCTAAATTTAATAATTAAGGTCACTTAAAATAAAATTCGTATTTTATATGAAATTTTAGAGTTTATAGAATACCGATGTGCACTAACTAAAATTGGATCGTTACTATTTTAGTTAGTGCACACTTAAAATGAAATAGAATAGGGGTTATATTATGGATAATAAATTATAATTCCTTAAATATAAATTATATGTAAATCATACCTGCGCAATAACATCCACTCACAAAGATGAATCGTTTTTGTAATATGTAAGAAATGTAATTTTTGCGAGAGTCTGGGTTTTTAACAATACGCCTCTGGGTTATCTTTTTGTATCTGACTTAAGTTTCATCATATATACAAATCGTCGGTGGATGCATGAAACCTCCTATGTGTCAATTTTTTTCAATAATGAGATATCGATACCAAATTGCTCGTCTGCTCGAGCTGCATCTATTACTAATGAAGTAACATATACGCTGAGATATTCAAGGAAAACGTTATTGAGAGAAATGAATTATCTTACACCGCTTTCTTCCGTGATCGCTAGTGACCACTATTAATGAAACGTCTGTTCACAACTTTTCATTTTGGAGGATCATCCAGAGTGATCACAGTGAACAAGTGTGATTTATAATTATTATTCTAAAAATATCACTCTGCACTGAGACCGTAACAGCTTTTTGCCAAGGCGATCTCAGCAGGAAAAATGAAAAAAAAGAAATACCAAGTCAAAAAGCAAAAAAAAAAAACACAAAAGATATCATCAAAAAGAAACAGAATCTAAGGAGAGTCTCTATCCGAGCGATAAAGTCATTGAATACCCTTTTAAGTCTTATTTGTATAGACCATTAAAGGATGACGTCACAGAAAAATCATTGAGGGGCATCAGGCATCGCAACACAACAGACGATTACGGTGTAATATTAGGTGGAACGCCTAAAGAATACCTAATAATAAAAAAAAACTGTCAGTGTCGATTTTGTTGTTATTTTGTCGTCTGACTTTCTTTTTTTTCTCTTATGGCATAACATCCTACAAGGATGATTTGCGCAATCTGACTGTTTGCCCCCCAAGCAAAAGCAAATCCATAGACAAGACCACGTCACCTTAATTTGTTCTTATTTTTAAAATTAAATTTTATTATAGATGACAACCTTACGGGCTTAAAATATTGTGAATTGTGTAAATTGTACGTACTTTTAAATGGGGTTATACATTGTTTATATTTTGTCTCTTGTATATTATTTCAACTTATATGTATTATCTGAAGTGTGTCATAGGTGAACAAATAAATAAATAGACAAATGTACATAGGAGGTTTTATAAATCCATCGATGAAATACAATTATTCAACTTCAACACAAAGAGAATGATGAAAATAATAATATTTCAATTTATTATTGTACTGTCCGTTTGTTTGTTTGTTATCATAATAATAATAATGAATAAACTCTTCACACAATAGTTGGGGCGGACCTGTGTCAGTCACAGCAGTAGCCCTTGCAGTAGTAGTAAAAGTTATAGTGGATTCGCTGCCGGCTGTCAGAAGACAAATAATACATTATATTATAAGTACAAGCAGGGAAAATTATAACGATACAGCTCAAATTAAAAGTAGCTCAATCGCTTGACAATGTTGAAATCAAATAACATGTTTTTTTCTAATATACTGTTGGACGATGTGGCGTGGAGGTAACGCTCTTGCCTTTGAGTCACGAGGTCCCGGGTTCGATTCCCGGCCAGGGCAAAGTGAAGAATGACCTTTTTCAAATTTCCCTGGGTCTGGGTGTTACATGCATATGTGTGTAGTGCATTGTATATGTGTGTATCGTCGCGTTAGTACCCATAATACAAGATTCATCTTAGTTTGGGACTAGCTCGATCTGTATGTATGTTATGTTATGTTATGTTATCAAGAGACACGTCTTTCGTTTTATAAGGACATTGTCATCCTTGATTGATATTGTCGTCTTATACGGAGATTGTCGTCTTTCGTCATAATCAATCAAGATTAGCAATTTCCTTATAAAAGGAAAAACGTTTCTCTCCATAAAAAAAGCATATAGTTGAAAAAAAAACATTTGTTTTTTTAATTTCATAAGCATATACGTATTTTTTTAAAATCCGTGGTTTAAAAATGTATACTATATACAGGCAACCATTTTTTTTGTATATTTGAAATTTATTATTTTCAGAGGATTGTCTGAAGTGCTGGCTATCGATAATGGTGCTGGTGTTGCTGTATTCGGTACAATTTGAGTCCACTACTGTTGTTCACTATGTGCTCTAGTGTTAAATAGAATATTAATCTGAACCTAAAGGTGTAGCACTCATTAAACCTCCCATTGTACATAGTTGCTATGTTCTATTATAATATATATTGAACATTGTGTGTAAGTACTTACACAATTACATAGAAGGGTGAGTTAGTTGGAAAATGGAAAATATGTATAAGAGAAAACTATGGACACAGACTTCAGATAAGTTTTTGTTAAATAATTTGAATTAGGTACCTAAATTGTGGGCGTATTTGAGTCCATCATCAAGAACCTTCTCAATCGCCTGCAGCTAGTTTTTTATTGCATATAATTTGATTTTTACATCAATGTATGTTGCGGGATAGAGTGAAGAATGAGGATATCAGGAGAATGAGTGGATGCGAGAAGAGTGTTGTGGATAGAATGCGAAATAAGTTATGATGGTTTGGACGAGAGTGGAATAAATGCAGTGGAGATGCGATCACTGAGAAGAATGGTTGGTAAAACATTGCGTGATAGAGTAAGAAATGAGGATATTAGAAGAAGAAATCCCGTGGATCACCCGGTAAAGAATTGGTCTCCCACTCTTCTGCGTAAGTTTTCGAGTGTCCTGTAAAAGGCAGGTGTGACATTTTACATCTTAAATTCAGCGATGAGGTTTGCCACCCATCCTGAATGTCTTGATTTTATATTGGCACGAAGAGGACAGTTTGCATGTTTCTTACATGCAGCTGATCTGCTGGCTACCCCACTTGTGGGATATGCCGTGATGGTATAGTAGTATAGTAGTTTTTTTTTTTTTTTTTTTTAATTTCATAAGCATATACCTACGTAGGTATATGCTTATGAAATTAAAAAAAAAAAAAAAAAAAAAGTATAGTAGTAGTAGTAGTATATTAGAAGAATGAGCGGATGCGAGAAGAATGTTGTGGATTGAAAGCGTGTAAATAAGTTACGATGGTTTGTACATGTTGAGCGAATGCAAGATGAAAGAATGACGAAGAGGATGTATTTATCTGATAGAGGGGGTGTGAGGAAGCGCGGACGGCCAAGAACCACATGGCTTGATCACGTGGATCAAATCCTCAAGGTCGGCCGCGTGTTGAGTAAAAGAAATCGGCGTGCATGTATGACAAACTGGATGAAAGTAGACGAAGCGAAAGAAGTTTGTAAGGATAGATCTATATGGCGTTCCTTTCTCTCTGCCTACCCCTCCTGGGACATGACGTGAGGGTATAGATAGATAAGTAGATAGAGAGAGACATCAATGTGATTTTTAGTTACTTCTGTCTACTTGACATCTCCTTCCTATATTACAATTTTAATTCTTGACATATTATTACAAAAAAATTATCGACATTCTATACCGACACTCCAATATTTTGTGATTAGACTAAAGTTATCGATGTTATGAATTGATTCCCATTTGTGTTTTGCTTTTCGCCAATTTTTGTTCTTGACCTGCTCCACCTGTGTTGTGAAATTTTATTTGCATATATTTTTTTATGTATTGTGTAACATGTAAAAGGCTCACGCTGTGGATATGAAAATATAAAAATATTTATATGTAGGATAATGAATTTTATAGAAAAATGCATTTAAATTAGATAATATACTCAATATACAAAGGACGAATTCATCGCAAAGGCGCTATCTCCTCCAGCTTACCCAAATATAACTTACTTTCAATACCTCTGCGCGGCTCATTTTTCAAGAGAGTAAAAGATGTCACATAACATCACTATTGGAGCAAATATGGTTGAAGGTTGAGGAAAGGGTGTCATTTCAAACAAATCTTTTAGTCTATAGGGCAGTAATTAAAATGACACCATTGTCCCTTACAGAACATGACTTGATTGTGCTTCTTGACTTTACTACTAGAACACCTTTGCGTTCGTAGGCATTGATAGGCATTAACAGCTTTTCTGAGCCTAGAAGAGTTAATAAATCTAATTTATTTAAGAGGGCTTTAAGTTTTGTTGATGGACTTGTCTAGACTATTCGGATAAATGGAAGTACCCAGACTTCTGCGGTATCCATGTGGTGGGTCTCCTACAATGCTGGACCTGTCTCATGGAATCGCCTATCAGCTGCACTGAGAAAAAATCAACTGATACATAACTACCTTAAGAAGTAAATTGAAGACTGTACTCTTTACTGACGTCTTTGAGATGGTCCGAGTACTGTGAAACGGCGCCAATATCAAATCATCCATCATCTTCATTATCTCCCTGTGCCGCATCGCTTGTGTCGTAAGCTGAGAAGACTGAACGATAATATTCAACCTCACCTTTCACATATTTTCTTCCGTTTCCAACCTACATCCTATGTAGAAACATTTATTTTAATCTTTGATTTATGTACTCGTTAATAATGAATTTTAAAATTTCAAAATTGTGATAAACTCGCCAACTGTGCATTTGATTGCGTTTATATCGTTATTTACTTATATTACGTTTGTTTACTGTTACTATGTAATCGAGAAAAAATAATAAAAAAACAAGAAAAAATAAAATAAATATTTACCTATCGACCCTAAAACATACATACTTAATTTTGAATAAATAAATTAAATACCGTAGTATTTACCAATTGAATTTCTATCTTATTTTAAAACTAGCTATAAATCTGGTATCGCCTAAGAAAAGGTCTCACGCTCATTTCTGTCAGCTTTCAAGAGCCGTGTAAAACTAGAGTGAATGACAACTATTGTACTATACCCTCAGACTGTATCCCAAGTGGGGTAGGTAGAGAGGACGGAACGTCACATAGCTCTATTCCCGCATGCTTCTTCCGTTTCTTTTACATGATGCAATTTCTAATAATGCACGTTACACAGTTAGTTTGATGGCCTTAAGTATATAAATTTATATCTGGCATTGTTCAAAGATAAGTAGACATTAATCGAAAATGTTTACAAAATTGAATTGAGAAAAATATCAAACCATTTTATGCTGTTTCGAATATTGAGGCATTAAAAACAACGAAACAGTTTTTTTACACATTCAAAAACTGCAAGTTTGTATGTATAGTCATTTGAGAATCTTTTTATTTCTGTACACTTTTAACTTTTCATCTATTTATTATTTGTGATTTTTATCATTTAAGCATTACGTTCTCTTTCTAAGACATCGCTTTTCCTACAGAGCTCCCGTGACTTATAAATGGATGCTCCATTCAATGGCGTCCAAGAAATCTCCGTTATTGTCTTTGATACATGCGTCTATAACTACTACTATAACATCACGCCATATCCCAAAAGTTAGGTGGCTAGCTGACCAGCTCCAATCAATTACACGTCATGCAAGCTATTCTCTCCGTGGTGACAAAAAAAAGATATTAAGATGTGTGGCAAATCTTATCGCCGAATTCAAGATGTGAACGAATGTGCAAGAAGAATAAAATAAATAAATAAAAAATAAATGTCTTTTTTTTCGAACACCTGCCTTTACATTAAGACACTCGAAAACTTACAAAAAAGAGTGGGGGATCAATTCTTTTTTGCCGGGTGCTTCACGGAAGATGAGTCTATAAAGGACACGTCATTATCAATATATTTACGAACGGACATGTATATTTATTATAATCGCTAAGTGCTAAAACACAACATTTCGCGGAATAAAAATAATAAGTAAATTATTTGAGTACCGACGAGAAACCTTCAGGTTATTGTGTACAAAAACATCCCGAGTCCACTTAATATTCAATTCAATATTTTTCTTTCGAATAAAATTTAATCAGCGAATATTTTACCCCCAGAATAAATTATTATTATTAATAATAATTCTCCCTTTAACAAAAATATAATAATGTAGAAATGCTTTCATGTGGAAAAGGTATGTTACAAAAAGTAAGTCTTCTAGCTACCCCACTTGTTGAAGATTCTTTGATGGCATGGGTACTGATCTATGCCATGATCAAGGCACGTGGTCATCACACTTTTCTGATCAAGGGCCACATAATTATGATAATGTGTGAATGGGATATTTGTAGATACAGTGTTTACATTTAGATTTATTTATTTATTTATTCTTTTTGCACATCATCATTAGATAACAGTGTTAACAAAACAATAGAAAATTAAAAAAAAAAAACTAGGACGATATGCAGTAGCGAGATTATTACTATATAATGAGTTACAATCCACTGGATTGGTCTGCAACGAGTTTTGACTTTCTTCTCCATTCCTCTCTATTCTCAGCCAGTCTTCTCAGCTCTACGTATGAGCCACAATTCGTGTCCCTCTTCAGTTGGTCCATATACGCATCTCTTGGTCGGCCTCTGCCATTTGTCCCCTCGGTCTTACCCTCCGCAATGGCGATGAGTAGTCCTGGGTGCCTGATGTTGTGGCCAATCCAGTTAGCTCGTTGTTGGCTGATTCTCTTAAGAAGTTGTCTTTTTTCGCCTACCCTGGTTAATACTTCTTCGTTTACGATGTGTTCCGACCAATGGATCTTCAGCATGCGTCTGTAGCACCACATTTCAAAGGCCGCCAACCGTCCGCTTTCCCTCTTGCTGATGGTCCACGTCTCGCAACCATAAAGCAGAATGCTCCATACAAAGGCTTTAGTAAGGTTCTTCCTTACGCTTAAATCAATGTTTGGGGATTACTATAAAGTGATTTCTTCCATCTAACCACAACACATTGAGATATACCTAATTAAAACAAATTTATTTATATAAAATTTATACAAAACATCAATACACAACAAAAGAAAAAAAAAAAAACAAAATTTAAAATAATATTTGACACACACCCAACATGTGGCAGGGATTATGGATCAGAGGAAGGGGGGGGATACTGAGTTATAATATAGCATTTTTTCCATAAAAACATTGAGCGATTGTCGCCCAGTGCCGCCAACACGTATTTTGAAACAACGTAGCTCAGAATAAAAATGTACGGAGATTTCAGGAAAAGTTTGTGGTTTCAAAATTTGGTATTTTGATCGATTTTACTGTGGTAGCCTTTTTTTAGATCTCAATGATCAGAATTTTATAATATTCGTAGCACTTAATTTTTTTATCTCCATGGCGGAGTTGATTCGCGACAACCAGGTCAGGGAACTTTTCTCCCAAACGATCGTCAACGTCGGGGGAACTCGGCAGAAAAAAGAGTAAAACTTAAGCCAATTTTTTTATCTCCGTGGGAGAGCTGTTACGCGCAACCCAGTACAGGGAAACTTTCTCCCAAACGAACGTCAACGTCGGGGGGACTCGGCAGGACACGAGAAGAAGAAGCGCCTTTTGTGTTTCTTTGTATAAATTCTATGTGGGAGATATTAATAAACTGGGAATTTTACAAGAAATATTTTCAAAATTAAACAATGAAAAGTTCTTTCATTAGAATTAAACTTGCCGAACAAAACGAAAATGGTTTCTATTCAATAAAATTTTAATTAACGACCGTTAAATACAGTCCCGTTAACTACTATTACAATGTCTGTTAATAATTCGCAAGTCAGTTAAAAACAACGATAACCGCTAAATACACTTTATTTCCTAGTTGTTATTATTATTGTTATTATTCTTTAGGGTATTTCATTCTTTCCTTTTTTCTTAGGACAACAATAAAATTCAAACATTTTCCTCTTCTCAGCAAGCGAATAAAAATATCCTTTTTAGAGACATAAAAATAATACAATTTCATTATATCGTTTAAATGAAATAAACTTGTTTTATAGGCTCACATTGCCTCAATTTAAACGGAGAAACCGTTAAAAAACTTTTGATAAAACAATCTATTTTTTATTTACATACCATTACGGTATCTCCCACAAGTGGAGTAGCCAGTAGATCTGGATGTGCCAATAAAAACATGACATTTAGGGTAGGTGGTGTTAAATGTCATATTGTTTATCGTTTCACAAATACATGGTCTCTACAGGATACCTGAAAGCTTATTTAAAAGAGCGGGAGACCTATTTTTTGTTTAAAACTCAATAAAATGTGGTTATCTTCTTTCTTTAATCTCAAGCATGCCTTTCTTTTAAGCAATTTTGGACCTCTGTGCGGTAATATGCGTGTATTTGTAATGATAAAAACTAGAAAATTCGGTCATGAAAGTGTTCCTTGAGGGACACCGCTTTGGACCCAAATTTGTATGGATATTATTATTTCAATTATATATTCATTCTTTACTGTACATTGATAAGTAACAATTTCAAAGAGAAAATGATTCAAAATAAATGAACTTATCAATGTAATAATACTCTACTTGATATAACAAATTTATTGTGTAGTTTTTGTTGTTTTTTGTTTTTAATATGATTGTTAACATGTCAAAGGCTAACGCCGTAAATATTTGAAATAAATAAATAAATAATAAATAAATGTGTACATGTAGAAGTACACTTATCATTCTGCGGAAGGCGATTTTCGTAAAGGCGCGATGTCTTCCAACTAATCCAAATTTATATTTTGTTTTTCATCGTATCATCACTTTTTTTATTATTTCTAGAAAATATGGAATTTCGTGAATTTGGAAGGTTATTTTATTGTGTAATGACGCCTAAGAAAATATCCTAGCGAATTGAATGACATCTGTCGAAAGATTTGTAAAGCTACGATTCTTAGTAGCATATTATTATAGTTTTCTTTTATTGACAACAGAATTATCCCATACTGTTATAAACCATAGCCAAAATCAACATTTATTTTTATTATTATGGTAATAGATTTTTTATTACAATCTAAAAATCTATCTGAAATTTGACACTCTGTATACGACCTTTCGAAATCATTGATTTTAACTGCGTAATGAAAAGTAATGAAAAGGACTCCAATCATTAATGTTAGTTTTCGAGAATCCTGTAAAAGCCATGTATTAGTAATACATCGTATATAAAACATTTAACACTTTGAATTCAAATGAGGTATGGTACTCCTACTCACCATCATTAGCACGGAGAGGACGACTTGCTTGTTTATTACTTGCAGTTTGTCTGATGTCTATCCCGTTTGTGAAAAGTGCAGTGATAGTATGAATGAATATATGAATTCACCAGGTCATTCGAAAACTTACGAAAAATAGTGGAGGTTCTTAAGAATCTTTACGGAGATATTCATACATACCATCACGGTAATTCCCAGAATGGGGTAGCCTGCTCACCAACTACACGTAACAAACATGCAAATTGTCCTTTTATTGCCAATAAAAGTTAAGACAGTCAGAATGGTTGGCAAACCTCCTAACTGTAGAACTGAAGATGTTAAATGTCTTAAAAGTAATGGTCTACGAATAGGTACTTGCCGTATCAGTGGTAAGGTTTGCCACCCATCCTGAATGTCTTAATTTTTTGTTGGCACAGAAAAGACAACTTGCATGTTTATTACATGCAGCAGGTCTGCTGGCTATCCCACTTGTGGGATATGCCGTGATGGTGCAGTAATAGTAGTACTTGTCTTATACAGGACACTCGAAAACTGACAGAAAAAGTAGGAGATTTATGTTTTACCGGGACTCAACGGAATAAGAGACATTGAGATATTATTATTCACATTAAATTTAACATTTTAATTGAAATCACTTGAAGCAAACAAAACAAAATTAATTTTAACCCCTTCGAGGCTGCGTTTCGTTATTTAGTTCACTATTTCCGCGAGTTCGACCTGAAGTTGGCAACATTTATCTTAGCATTATACGGTTGGTTTCACTGTTGTTACAATGTGATGCTAACACGGTAGGAATGTTATGTAAATGACAGGTTGTTATTACGAATATTAAAGTATAGAAATAATAACGCTTACTGTATTTCTATAGAATGATAATAAGTTTCGTTTACATTGTACAATTTTAATACAAATATTTTTATTTTTAGATTTTTGTAGACTCCGACCTATCGAGTTCGTGGAATCTATGAAATGGAATATTTTGTTTTTTTCTGCTACTTTTTATGCCATGTATCAACATCATGATCACCACTATCACGCCGTATCTTTTGTGGGGTAGGCAATTAGGACAAAAGGCCATTTATTCTTATTCTTGAATACACTTTTCTCTTCCGTCACTGTCATACGATTCTTCATGCATGTTAGTATTATTATTATTACTGACAACGAGACGATTCTTACAAGGATCATAACAGCTGAAGGCCAATGCGATCCTAGAAGAAAACCAACAATATCTAGACAACAATACAGCTGAAATACATTTTCAATTTTCCAGACAAACTCCGCATAGGTCACGCCAAATATATCAATGTATCTAGCCAGACCATTAAATATTTGAATAGCCCTTCCTTTTGGGGACTTTGCCAATGAATTATGTAATATGTTTATTACTCTCAGGGAGTCTTTTCGCTATTCCACTTGTTAGGATATTATAGATATTGATGAACTCCATATTTTTTGTGTAATTTTTTCAAGGTACTCGTTAACTTTCACCTACTATTAAATTAATAAAGCGAAAGGTCAAGAACCACTTTCTTACTCAAAATTTGACATCTGTTTTCTGGACGCTTTTACTACGTATTATTTTCCCTTGTATCTCCTCTCTTCCTTTTTTAAAGTTGAACGTTTCATGAAATTGGGTTGGTTGGAAGATATCACGCCTGCGCAATGAACTAGTTCTGTGAATATTAATTGTATGATTGAATTTAAAATAACTGTATTTCTATTAAAAGTTGCTTGTAATTGCATGACAACTTATTAGCCAGTTTCAATAATCTATCTATGCATTACTCTCAGTCAAAATCTATTGTATAAAATGTTTTGTACAATAATAGATTTAAACTATTGCAATTGATAGAGTATTTTAACTGGCCACTAAACGGCTACTGTCAAATATATACATAATTGAATGTATAGTAATTGTGAACGCTAATAAAAAGAAAAAAATGTAAGGATCATTTCTATTGTATTGTATTCACTGACTATAAGCATATTGTCTGAAGTGTACTGTTGATAAATAAATTAAAAAAAATCTCGTAGACAGAAATAAATTATGTCAAATGTAAACTCGTCATTTTGCATTATACATCACTTTCAAACCTTGTTAAGTTAAACTCAATACCCACGTAATAAGTTGGAACCAATGTAGAAAATTATAACGAGCAAATAAAATATACACAAAACAATTTCAATTAGGTAATGAATGTACGTAGACATACGATGTGCGGCAGAAAAGTAATGAGACTGGCAACATTGCAAGCGATCTGGCAATGATGCGCTGTTGTCCTTGATAGAACACGTGTATCAGTACCCTCTCATAGCTCAGTACGAGTATCAACTCTTTCCGTTAATTTTGAAATTTTTGTGACTGCTATTAATGAAGTTATGTTTTGGCCACGCAAAATGGAATAGCGGAATTCGGAGCACTATTGTGCCATTAAATTTTGTGTTAAGCTTGAAGAATCGGCAACTATAACGTTTGAAAAATTAAAACAGGCTTAAAAGAGTGTAATAAACATAGTTAATAAACATAATAAACATATTGAATAATTCCAGCGCTGCTACGAACAGTGGGAACAACGTCTCCATCGATGTGTAGCTGCCTTAAGGAACAACTTCGAAGGAGGTAACACAGTTGATTGAAAAAAAACGTAAATAATAAAAAAAACCGTCTCAATACTTTTCTGCTACACCTTGTAAGTCGCCGCCAGACAGTTGAATTAGCCGATTAACTGAAGGGTTAGGCCGTTGAATAAACACAGGCATTCAATTGAATGACTAACAGAGTCTAGCTGGAATGTTTTTTTTTATTTAAGTAATTATTTTACAGTAATAAAAGTTTAATTAGTTCAAAAATCTATTGGCAAACATCACTATTATGTATGTTAAATCTAAAAACAAATATCCCTAAAATAATTATAACAACTGTAATTTAATGCTTCGCTAGACTTAAATCTGTCCTGAGGCAGTACCAAGGTTTTATCGGAACGTTTATCAATTCTAGCGCCACAGTGCCAAATAAAGAAACTAAATTTCAACAATCGGGCTAGCTTCGATCAGGTAGAATGTTGAACATTTGGCGCGTTATTGTAATTCAACAAAACGACATCTCATTCAATTGAATGTCGGCGATTAATTAACTGCTTTAAGTTAAGTGGCTAATTCAACTATCTGGCGGTGACAAAGTTGCTTAATTAAATCTTTAAAACGATATTTATAAATTCACTGACCCCTGGGATCACTATCTTAAAACCAAAATGTTTCTGGACACTTTATTTCTGTTATTTGTACCAACTGTGTAAAGTAAAATGTATTCATTTTTTAGATATAATATTGGTTTTATTTTTTCTTTTAATAAGAATTTATTTTTTGTTAATGCTGTCACACATGTATTGTGCGTATTTCATTTTATTTTACTTTTTACCGTATGGGTTATGGAATGTTTCATTTTTTTAATATTTCTTCGAGGCGACTTACGTTGATCTGTTCTTCGGGTCGCCCGGGAGGAAAAGAAAGTGATGTGTGCAAATTCGGATAAATAGGAGTCCCCGACTCCTGAGATATCCGAGTGTGTAGAGGTTATTTCAACGTGTTATAAATTCGCGTTCAGGGGATATAATTTAGACAAGTAAGCATATTTAAAATGGGAGTTGTAAAATTACAAGCCTTTTACAGGACACTGGAACCAGAGAAAGATAAAGAGAGTGAAAGACTAAAAGGAAAATGATACTACGAAAATGAATATGATTATCTTTCTAAAATATTTTTCTGTAATGTATCTCCTCCCTATATTCCACAATGGATGGTGCTAGTAAGATTAAGGAATAATAATGAAAACTTAATATTAGATTCTATGTACAATAAGTGACTTTATTAGGATTCGACGATTAGGTCCATGAAACTCAAAGTAGTATTCAAATATGTATTTCAAAGGGAACAATCCATACGGACAATAGGGAACCATTTGCGTGTGTGTTAGTAAGTTACACAGATCGAGCTAGTTTCAAATTAAGATATGAATCTTGTATTATGGGTACTAACGCGATGATGCTTAAACGGAACAATGATATTATTAAGTTTGTAGCACTGCTACTATTACTTTTATGCCGTCACGGCATAAACTTCAAGTGGGGTAGCCAGCGGACTAACTGCAAGTAATAAACTTTTTCGAGGACTTCGCCGATCTACAGCGAATGTATTTTTTTTTTCGAAATTCGCCATTTTCATTTTTTTACATTTTATTTGTTTAGCAGCCGCCACAGAATTGATCTCCCTTCTTTTATGTAAGTTTTCGAGTGTCCTGTTAAAAGCAGAAGGCGTTCGAAAAGTAAAGATATTTAACATCTTGAACTCAGCTATGAGGTTTGCTACTAACCCTGAATGTTTTAATTTTTTGTTGACAGAATAGCAAAGAGGACAGCTTGTATATTCATTACATGCAGCTGATCTGCTGGCTACGCATTTTGTATGATATGCCGTGATGGTATAGTAGTAGTAGTCAAATCATAAAACAACATATTTTCTGAACATTATTCATTTACTATGAATGAACAACAGACATTGTCACACAATAAAACATTCATTTATACAGGGACACCAATACATAAACAAGTGGTTCTATATTTTCCGTATGATTTAATAATGATATGTAAATATGCGATAATAGAGTCGGATATCTATAGTTTGTCTTGAGAAAGTGATAGTAGCATCTAGATGAATCGGACACCGTTAACCAAAGATTTAACCTTATTAATCCATTACTTTGATAACGAACAAGTTAGTTTCGTTTAACCGTTATATTTTTTGTTAAAATGTAATGCAGGTCACAGTTAATTACAATAGTTAAAAAGGAAAGTCTTCCGTGAAGTTCCCGTTAAAGAATAAGTTTCCCAACCATTAATGTAAGTGTTTAAGTGTCCCGTAAAAGGTAGACGTTCGTAAAATCTGGTTCCTGTAGTGTATGGACTTTGTACACTGCACCTATGAGTTGAACCTTGCACTTGTTTACAAGTAAAGCAAGGAATATTGATGAGTAGCAATACTTTATTTTGCTATATAGGATAGCTTCCTATAGGGAACGGCGCTCATTATAGATACGACCTTGGGTTGCACTGGTTCGCTGCGTGTTTGACTGTTGTGTTCGACAATTATAAATAGGATTATTTATTGAATATATTTGTGTTAATATAATATCAGTGTTCATAATTTAAAAAGAACCTACAATATTGTAAACAGGCACAGTTTACAATAGTTTCTTTTATCGAGTCCCCGTTAATGAATAGCTGTCCCAATCTTTTCTGTAACCGTTCAAGTGTCCCATAAGAGGTGGGTATTCGTAAAACATAACGAATATCTTCCAACTAACCCATGAAAACATTATGGCGTTAACTGATTAATCAATCTATTGACTTCCTTCTTTTTTAAACTTTGACAATTATTTATCTATTAATACAATAAACATAGCTGTTGCCACTTATTAATAATATATGCAATTATGGGATTCGATCCCGGATCTCGAAAATCCCGGGATTCGTTAAATTTAATCCCAAAAAAATCGGGACTGAAATACGACTGGAATCCCGAGATTCGGGATCCGGAATCGAATCCTCTAATTGTATCTATTATTAATAAAAGTCAACAGCTGTTTATTGTATTAATACATAACTAAATGTCAAAGTTTAAAAAAAGAAGGAAGTCAATAGATTGATTAATCAGTTAACAGTTAACGCCAAGCTTTTCCATCTAGTGTGCTTTAACGCCTAGTTTGTAATAATTCCAATTTGCAAGTAGTGATTAACCAACTAAAACTATTAAGTTCTGTATCTGCTTTTATCCTTTCTCACACCAATCACTTGAAAATTATTCAGAACATACATACAAACTCGAACAATTATGTATGTGATATAATATATGGAGAGATAGGTTTAGAAGCAAAGACATATCGATTGGTCAGCGAAGTGCCTTGTTCTTATCACCCAGAATTTATAATTGTCTTGATCCCGGAATAAAGTTTAATTATGGGAGGGACTCCTTCAAAAGGATGGTCATCTCATGGTTGCATGGCATGGGTCGTGACAGGGCTGAAGAGATTATGAAAGTGCTTGTGTGACGAAATTTTTTATCAACGTGTTTATATGAAGTGTCTACGAAAGTGTTGTAAATAACTGTTAGTGTATAGTGCGGCGAGACACAGTATCTTACTAGTTCGCTGCACCTTGATAATAATATAATCGTATTGATGCTGTTTTTTCAATGATTTTGTGTGTAATATACATATTGTATAAATGTTGAATAAATACTTTTAAATTTGAATTTGATTAAACCTCAAAAATTCCTCATCCAAACGTCTCTCTACTTCACGGTGCCTTTCACCAGATTATCCATATTTTACATTTATATTTCATAAATATATCATCACACACTTCTTCACCTGCGATAAGACTAAATGCATGTAATAGATATCTAAGCTGTCCTCTCTGCACTAATCAACAATAAAACATATGGATTTTGTCTCATTTTGATTTATGTAGAGATTTTTCTGATTGTTTGTGTTTTGTTATTAATATTTTTATTCATGTTTAGTGTTAATGTGACGTGGTTAGATGGAAGAGATCACTATGAAATGATAATCTCGCCTCTGCATATCATCACATTTTCTCTTATATATAAACTGATTTGTTGATTTTGTTATGTGAATGATGATGTACAAGAAGAATAAAATAATTTCACTCGTTTTAGAGGCATTATTAACGATGTAACAATTTCTACACATTTTTTTTTTTTTAACTTGAATTTCTATATTTATTTGTTTGTTACATGAATTTGAAATTAATTGTATGAATTTGATTGTACCTACACCATTGACGAGCTATTCAAGACTTAAATTAAATTTATGAAATAAATAAACATAGAAATTCAAGTTAATTTTTTTAAGGAATAAAATAAGTTAATAAATAAGCGTGTTACGGAAAACAATTTCTCATCGAACATTGCGTGTTGATTATTTCATCATACAAGACATATTTTCTGTCAGAACCGAGCGGTCATGTTTAGTTAAACGATATTACAGAAATCCATTATAATGTTGCGGTGCTTAATTTAATTATCAAGATAGAGTACAATATCATTACTACATAGCTTTCCGTTAGTGATAATCAGGACTGCGGTAGATTCCGTTCTCGTCTTTAATTTCCGTTTATCATGTTCCGTTCCGTTAACCTCCTATCCACATATCTTCTTTTTCTTTTCGGCAAGGCACCCGACATCGAGTGAATTATGCCTATATACTCACTGCTGTGAGTACAATGTCTTAACGTAGCGGGTATTCATTAGTACATAACTACATAGTAACTACCGTTTCAGTCGCCACGTGCGGCAAGTACATCTCAAGGGCATCGGGATCAATGAACTCCCCGCCCGAGTAACCAATGTTATATAGTGTACATCAAAATAAGTATTGTACATAGAGATGAAATTTAATGCGAGAGGAGGAAATATTATGATTGTACTTTGCGAAGGTTTGAGTCAAATATAATTAACGCATTTTTTAGTCTCAGACTAAGATGTAGGTACCTAAATCTTGTTTTACGTGTACATTTTTTGTTTATGTTGCTCGTTTTTGGAATAGTCTGCCTTCCAGAATAAGGTTGTTCCCCACACTTCACGCTCCCACACTTAAAACGGGCGGTCAAAGACCACTTTATCATTTCAATTTGGCATCTGCTCCATAGTCCCTTTTCCTACCTTTTCTTCTCCTTTGTACCTCCTCTCTTCCTTTGATTCGTGAAATTGGGTTACTTGGAAGACTTCGCGCCTCTGCGATAAACTCGCCCTCTGTATAGTTATTATATTTGATTTCAATGTTTTTTGAGTGAATTTGCTTGCAATCAATGTACAGTAAAGAATAAACAAATAAAAAATAAATACAAGAATACTATTTCAAGTTAGTATCTACTATTTCTATCTATTTTGCGCTCAACTTCTTTTGCGGTCTACAAACTCGGTTGACTCGCCCGTGATGACAATTATTTTGGTTTAAACGTACGGATATAATGAGTCCACGACTCGAGTTTCAGACTTAACCAGAGATAATAAATTATCCCTTAACGAATATTTTTCAATTAATCGTGGTTAATTTTAGACATGTCTAGTTAGCCGAGTTTAAATATAAATATTTTTTATTTGTGAGTACGGTTATATTATATGATAATAAATAGATAGATACGTAAGCACTTACTCAAATTAATTACAAACATACTATCTGTACATATTAACTTGTATTATTTGAAACTGTCCTTGTTTACGAATGTGTCAAATTTGACAAAGGTAATGTTGAAATATTGGGAATTTTCTTGTACTCTCTCACCTAAGCGGAGGAATATTGTAACTAAATTTAAGATTAAAAATAGAAATGTTTTTTTCTTCAGAGTTGAGCGACGTGGTCTCGAGGGTTAGCCCAACGTTTCACCCACATCTCTGGTGGGCATTTTCAGGAGTGAGTAAGTGAGAGAAATTTATTGGTTACTAACCACGTGATGAAATGTATGTGGAACTCATTGAGATGGTAGGCCCCAATGTCAGATATCTGTCAAATATAGTTTTCTATGGAAGAAAATTGTTGCTACAATAATATTATTTTCATTTTTTGGCAAAATATTCTTTTTGTTTTTTTATTTGCAAAAATAAAATAAAACCGGCAAAAATAAAATCGAATTCAAATACCTATCAAATATAAACTTTGGGAAATTTGTATTCGAAGTAGATGTTATTACGAAAATAAAATTTACCTCGAATATAAACTTTAGGAAATTTGTATTCGAATTAAATTTTATTTTTGCCTTGGAATGTAAACTTTACCGGTGTCGAAAAACTTGGTGCCCAAAAATAATTTAACGTGGTGACCAAAAAATAATTCTACATATGGCAACAATTTTGTGAATATACTTTTTCTATGAAATATCACATTTGACAACAGTGGGGCCTACCATCTCATAGAGTGCCATGTTTTTATCCATAGAGTCCCCGAAAAAGAATAGCTTCACTACTCTTCTGTAAGTTTTAGCGTGTCCTGTAAAATACAGGTATCCGTTAAACGTCTCGTATAAGACAATAAAATTAAAATCTTAAATTTAGTTATGATAAATGCCACCCATCTCAAATGTCCCATTTTCAATTGGTATGTGTTATGTGGTGTATATTAATTAAAAGAGTCGAAGTTATTTTCACACAGTTTATTCGTTCTACAGTTATACAAGAAAAGAGGCCTGTCATGTGAATGACAACAATTATATACCTGAAACTTCTTGCTGTTGTCAACATACAAATATACAACAGTATGGATAATAAAGCTAGCACTCAGCACGCATGCAGCATAGTGGGTGACACATTCTTTACCGGCGATTTCACTGGTTAAAATTTATGTTAGTTCTCATTTGCTCCACAGCGCTGAAGTCTAAAATGAGTATCATTAGAAACTCATGTTCAATGAAGGAGTCGTCTGTTGATCTATGAAACCTCCTATGTGCATTTATCAAGATTTTACTATTTATTTATTTATTTTATTCTTCACTGTACATTGTTTACAATAATACAAATTAACATAGAAAATATCATTTATGCAATTCAATGTATAGAGCGCGAGTTTATCGCTAAAATGCGATGTCTTCCAACTAACCCGGTTATTAAAATCAAAAAACAAAACAAAAAAAAAACAGACATAAATATACATATCTACAGTAATATTATAAATATATATAAAAAAAAAGTTAATACAATATAAAGCAAACAAATGAAAAAGGCACATGCAGGCAACGCAACAATGCACTCATGGACACATAATAATAAAAAAAAGTATAACATATGTACATATATTGCTGCGTGCACATGCATAGGGGAAAGGGTTTTAGGAGTCAGATGCTAAATTCAGTGAAAGGAAGTGATTTTTGACTTTTGAATTTTGAGCTTGTCTGAAAGAAGGAAAAGTTGTTATCATCCTGATTTTCGAAGGAATATTGTTCCAACAGCGAGAATCATGAACAAGAAATGAGTTGGACAGAAAGTTCGTACTGTGTGCTGGTACTGCTAGAAGACACTCTCTGTTGGATTGCAAAGGTAAACCATGACTCGCCAGATACTCGAATTTTTCTTTAAGATAATATGGGGAGGACGTTAAAAATAATGTTTTAAAAACTAGACACAAAATATGAAGATCACGTCTTACTAATACTACTATAATACTATACCATCACGGCATATCCCACAAGTGTTAAGTTTGGGTCAGTGATTCCTAAAGTAGTCCAGGTGGATCCCCAGGGGTCCACGATGGCGTGACTAAGAAATGGGGGTCCACGAGTTATAAAAGGGGGTCCACGAATCCATAGTTAAAGTATCGGATATTCGGTAAAAGCACCAGATATTGACATTAACAATAGTCGGTACAAATAATACCCGTTACATTGTAGAAAAAGGTACCGGGAGAAAATATTCTGTAAGAAAACCGAGGAGTTTTTAAAATATTTCAAATTCCTATACCATTTCGAAAATTTAGCGACGGGGGGGGGGGGGGCGGTAGAAAATACAAGGGGTTCACTGGAACCAGCAAATTTTTGAAAGTGGTCCATGAGTAAAAAAAGTTTGGAACCTCTGTTTTAGGTAATAGAATTTGATAATGAAATTAAAAACGTATGTTTTTTCCTACTGAATTGATTTTTATTGAGAGAGTTTTCGTATTTCAAGGACATGGTCAATCTATCAATAAAAAATAAAATAGAATGTAAAAACATTTGTATTAAATTTCATAAAGCATACGCTAGAGATTAAATTTCTCCCAATAACTTATATGTAGATATTTCATCGCTAGATGTAGCTAGTTGAATAAAAATAATTTGATATGAATATTACATTTTTGAAAAAATTGGCACATGCGAGGTTTCACGATTACATCGACGATACTACGTATAAAATAATATCAAATTACGAACAATTTAGGTTGATATGTTCGACACGCGAGGAGAAGGGAAGCATTAATTATAAAATAATACAATTTGGACTTTTTGATTACAGGCCAACTTTGAATATAATAATATACACTACTAAATTCATTAATAATCAAACCGTTGAGTCACCGGTAAAGAACATACCTTCCACGTTTTTCTGTAAGTTTTCGACTGTCCATTTGTAAAAGGTAGGTATTCATAAAATTCTAAGAAAAATAATGGGTCCACAACCGGGTATTGCAGTAAGAACCTGTGGGCCTAGTCAAAACACATTTTAGCGTTAAGTTTTCGTTTCGTTTTTGTTCAAACGTTGACGACGTTGCGAAAATCGCGTTTTGAGCCCAATCCTTTGATACCTACCCTGTAGGTATTTCTGGATAGGTGAAACTTCCCGGCATTTGACTGTTAAGTTTTAGTGTGGTCATGACTGATCATTATAATATGGAGACTTATCTGGTTGTATAATCCTGAGAAGTGTGGTGGCAAATTTATCACTGCGTTAAAAAAAAGATATTTTAATATTTATATATAGTATCTAGTGATCATGACTAGAGAATATTTATAATGTTGAATTAAATGGCGGACTTGTTACAGAGCAACGTCTTCCAGCCAACCATTTTGTAAAATAAATTCTTTCTTCTTCTTCTTGATAGCCTTCTTCTCTCCACTGCTGGATATAGGCCTCTTCAAAACTTTTCCACATTTTCCTATCTCGAGCAACACGATACCACTGTTTCTCCATCATCTGGACAATATCATCAACCCATCTTTTTTGGGGTCTTCCTACGCTTCTTTTGTCCTCCCATGGTCTCCATACAAGAATTCTGGAAGTCCATCTGCCATCCTCTCGTCTTACCACATGACCAGCCCATTGCCATTTCAGCTTGGAGACTTTATCAACAACGTCAACGACTTTTGTCTTTTGTCGGATAGTTTCATTTCTTATTTTCTCTCTCAAGCTGATACCTAGCATTTACCTCTCCATGGCACGCTGTACACACCCCAGTTTTCGTTTGCTCGCAAGTGTTAGCGTCATAGTTTCTAGTCCATATTATGTAATCACTGGCAGGACACACGAATCGTAAAGTTTTCTCTTGAGACTTATGGGGACTTCATTATTTTTAAATATATAAAGAAGAAAAATAAATAAAGAAGAAAAAATAAATTATTAAAAAATATAGGTAGGTATATATTACTACAATAAACGAATTAAGTGCATAAAACATTACCGAAACAAACAAAGAAATAAGAAAAAAATGTGATTTCTTCTATGTATAAATACTAAGACGATATGCGATAAATCACTTTGCAGAGACATATTGTAGATATATCATCAATAATTCATTCGTTCTAGGACCTTTGCATAGTATAATATATTATTCAGAAATCTATTTTGATAAAATATTCATGTAGATGTAAAGGATCTACCTAATATAAAGGACACGTGCATGAATATGTTTTTAGATTCAACCCCACTGATTCATTCAAACCATCATTACATTTTTCACAAGCGAGGTAGCCAGCGGACCAATTGCAAGCAAAAAATAAGAATATTGTCCTTTCTGTGTCAATAGAAGTCCAGGCATTGAAGATGAGTGGCGAATCTCTTCGATGCTTAACTGAAGTTGTTATTTGTCTTAAACGTGATGTTTTATGGATACCTGCCTCTCACAGAATACTCAAAACTAGCAGAAAAGAGTGGGAGATTTAAGGGGCATTCACTTGCAGTGATCACTAAAATGCTCTCAAAGATCTATGGAAAGACGATCAATGTTAGGGGTGAGTCTGAGAGATAAAATTAGAAACGAAGACATCAGACATAGGTGTCAAAGACATATTGTTAGGACAAAAGTCACAGATTTATTATGGATCGTGTTGCAAAGCTAAAGTGGCAATTGGAGGGTCGCGTTGCGAGATGAAACGACGGTAGATGGACTCCTAGAATCCTCGAATGGCAACCATGGAGTAGCAAAATAAGCATCGGCAGACCTCAAAAGAGATGGACTGACGACATTACTCCAATCGCGGGAAGGAAATGGATACAGAGGGCACAGAACCGCGACGTTTGGAAGAATTTGGAAAAGGCCTATATCCAGCAGTAGAGAGATGGCTGACTAGTAAGTAAGAAAGTAAGTGATCACTCTGGATGATCCTGCAAAATGAAAAAGTATTAACAGGCGTTTTATAAATAGCGATGACGAATGAAAACGATTACAACCCGACATAATTTTATTGAAAGGTTCTTTCACTGAAACGACAATAAACAAGTTTTATCCTATTATTTGTCTTATTCTCTATGAATTAGTATTGTAAGTCAGAATCGTGAACAAAATTATCATGCTGTCATTGCTGTCGAGAATTATATTAATTTGTTTTAAGTGTTATTATTATTTTTTTACGAAAATACGTCGAACCACATACAACATGATTGTTGACACGGCAGTGAAAGCATAGGATGAACAAGTGTGAACAGACGTGTTCACTTTCGACGAACAGCTTTGACCCTGACACTCTGGATGATCATCCAAAGTGAAGCAATGTGAATGCTTCTTTACTGGGAACTCTTCGGCATAGTGATGGAGTCCAACGTATGTTTAGCAATAACATAAATCGGTATCTCTTTAACAGTAGACTGTGTGATAAACAGTGGAGGTGTTAATTATATTTTTCTATAACGCGGCGGCAGAATTGCTATCGACACATCTCAGCATTATACAACTAGATAAGTACCCATATTATGATCAGTCATGATCACAAAAAACTAAACAGTCTAATGCCGGGAATAATTCACCTATCCAGATATACAGGATATCAAAAGATTTGGCTCAAAACGCGAGTTCCCAATACCAACATTGTGTCTGAAATATCATTGTTCAAAATTTAATTTAACAATATTACAAGAATTAATTTTGCCCGTGGAGCACCCGGTAAAGAATTGGTCTCCCACTCTTCTCCATAAGTTTTCGAGTGTCCTGTAAAAGGCAGGTGTTCGAAAAAATAAGACATTTTACATCTTAAATTTGGCGATGAGGTTTGCCACCCATCCTGAATGTCTTGATTTTATATTGGCACGGAGAAGACAGCTTGCATGTTTTATATGCAGCTGGTCTGCTGGCTACCTCACTTGTGGGATATGCCGTGATGGTATAGTAGTATAGTAGTAGTAGTAATTTTAATAGATGATTGAATTTTGATGTACTTATAAATTTACCGGTAAATCTTTTTTTTTAAATTATTTAATAAAGATTTCTGTGCTACCGCTGTAGCTGTCATGACTAAAGGTATTATACAAACGGACCAAAAATTTCAAATATTTTTTATTTCTCCTGCTAGTTCTGTATATTAACGTATCTTGTTTGTATATTATGTGTGTTTAGGACAGTTATGTCTGTCACATATTATGTCATTTTATTTTTTTAATCACGAAATACTTAATTGGGTCTATCATAGTTCCTGAATTCCCAGACAATTAATTCAATGTTTCTGATGTATTGTGTTTGTAAGTCGATTATCAGGAGAAGAATTAAGTGAGAATCCAAATATTTATGTTCTTATTAATACATTGTATTGTAGTATTAGTAAAAGATTAAATAATAAAAAAAAGATCATTAATCTGACGCAAGGATACACTTCTCAATCATTCTTAGAGGGTAAGATACTCTGATTCGCCAATTAACCGAAATTTTTCAATTTAATTGTTAGGATTTTTGGTAAATCAACTACAACTAAATCAAACGGCTTAAGATATTTGAAGAGCTTAGCATCGAAAGGGTACAAAAGCTTTATTTCTCATTGTCAAGTAAATGAAAAGCTTATTGATTTTTGAATGTTTTCAATACAAACGACGAATTTCTCAGCTTTTTTTTCATATAAAATTCACAGGATTCGATAATTCTCGTAACACGTATGTTTAACTATTTGATTTAAAGGAACTTTGAATGTTTTGTTTACTAAGTTTATGATACAATTTTATTATTTTAAGTTTTATTGTAAATTAATTTCAATAGTCTATCTTTGTTTATTTATTATTTACTTCTAAAAAAGCTGATGATGAACTTTAGGTTATACATAATATGAATACAAAGAATATACAACAGACAAGAATGTAAATAATGCATTACCCTATTGAAAGATGCACAAATAATTTCCCAAATTTTAATATTTCAATAAGGTTGTAATTTATAGTAAAATTTATTTTCAAAAGTAAAAACAAGGCAAATATTAAATCAAAATACATACAATCATACTTTGTTGCAAAATAAAAATACTGAGTACGCTATGAAAAGACACGTTTAAGATTTTTAAAAGGCGTAAACCGTCTAGATGCTAAATAAATTTATATTTTGTAAAATGCAATTTTAAAGATACCAACATGAAAAATATTTCTGTATTCTTTAAAAAATGTATATTTTCGATTACAATACAATACCACACAGTTTTATATATGAGTACTCCCTTTTAGCCATAAAAACAAAGAAATTACAGTTGTATGTAATATTTATGTGATGGTATGTATATGTGTACGAGTGTTAAGATTAAAAAAATATTAGAAAAGTATTTTGAAAATGATTTTTGTGCTGGTATTGCAAAACATATTAATGTTATGAATTCCCTATAGAGAAGATGTTACCATTGACGTGAAATATATTGGAGAGAATGGTGAAATCAAAAATACCTACATATTCCTTATAGATGTCAGAGGGGAACAAACCTATGTCGATTTTGAAAATTATGTTATTACCAAATTCGGAAAAATATCACGTGTGATTGATAGCTGATGAGAAATATTCTTTATTTATAGTTATGTAAACCTAAATTTTATTAAAAAGTCAAATGTTATGTTTGAAATTCATGTGAGAAAATTAACGTTAATATGAGAATTAATGACAAATACAAATATAATTCAAAGTTTACACAACTAGTTACTTCATTCTAGTGACCTAGGTTTTGACATGCGATGTCGTTTAAACGAAAAACTTTGAACGTCGCAATTCGAAACCTAGGCCATTATAATAAAATGACTATTATATGTAGTGACCTAGGTTTCGACATGCGATGTCGTTTTAAAAAACAAAATATAAACGTCGTTATTCAGAACCTAGGTCATTATAATAAAATAACTAGTGACCTAGGTGACATGCGATGTCGTTTTAAAAAAAAAAACAAAATATAGACGTCGTTATTCGTAACCTAGGCCATTATAATAAAATAACTATTATATGTAGTGACCTAGGTTTCGACATGCGATGTCGTTTTAAAAAAAACAAACAAAATATAAACGTCGTTATTCGTAACCTAGGTCATTATAATAAAATAACTATTATATGTAGTGACCTAGGTTTTGACATGCGATTTCGTTTTCATACTAAATCTTTATATTATGATTATTATTATTCTCTTTAAATTTCCTTTATATGTAGCATTTCGAAACCTAGGTCACTACAATAAAGTAATTATTATACATATTTATCTTTATAGATTTAGTTAGACAATGACTTTGCATGTGGAAACATAGGCCACTATAATAAATAACTATGTATTAAAACTTTAAATCATGTTTTTATTTGTCATGATAGATATGGAGTTTTACGAAAAAATACAGATAGAAAACTTATCAATATGAGCGTTAATTATCTTGAATTTTGTTTTTGTTGTTGTATAAAAGATGGCGCTTTTTACAATACGACTAAGAAAGAAAAATATTTTTACAATACGGCAGGTATAGCTGTTAGATAGATAGACATTTTTTGACATAATGTTGTATCCCTCTGATAAGATTTACTTACATCAATACTTTTTAGATGTGTTTTTTAATCAATCAAGATGTCATGACATGTGTTTCTCTCTATCATCCTAAATTTTCTTTTTTTTTTTTTTTTTTTTTTTTTTCTTTTTTTTAAAAAAGATATATCTGGGTTTTGTTATAAACCCAAATACAACCTTATACACCTTTCACAGTAAGCTAAAAGCTTGTGTCGTGAAAGGGGAATTTGCCGGCACCTGGGATCGAACCCCGGACCCCTTGTTCACAAGGCCGAGACTCTACCCCCAGGCTACCGACGAACTATTGTAACTTATAACTTAAATATATTGTATATCTCTTTATTTCTAACACAACACATACCTATACAGTGTTTTTATTGTTAACTAACTTTAACCCGGGTTAGATCAGGGAGTAAATAAAAAAAAAGGAAAAAAATATACTTACTTACTTTACTTTTTGTATGTACATTGTATATCTCTTTATATAAACATATCACATACCTATGCAGTATTTATTTTTAACTAACCTTATCCGGGTTAGATCAGGGAATAAATAAAAAAAGGAAAAAAATATACTTACTTACTTTACTTTTTGTATGTACATTGTATATCTCTTTATATAAACATATCACATACCTATGCAGTATTTATTTTTAACTAACCTTATCCGGGTTAGATCAGGGAATAAATAAAAAAAGGAAAAAAATATACTTACTTACTTTGCATTTTGTATGTACATTGTATATCTCTTTATATAAACATATCACATACCTATGCAGTATTTATTTTTAACTAACCTTATCCGGGTTAGATCAGGGAATAAATATAAAAGGAAAAAAATATAATTACTTACTTTACTTTTTGTATGTACCTACATTGTATATTTATTTATTTATTTATTTATTTATAGCCAGTTACACACTTCAGACAACACACAAAAATAAATACAAAAAAAATATCAACAATATTACAAGAAAACAATGCGTTGCCCAATTTAAAAGTGTATAAAAAATTATTAATTGGTATTATTCAATAGCCCATAAGGTTGTCATACAATATAAAATAAAAAAATAATAAAATAAAATAAAAATAGGTTATAAGAGATAAAAATAAATTGTGAAAATAAAAACAATGGTCATTAAGAAATTATTAAATATTGGAATAACACACAAGTGTCAGTGAGTTATACAAAACCATTGAAAGTAAAACAAAACGAATCAACATTACATTATAACACAATAAAATCAATGAAAACAAAAATCATGACAATTACACTATCAACTAAGCACAGCAAGGGAGGGAATGGAAAGGGAGGAAATTCGTCGAAATGCAAAGGGAAGGTCGCATAAAGCAATTATGACAACCATTAATTATGTACGTCAACTCGCAATTTGCGTAGAATAGACACCTTGAAGCCATTGGGACTGAGAGCGAACATGTCAGTATCGCAAAATTTGTTATTGTAATTACTCATCATACGGTAGAGAGGATTTCGCAAACCGGCGTTGGTATTAGCTCTACTTAAGTTAAGGGGCCGGTAAGATCTCCTTTCCGAGGGGACACGAAAATCAATCTTGGCCAATAATTGAGACACACTCAACTCTGAAGTACATACTCTCCGTAAAACACACGCGTCAATAAGTTCACGTCGACCTGACAACTCCATCAAATTATTACAGTACCTATCATCATATCTTCGTTTGCACATTCGCAAAAATTTACGTTGTATACGTTCCAATGCTACAGTATATTTATCATACATCGGATTCCAAATAGTCGAGCAATATTCGAGCCGAGTTCGAACAAGTGCAACATATAATATTGTCATTGAATTGGGATCCTTGAACTCTTTGGTTGCCCTTAAGATGAAACCCAAGGTCTTATTGCACTGTTCAGTAATCTCGTCAATATGTGAATCAAAGTGTAGTTTACCATCAAAAACAACACCCAAGTCCCTCACTTTATCCAGTCGGATCAGGTCCATTCCATCTATAGCGTAATTATGTTTTATAATTTTTTTATTTTTTGTAAAAGTTATAGAATTGCACTTTTTAAGATTTAATTCTAGCTTGTTTTCGACACAATATTTGTAAACTCTCTCTAGGTCTTCCTCCAATCTCCTTGCATCATCCAAGTTGCGTATTTGCCTGAAAATTTTAAGATCATCGGCGAAAAGGAGAAATCGGGAGTGAAGTATGCATCTACCAATGTCATTAATGAAAACTATGAACAATAATGGGCCCAAAACTGAGCCTTGAGGCACTCCAGATGTCACGGGAACACAATCTGATTTAAAACCATTCATTGTCACAGACATCAATCTGTTCGTCAAATACGATTTGATCCACCTCAAGAGATCACCGTGAATTCCATACATTGAGAGTTTTTTGAGTAAAAGGGCGTGGTCCACTTTATCAAACGCTTTTTTAAAGTCGGTATAGATTGAATCGACCTGTATCCGACTGTCAAGCGAAGTAAATAAGTACTCAGAATATACCAAAAGATTTGAGGTCGTGGACTTACCCCTCATAAAGCCGTGTTGTTCTTCCAATAGTTGGGGCCCTAAAAAGTGTGATATGTGGTCTTTGATAACAGATTCAAATACCTTTGAAATAGGGGAAAGAATAGATATGGGTCGATAGTTGGTCACGTCGTTCCTATTTCCCGATTTATGAATGGGAGTCACGCTGGCCACCTTCCAAGCCTTGGGAAAACACCCTTCTTTAATGCTCAAATTGAATATGATATGCAGGGGCTTTGCTATGTGTGGTGCACATCTCTTGAGCAACAATGGAGACAGTCCATCGGGTCCGATACCCTTATTGATATCAAGATTAACCAATTTACTATAGACTTCGGAACATAAAACCGTTATACCAGACAACTGGATCGAAGATTCAGCATCCGTATCCATACTCGCATCTAAATTATCAGATGGCAAACCATTGAAAACGGACTGAAAAAACGAGCAAAACAAGTTAGCGATATCCTTGGGGTCATTCGACATGGTATTATTATAACGCATATTACTGGGATATTTGTCAGAGGATTTCATACTATTGACAAACGAGAAAAATGGTTTGATATTGCATCTGATTGATTGCTCCACGCTATTCAGATAGACTCTACGATCTTCTTTATGCGCCTGCTTCAGTTTTGCCCTAAGCAGTGAAAAAACAGCATAGTCACATTGGTTATGGAATTTTTTCCATAGTTTCCAATATTTATTTCTCTTTCTGGCTAATGCTATTGTTGATCCTCTGTACCATAGTGGAAACTGAGAGGCTTTAGGAATTCGTGTAGGAGTATGCTCGTCAACAATGGATAATAACACTTCATAAAAATATCTCTTTATATCAAACATATCACATATCTATGCAGTATTTATTGTTAACTAACCTTACCCGGGTTAGATCAGGGAGTAAATAAAAAAAAGGAAAAAAAACATACTTACTTACTTTACTTTTTGTATGTACATTGTATATCTCTTTATATCAAACATAACACATATCTATACGGTATTTATTGTTAACTAACTTTAATAGGGAGGAATGGAGAAGAAAATCTAAACTCGTTGCAGACCAATCCAATGGATTGTAACTCATTATATATAACTTTAACCCTGGTTAGATCAGGGAATACATTTTTAAAAAAAAGGAAAAAAAATACTTACTTACTTCCTTTATATTATTATTTTTCTTAATATTATTTACTTAGCTGAATTCTTGCGTTCAATAGTTATTCCAGATAAAACCTTTGGTTCCCGTCCAGAAAGACAATGCACCGCCTCTGGGGTCGACCAATGGATGTTCATCCAGTTTCCCTCATACTTTCTTCCTGAAAACTCCTCCACCAGATGTTGGATTGTTTAAAAAATATACATGCATCAAACACAAGAGTGTTGTGGATAGAATCCGAATAAACAAATAGCAATGGGCCACTTGCAGATTTTTTTATTACATAAAATTGTAAATTAGTATGAAAGAAACACAACCACAATTTATTTTAATTTTTCTTGCACTATTTTCTTAGATATTAGTTTTTAAAAATTGGATTTTCTCGGAGTGATCAAAAACCATATGGCGGCACTGTGACGTCGCGGAGTCCCATGTATGTATGAGATTATAAACTGTGGTGCGAAAGTTACTATGATTCACGGGACTACGTGACGTCATCAGCTGTCAAAAACCATTTAGAGTGTTTTGCCAAACGTCAAAAATTTTAGGTTTTATTTTTAAAAATTCTCCATAATTAAGATATTTAAAACTTTTTAACTGACATATTTGTGTTTTCCGACCTAAAATTTACTTAATTCGATCATTTTTATTATAATCCCCCACGACTGCAAGTTGCCCATTGTTTGGAGACGTGGAGCGAATGGATGACACAGACGATAATAGTTTTCCATGAAGTCCAGCGGCAAAAATTATGTGTACTCGTACTTTTATCTGTAAGTTTTAAATACCTTGTAAAAAGCAAGTATTTATTCGTAGAACATCATTTTCATAATGAGATTTGACATATTCAATTCAACAGTGTTAAGATGTTCTTATACAGACACCCATTCTGAATGCATTAATTTTGTTTGCACGGAGAGGACGATTGGCTTGTTTTTTACACGCACTTAGTCTACTGACTACCCTGCTAGTAAAATGTACCGTTGTAGATAGCTATAGGTATAGGTGGATTTTTTTTTAAATATATAATGCAACTATTAGTACTGAAGCAATATTGCGCTCGGAGGACGCAGAGGATCGGTAAACTCTCTTGAGGCGACCCCAAGTAAACGGGATAAAGGCGAGGGCGAAGAAGAAGATAAAATACAACTATTAATATTATACCAGCAGCCGGTGGCTGGAACTCGACCCCTTCCACGCCTCCTTTTCTCAGCCCCAGTTATTATCGCTCTTTCCAGGTTCTCAGGCTCCCTTCTTGCAATGTGTCCGAAATATCGCAAAGCGCGCTGTCTGCAATAAGTTGAGAGTCGTGTAGAAATGTTTAGCTCCCTGAGGATGGACACATTGGTTCAGCAATCTCCTCAACCAGATCTCAAATGCATGAAAAATTAAGATTAATAAGTTTTTTTTTTAATAATAAAAAAAAAATCCTTATATTTGGCTGTAAGATTAGTATGTAGTTGTTCCTAAATTACATATAGTTGTAATATCTTATGATTTGTTCTTTTTCGCGCTTGTTATTTCAATTCTGCTGACATAAGCCTTGCGTGCTAAATCTAAATTATTATACTTTTACAACGTCTACTACAACACTTTCTCTCCTTAAAGGCGTTACTCAGTGAACGCACATCCTTTTCTTACTTACATATTAAGTGTTACATTTTTTATCTTGAATCTCAATTTAAACGCTTGATCTTGAAATCAAATTGTTTTTGTATATTTTAGAAACCTCGATTGGAGAACCATGTCTACACAATACAACATTGTGTAAAATCTAATCGGAAGAAGTGAGAAAGGTGTCCCAACGCTTACGAATTGGCTCTAGGCTGGCTTACGTGATCACTTTCGGTGACCATGGACAACTTTCAGCAATTTCAACACTCTCATCATCACAATGTACGATGATTGGTGGACCTTACAGTGGTGGAATTGGTGAGCGTTGTCCATGGACACCGAAAGTGATCACTTAACGGACACCTTTCTCACTTCTTCCGATTAGATTTTACACAATGTTGCATTGTGTAGACATGGTTCTCCAATCGAGGTTTCTGATTGGTTGTGTCTAGGGAATCCAATCCCGCAAAAGCGGGATCCCGTAAATGCGGGATCCCGCACCTTTTTTGCGGGATCAGAAATGCGGGATTACTGATGCGGGATCCCGCACGCTTGCGGGACTGAAAAAAATATTTAAGAATGGGCTCAGACAACGTTCTGATTATTTATTAAACCCAGCACAGCCTCAATGATAAGTTAGTTAACTACTTTGCCTTGGATCTCGTGACTTTTCTATAGAGTTTGTATGGAATATAATTAGAGTTTCCTAAATCTAGATGTGATCGCAGCAACAACTGATAGTGCAGTAGTCATGAAGAAAGTTGGGAGATTATTATCAGCGCACCACCAGTTATGCTTTGCACATGGGTTGCAACTCGCTGTTCTTGAAGTTCTATGCAATCAGAGACAAGAAGAAGAAATAAAGTCAAGTTGAAGTATTCGAAAATAGACCGGATGGTGGGAGTGATAATGAAAATGATGACGAGCAAGGTGACTTTTCGGTAGAGGAAGACATTCAAGAAGGAGATTTGCTACCACAATGCAGGTAGATAAGTATTGTCAGACCAATAGATTTTTCAATGAAAATCATTATAACTTATTCCATTTTTTGTTTTTACTGATTCAAAAAGTCAGGAAAATTGTCAAGCTTTTTAGTTCGAAATTTCCAGTAACAATTAATGATCTTCTGCAAATATATAGTAAAGCAGAATTCTGCAAAGAATTACAGCTGATCCTAGATTGCTGAACGCGCTGGAACAGTCTCGCAACAATGTTATCGAGGTTCAACCAACCACTTATTGATCTTAAACTGACATCATCTTCATTTTCATTTACTGATGAAGAATTTATAACATCGAGTAATATTGAGTAATATTGAACGAGCTTTAAAGCCAGTGAAGCTTGCTGTAAATGTCTTATGCCGCGAGGACGCAAAATTAGTTTCTGCAGAAACCACATTGCGTTTCATGATAAGCAAACTGGATCGACAAAATACCAGGTTAAGCCAGGAATTTGAAGTGTCGCTATCTCGCCGCATAAAATAACGCCACACATCAATGACTCGTGTTGCTGTGCTTAGAAAATCCTAACAAATATCTAGAAAAAGATTCAAGATCTACAAATGTGGTGGACGTTCCATTCTTTCATCCAAGCAAAGTTACACTTCGAACTAAAATGAAGTGTTTAATTGAGAGACTGTTGTCAGACTCGCAGGTACAACCTGAAACTCAAAACCAACAAGTTGATGACAATGGCAATGAAGAAGTCACGCCTTTATCGAATCTATTAAATGATGAGCCTTCGCCTATACTAGAAGATGAATTAGAGCACAGTCTCCGTACAGAATGGATAGCCAAGTAACATGAAGTCAACTCCACCTAATAGCGTGGAAGCTGAACATGCTCTTTCCGCCGCTGGCTATTTATGCAACAAGATTAGATCAAATCTAAAAGATGAAACGTTAGGTACTTATCATTTCTTCGATAGTATTATCAGAAAAAAAGCTATTTTTATGCCTCTAAAAGTCGAAACTAATAAATATGTTAAATTGTCAATACAAATCTATTAGGTGAAAAGTTGTATTATATTGTTCCTTATAAGAAGCTGATTATTTATACCTCAAAAACATCATTATTTCCACTTGTTAATTAGTAATATGAGTAAAAAAAGTGCATAATAATAAAAAAAAATATCAAATTTACTCGTCTTTATTTGATATATTTTTTTAAATAACTAAATGTCTACTTGAAACAGTTTTTTTTATTAAAAATTCTCAATCCCGCAAATCCCGCGGGATCCGCGGGACTGACGACCTCAATCCCGCAGTCTTGCGGGATCGCGATTTTGATGCGGGATTGGATTCCCTAGTTGTGTCACATCACATATTTGATCTCAATGCCCTTGAACTGTGCTTGCCGCACGTGGCGACTGATATTGTAGTTACTACAAATAAATACCCACTACGCTAAGGCTGAGTATCATTATATTATTTTGTCATTCTATTAACAAATCGGCATAATTCGGTTGTTTTGCCTGAAAAAGAAAGAAAGAAACAACTTTTGAAAGGAACAAAAACAACGCATGTCTTGAACGGAGCAATTACTTTATATATTACTTTGCATATTTCACTTTCTGTCGTGTTTTTCAAGCATATTTAATATAAATATACCAAACTTACAAAAATGCCGATTTCTCTAGTATAAGACGTTTCTACTTTTTAATTTATTTTATTCTTCACTGTACATTGTTTACGATGGTTTGGACATGTTGAGCGAATGCAAGATGAAAGAATGACGAAGAGGACGTATTTGTCTGAAAGAGGAGGTGTGAGGAAGCGCGGACGTCCAAGAACTACGTGGCTTGAGCACGTGGGTCAAATCCTTAAGGACGGACGCGTGTTGAGTATGAGAAACTGGATGAATGTGGAGGAAGCGAAAGAAGTTTGTAAGGATAGATCTATATGGCGTTCCATTCTCTCTGCCTACCCCTCCTGGGACACGGCGTGAGGGTATAGATAGATAGATAGATACATTGTTTATAATAATACAAATTAAAGTACAGTGGGCGAGTTTATCGCTAAAATGCGATGTCTTCCAACTAACTTTTTATGTTATAGAACTGGAGAGTCGATATCTTATATTTTTTATTTCATTATTCGCGGTGATTCGTGTTTACGGAGTGCATGTGCGTGGGTGTGTGTATATTCGGGATGAATATTTTTATTCTATGTAGAGTCCCTCAACACGAAACAATATTGCTATTATTATTTTTATCTTTTTTATCTTTTATCTTTCACCCTTGGAGAACAACTACTTACACATATATTGAAATGTTTTTTCTTCTCACATACATAAAAATATTCATTTTTTATCATTTAGTTTTCTATACAAGTACAATATATCCCTGCTTTACGTTGAATTCTTTTACGCTTATCTGTTTTTTTACGAAATGATACCTTTGTTTAGCAGCCGCGTGCTTTCCACACAAGCAAATACGCAACGCATGATCTAATATAAATTAATAAAGAATATAATTAAGAAGTATCCAACACAAGGTACCCATGCTTGGTATCTCAATATCTACAAATGAATTGGGGTTTATAAGAGAGAATATCGGAGCCTCTGGCAAGTCGCCCGGTAGCTTAATTGGACAAAGCACATCTCGCGACAAGATGGGTTGCGGGTTCAAGTCCCGTCCGGGGCATTACCAAATAAGGTGGTTCTTAGCCTTATTTGGTATTTATGTGTGTCAAAAGCAAATAAAATGAAATTAATAGATTTTAGTAAATCTCGAATTTTTACTTCTATTCCAAATAAAAAATATATACCTCAACAAAAATTGCAATTTGGCATATTATGTATAGGTAAAGTATGTTATACATATTATAATTCGATTGAATTTCGCTTCGTAGCTTCCGTAAATAGACAACTTTCTGCATAATGAGAGTCACAAATTACCGTCCTGTAAATAAGAAAACGTTAAACGAATCAACTATAATTGTTGTTATCCTGTGATCTTAAGATGCACGATTATTGATGTTATTTTTTATGATAATCGACATCAGCAATGATAAAACAAACATACTACTATTATAACTATACCATAGAGTAGTCAACAGACTAGCTGCATGTAATAAATATGCAAGCTGTTCTCTCCGTGCCGACAAAAATTATACATTCAGAATGGGTGCCTAACCTCATCGCTGAATTTAAGATGTAAAATGTCATTATTTTTTCATTCTGGTTTAGGGAGGTGCTTTTAAATGTCACGTACGCTGTACACTGTAAGGTATTCGTGGATGTGTGGGTCTCAAGGTGGGATCTGCAACGTCAGCCGGGTCCACCGCCCACTGGCGTGGTAGGTAGTGTTGGAGATGCCAATAATGGCCCACTGGTACTGATGGACTGAAGAAAGTTGAAAGAGTAAAGAAATAGGAGTCTTTGGACTCCTGGAATATCTAAGAAAAGAGGTTATTTTAACATGTCGTCTCAATAAATTCTTTTTAGACACTTGGCCACTCTAAAACAAGTTTTTTTAAGAAACATGTTTGACACTTGTCTTTGATAGCTATTTCTAGAATGTCTTACCGAGCTTCCGATTTCTTCCACTGCCTCCATCATTGTTTATTATGGCCATTGAAGAGAGACCCGCCTCCACCCGGATATCTCAGGAGTTGTGAACTCCTATTTATCCGCATAATTAAACCAAAATTTGTCCTCACGGGCGTGCCATTGGGCAGGCCTGATTGGCCAAACGGTTCAAACCGCCATCGTGCGAATCTTTTAAACAACACTCTCTCTCTTCAATGCCCCTTTTGAAAGTTTAAATATTTATTAAGTGAAATGTAACATAACAACAATTGAGTAAAAAGATACAAACAGGACAAGAATAAATGTTTATTATGGTCAGTTTACTGGCATGCGAAGCCTATGACATAGTCATTGATATTTCAAAAAAAATATATTTTTCAAAACTAAGATTGAAAATAAATAGGCATGTTATATGTTTATGTTTTATATTGATTTGTACTAACATATCTACTACCTACATATATACATACATCTGATAATAATGTATACCTACCAGTGGCGTGTTTTCAAAACATGCAAAAAAATAATGCATGTCTAAAATACCGTACTTACTTACTATACTGCAAAAAATGTACCACTAAAAAATCTTCACTCTTCCCCCGTCAGAATTTTTCTTTGATCAAATGTATGTACACTGGTTTAGAATATTTACTTTTTTATTGTTGATTTGGGTACAGCGAGCAGAATACAAAACCAATCAAGACATATTGATTGGAAAACCATGTTTACACAATGTGACACTCTGCACAATCTAATCGGCAGGAGCAAGAAAGGTGGCTTATGAACAAGTTATATTTTGTCACTATACCAATTCATGATGACAACATAACCACTACATTACAAGAGCATGCCGCTATAGCTATTCATCACGGGAGCATTGCCACTTTTGATTTAAGCGTATATCGATTTAAGCGTAATATTGATTTAAGCGTAAGGAAGAACCTTACTAAAGCCTTTGTATGGAGCATTCTGCTTTATGGATTTGAGACGTGGACCATCAGCAAGAGTGAAAGCGGACGGTTAGCGGCCTTTGAGATGTGATGCTACAGACGCACGCTTAAGATCCATTGGTCGGAACACGTCGAAAACGAAGAAGTATTAACCAGGGTAGACGAAAAAAGGCAACTTCTTAAGAGAATCGGCCAACAACGAGCTAACTGGATTGGCCACAACATCAGGCACCCAGGACTACTCATCGCCATCGCGGAGGGTAAGACCGAGGGGACAAATGGCAGAGGCCGACCAAGAGACGCGTATATGGACCAACTGAAGAGGGACATGAACTGTGGCTCATACGTAGAGCTGAAAAGACTGGCTGAGAATAGAGACGAATGGAGAAGAAAAACCAAACTCGTTGCAGACCAATCCAATGGATTGTAACTCATTATATATATGCCACTTTACCATTTCATTACGGGAACATTATCACTTTATCAATCCAATACGAGTTCGTCGCTAGCCTGTACCCTGTAGGTAGAGTCTTGGCCTCGTGAACATGTGGTCTGTGGTTCGATCCCAGATGCATGCAAACTCCCTTTTCACGACACAAGGTTTAAGCTTACTGTGAAAGGTGTATAAGGTTGTATTTGGGTTTATGACAGATATATCTTTAAAAAAAAAATAGGTCAGCATGACCACTATACCAATTTACTACGACAACATGACCACTATACCAAATCATTACGACAACATGACCACTATACCAAATCATTACGACAACATGACCATTATACCAATTCGTTACGAGGGCATGACCACTATTAGAAGTCTATTCCCGTCACTGCTACATACAAATACATTCTATATTTTACTGTTGTAGATATGAGAGTAATCAATCACGCAATTCTGTCTGTAATGTATGTACATAATATAATACATATGGTACAGAGGAATAATACCTACAAGTATACCAAATACGTAGTTGTGTATATTATATTATTATATAACAAAAACCCCTCAATCAGTTGTTATGTATGTGGCATAAGATGTTGTGAAATTGGGATTGAAAATTGGATTTAATAATAATATATTCTTTGTTGTTTAGACGCTTAATCGTGGAGTCCTCGAAATAAAATTAGTTCTTCTATTATTTTATTTTGATATTTTTTTGACTTTGCAACATGTTTTTATAAATATGCTGGGAACATGGAACTGGCTGTCTTCGGATCTAGGACGTCAGAGGTACATCATTAGCCTTAGCAGCAAAATGGAAGACACTCCTTTTGAGACTATTGAAGAATCTAAATCGAAGATTTAAATTTGTCATCACTTTACAATCAATAAAATAAACATACTTTCAAAATGAAATTTGGTTAGTTGGAAGAAATCGCGCCTCTGCGATAAACTCGCTCTCTGTATATTGATTGTATGATTGTATTTGTTTTAAATTGGGTTCGTCGGAAGCCTGGAGGTAGAGTCTCGACCTTGTGAACGAGGGGTCCGGGGTTCGATCCCAGGTGCCGGCAAACTCCCCTTTCACGACACAAGCTTTTAGCTTAGTGTGAAAGGTGTATAAGGTTGTATTTGGGTTTATAACAAAATCAAGATATATCTCTTTTTTAAAAAAAAAAATGTATTTTTGTGTGAATTTGCTTGTTATCAATGTACAGTAAAGAATAAATAAATAAAAATGGGCATCGAAGAGAGAGCGTAGTTTAAAAGGATCCCACGATGGCGGTTTCAGCAGGCCGGTCCTCTGCCCAATGGCCTAATGGTGAGGACAATTTTGGTTTGAATATACAGATAAGTGGAGTTCATGATTATCTGGAAGTTGTTTTTCGGGTTAACCATGGCTGGTTTTGTTATGTCGACGTTTCGGTGCACATTCTGACGCCACCATCAGGATAAGATGAGTGATGAGTGTAAGTTTGTTCTAATATATGAAATGTTAACTGTTGCAGCGTGAAAGAAAAACAACAAGATAGAGACGATTGCCATGAAAACCTTTAATCGACATTGAAGTCTATGACTTCTGTAATATCCGGGTGTGAGGTGGGTCTCTCCTTAAAGTTGAAGTATCGTAAAATGGCGTTGAAGACTACTGCCTTCTATGCTCGGAAATCTATGAATTCAGGGTAGTACTATTTATCCACCCTTTTAAACAAAACTTTTGTCGCCATTTGGGAATCTTATATTATGTTATACTAGCTGACCCGGCAAACGTTGTTTTGCCATATACATTATGTCATATACTAATATCGCTATTAAAAAATAGGAGTTGATGGTAGAAGGGTGAAAATTTAGGGCTTTATTATGTATTTTTAAATACCTCACCATTAAAAATAAAAATAAAAATTTAGATCAAAAAATAAAATAAAAATCGGGGTGGTCCACCATTAACTTTTAGGGGTATGAAAAATAGATGTTGGCCGATTCTCAGACCTATCCGGTAAGAATACAAAATTTCATCAAAATCGGTCCAGCCGTTTCGGAGGAGTATGATAACAAACACCGTGATACGATAGTTTTATGTATTGGATACAATGCAAGATTTGCTAATTCGAATAATTATTTTTTCAAACAACTGTAAATTCGAACAATTGTATTTCGAAGAATTTTCATGTAATCCAATGCTCCTATAGAAGAAAGAATGTCATAGAGAAATACAATTAGATATGAATAAAAAATCCAAAGGAGCAAACCATTCATTATTAAATAATGTTGTATTTCATGCGCCTAGAAATGGCAACATTGACGACTTTTGATTAGCATAGAATGTTCTATTCTAAATTTCTGTTTGAATGTTGGTAATGTAAAGCGATATGATGGGAGTGATTTTGAACATTAGGATTATGTACGTTAAGCTACAAACATTATGTCTATACAATAAGCAGTATTCCATGTTCTCCGTAGAATGTTTTATGGTTGTAAAAATATGAGAGAGTTATGTCCATATTGCGCATCTGAGTTCTGGGCCGAGTTGATTAATTTATTGAGAATAAAACCAGTTTTATCAGGAAAGTCAGTTCTAGCTCCTTAATATTCCTCTCAGGAGGACGAGGAAGAAATAATTTTTCTCTACTCAATAACAAATCAAAATAAAACACGATATTTGATTCTTCTCCTGTCAGTTCCCCCCAACATTACGGAACACTTTGGCATAAGCTTTGTATTCCTGCGCTATACGGAACAACTCCTCTACACCTCTCATTCCAGTCCAGTCTCAAAGGCACGATGTCTGTTTTCTGCCAACTCCTGGGCATTCTTCTATTTTGTCTATCATAATCGACCGCAGAATTTGCTACATTTCCCCGCGTATTATAATATGACTCAGATATGATACATAGCTCACGCACTTTGAGATCTAACAAGAATTCTCTGTACATTCCAGAGGCCTGGGTCAATAACACATTTTCACGTTACGTTTTCGTTCCGTTAACGTTCGAGTATAGACGAAGTTGCAAGCAAGTGTCAATTTCGTTGCTAAGATACACAATAGTTTCGAAAATTGACACTTGGCGCAACGTCGTCTGCATTTGAACGCTAACGAAACGAAAATGTAACGCTAAAATGTGTGTTTGACTCAGGCCTCTGCTCTACTTAACACTTCTACGTTTGTAACTCACTTTAAGTAATTCAGCCAACTCGATCCAATACTCTAATTGGTGTAATACAACCTTAATAAACAGACATTACCTTCTACTTATGCTATCTACATAAGGCATTTGATACTATCCTTTGTGACAATCTTATGCGAGGCAAATTATCTATCATTTCCGTGTAATCCCTATTAGTAGTCTTTGGTATAATCGATACTTTAGAGAACGAATCATTTTCTAAATTTCGTTAGTTTTGCTTATTATGATAATTAACCATAAATACTTAATTACATAACCATTGTATGAGGTTCTTTCTTTCTTTCCCTCTTTTTCAGGCAAGGTACCCGACACCGACTGAAATATAATACATTGTATGAGGTCACAAGTGTGAATTTAAAACATGAAACTATTACACATACATACATACATACCATCATGCCGCTTCCATCGCGGAGTAGGCAGAAAGGTTCGAGCGCCACTTCCTTCTATCCTTGCATACATCTTTCGCTTCCGTCACTGTCATACAATTCCTCATGCATGCTCTCCTGTTCAATGTGCTCAACACGTGACCGTCCTGTAGGATTTGATTTAAATGATCTTGCCATTTAATCCTCGGACACCCACGTCTCCGAGCACCATTCCTCTCAGCCAAATATATCTTCTTAGTCATTCTATCCTCATTCATTCTTTCCACGTGCCCAAACCATCTTAACTTATTTACATTCATCCTTGTTATGACACCAACTTTCATTCCACATTCCTTTCGTATATCACTGTTACGCACACGATCTCTCAGACTTTTACCACACATCCTTCTCAACGATCTCATTTCCACTGCATTTATGCCTCTTTCATCCTTCTTTAACCATGTCCACGTCTCACTTGCATACATAAGTGTTGGCACTAAGATAGCAGAGTGCACCAACCTTTTAGCTGTGGTGGATATGTTTCTATTTGCAATTATTGGTCGGATTGCACCATTTACCTATTACACTATTACACAAGACTTAGAAAAGACAAAATTACCTTTTTTGGTAGTACCCTGGACAGGACTTGATTGACGGGAATTGTATCCAGTATGAGATACTCGTACTTAGGAACGCTAAAACAATATCTACACATGAAGCTGTCATTGGTTTATAAGAGAGAATTTCAAGGCCTTCGGTTTGTCTCCTGATAGCTTAGTTGTACAAAGCACATCTCGCGATAAGGATGGGTTGCGGAATTGAGTCCCATTAAGGGAACAAGCAAATAAGGTGACTTTGTCTTTTCTAAGTCTTTTTTCGTATATTAAATTTTCTAAATTATAATTCTTCCTGTTTCCTATATCAAGACTTTCTCAATGTCGGCGAACACTTAGACGAATCTCTCTCTCTTTTTATTTGTTTTTTATTTCATTTATAACAAAATACGGCGTGAGCCTTTTACATGTAAATTCAACTGTTAAACAATTCGAAATATTTATTTGTGGAATTGAAAAAAGGTTTTACATTATTTTCTTCCATAATTATCTATTTAATATATAAAGGGAACCGTGTATTTTTTAGAATTATTAGATTGTGGAATTGGAAAAGTGGCATTGATTGTGTGTATTACCAATTAAATCATAATTTTCGAAATTTTTGACTTGAGTAATGGAATTAAAAAGTCGATAATGTGGAAGAGTGGCATTGATTGTGTGTATTACCGCAAACTGATATTGTCGATCAAAACATCTGCGGTTGGGAGTGACGGTATCAGTAGAAAAATACTTACACTTATCTTGGATCATATTTTGCCAGTCATTACTCACTTAATTAATCACTCGCTTTCAGTAGGCTGTTACCCTACTCAGTGGAAGGCTGCTCATGTTATTCCTCTTCCTAAGGTAAGCACTCCAGGTACTGTCAAGGATTTAAGGCCTATATCAATTCTCCCAACATTATCCAAAGTTGCGGAAAAGGTGGTTCATGCTCAATGAACAGATTTTCTCAATACACACAAACTGTTGGATCCACTCCAATCGGGATTTAAGAAAGGGCATAGCACTACTTCCGCTCTGTTAAAAGTTACCGAGGATGTTAGATTGGCGATGGAGAATGGTCAACTTTCCTTTTTAGTTTTATTGGACTTCAGTAGTGCTTTCAATAGTGTTGACTTCGATCTGCTCTTGGCCAGACTAAAGTCTTTTAACATTTCTGGATTACCTCTCCAGTGGTTTCAATCATATCTCACTCATCGCTCTCAAAAAGTTGTTACATCGGAGGGTGTTTCTGACTGGGTAAGTCTTGAAGCGGGGGTTCCTCAAGGAGGTATTTTATCTCCTTTACTTTTTTCTATTTTTATCGCTTCAATGACTCGTGATCTTTCGTGTTCATACCATGTATATGCCGACGACTTACAGTTATATTCTCATTTTAAAACCGATTGTGTTTTCTCAGCTGTAAACTCTATGAACCAGAACTTAGATCGCATTGGGCGTTGGTGTGAGCACAACGGTCTACTCATAAATCCAACTAAGTCACAAGCAATTTTATTAGGTAGCTCAAGGCTTTTATCCCGGGTGGATACTTCCACTATTCCATTGTTACTGTTAAGCAACTCTTCTATTGAACTTGTCGATCATGTGAGGGACTTGGGTATCTATTTGGACTCAAGGCTGTCGTGGTGGAAACAGGTGAGTGAAGTGAGCCGTAAGGTTTTCGGTACATTGCACTCTCTCAAACGATTTCAAAACTTTCTCTCTACCAAAACCAAAGTCCTGCTGGTGCAATCGCTCATCCTTCCCATGCTCGACTATGCTGATATATGTTATTTGGATCTCACTGTTGAGTTGCTGAACAAATTGGAACGTCTTCAGAATGTTTGCATCAGATATATTTTCAATTTGCGCAAATATGATCACATATCATCTTACAGACACCAGTTAAATTGGAAAACTATTGGTCAGAGAAGAGACATACACATCCTCTGTTTCCTATTTAAGGTGTTATCAGATCCTAATCATCCGGTATATCTCAGAGACAGATTCCAATTTGCCGCAGAGCATGGACTTCCACTCAGATCTGGGAATAATAGGCTGCTTTTAATTCCTTCACATCATTCCGATTATTATTCTTCATCTTTCAGCATTCACGGCGCTAGACTCTGGAACCAGCTTCCTCCAACAATTCGTACCAGCTCATCGTTTTCTTCTTTTAAAAATAGATTAGTCTCTAGATGATATTTTATGTAACTTGTTGACACTTGATATAGAGCTCTTTCCCCCCCCCCCCTCCCCCCTCTCCCTTGTCCTCACCAGGAGTGCACAGATATCAATTTTTTGCACATGTATCACATACGTTTAATTTGTTTTTATTATAGTATTTTATTTTATCTTATGTATATATTATTATTATTTATTGTATGTATGTATTATTTATGTATATGTATGAATTATTTATTTATATATTTAAAACTTTTTCTCTTTGGGTTCCTGTATTTATTTTTTATTTTTTTTTATTATTTTTATTATTATTTGGGTAGGCATAGTCCTATTTTTATTTTATTTTTTATGTTAATGTTTTAGGGTTGACTGGAAGACGTTGCCTAGCAACAAGTCCGCCTTTTGGCCTAATTTTGTTAATTGTCACGTTTTGTAATTTTGTTGTTTATGTATTTGTGTAAAATTATGGTCAATAAAGATTTATTTATTTATTTATTTATTAAATCATAATTTTCGAAATTTTTGACTTGATGAGTAATGGAATTGGAAAGTCGACAATGTGCATTAAAAAAGGGATTCGTCTATTTAATTCGTTCCTTCTCGATGTCTCTACATTTTTCGCTTTAACGCTGGTTTTATCGAAGTATAATTTGTCAGCATTGAAGGATTTGCTGATTTTGTTTTAATTTGCTTATCGCCACTAATGTGGAGTCGTTTTACAAAGCGAAACGGTGCGGGATGATACCGAAAAGCTATTACCGTCCTCAAAGGCAGTTGGTAAAGGCACTAACTTATGTAGCATTGATAAAGAAAAATCTATGTCTTCGATTTATAAGGGTTACCTTGTGGTACACGATTTAGTCTAAATTAATCTTATTCACAAATTAAATGCATATTTAGGTATACCTGGCTTACTTAGACGTGCCTCAAATTAACCCTGATTAAATGGTAAAAAATAGTCGCATAACAACGTGTTATTCCTGGTTTTATCAAAACCTCTTATAACAAAATTTATTTTTTGGTGGACCTACTCAATATTAGTAGGCGAAAAAAGGCAAATCCTTAAAAAACAAAGAGCTTACTGGATCGGACACAACATCAGCCACCCAGGACTGATTATCACCATCGCAGAGGGTAGGACCGAAGGCAGAAATGGTAGAGGCCGACTAAGAGACGCTTATATGGACCAACTGAAGAAGGACATGAACTGTGACACCTACGTAGAACTGAAGAGACTGGCTGAAAATACGGAGGAATGGAGAAGAAAATACAAACTCGTTGCAGACCAATCCGATGGGTTGTAACTCGTTATATAAACTCAAAATCAAAATGAAGAATCAAACTTTTTTGCATATACATTTTGTTCCATACTTAATGTGAATTTTCTGTGATTTTTTTTATTATTTTGGGGGTTTCAAAATATTATTATGAATGCTTGTGATAAAAAAAATGTGGTATTAGTAAGGCTTGACTTCAAACATTAGTAATAAGTTTTTTTTATCATTGATTGTATCGGCATTAACAATGCAGCATTTTATTTAAAATATTTAATAAAAAAGACAATATTTTTATTTATTTATTTATTCTTCTTATTTTATTTAGTTTTACTATTGAGTATATAATTACCTACGACTGGTTTCTCGTACTCAGAATTTGCATCGTCAGCTGCTGATTTATATTGAATAAAACAATGTTTCGTTAGGATAACAGTGAAAATGTACAGAAACGAATGGTAGATCAATTGTATATGGAAAAAACACAATTAGATTTAGTTTTACTTAAAATTATATTGAGTAGTGACCTGGTTTCGACTAATTAAGTCATTGTCAGATTAATATGCAAGATCAATTCTTTGCCAGGTGCTCCACGGAATATCATAATTTTATATTTGTGAAAAATTATTGATGTAACCTTGCTTCTGTACATCTCATTTGATCTACTTAACTCGGTTAATTTCGTGTAGATATTATGTGAAATCAACCGCTGTTATTTGAAACACGTGCAATCTGAGAATAATTTGACTAACTTAATTGAAGCCTTAAATTAGAAGTCATTAGATTGTCATTTGGAAAATTTGCCGAAGCCATTTATATGTTGAATTAGTACTGTCTTGTTGGTATAGGAGCGTGATACAGTTATTCAAAATTTAACATCATTATTCATTATTTCGTTAACGAGAAAAATAATTCAATTTCTCGGTAATTCACTCGCATTTTAAAAAATATTTTATTTCGCTCATAACATTACGGCACCTCCTCCGTGGGACAATGTTAAAATAACGTCTTTTCCCGGATATTTCAGGAGTCGAAGGACACCTATTTACTCGTTGGAGCTTACAGCTAAGTGATCATTTTAAAACACTCTCAAGACCATCATAACCACTAAGCAATTATTGTGATCTACAACACTACCACGTCATTGAACGGTGGATTCGACTGACGTAGCAGATCCCACGTTGAGACCCATTCATCCATAAATACATTAAAGTATACTGCATTCGTGGTATTTAAAAACACTGCCCCAAACCAGATGGGTCGAGGAGTGTCGACAGTCAAACCCACAACTGAGGTAGCCAACTGCATGCTAGTTTTCCTCTTCATTTCAATTATGGTTAAAACATTCAGGATGGTTGGAATACCTCATCGCTGAATTGAAGACGATTACTGTCTTAATAATTGTGATGTTTTACGAATGCCTGCTTCTTATAAGCCACTAGAAAACAGATTCAAGTGGGAGAGCTATTCTTTACTATACTCCACGAAATCGCTGTGTGGAACATGTGATACGTAACAAATGAAATATTTTACATGAAAACATGACATTTAGTCAAAATATTTGTATTCAGAATTGGTGGTATACTTCATAGCTGATTTGAAAATGCCAAATATTTTATACCGCTGTTTCATGTCTTTGTGTTTATGAACCTATGTACTTTTGTTATTAAATGTAATTTTGTAATTTGGTATGAAAAATGTAATTTTGTTATTAAAATTCAACCCTCTGTACGAGCATTAAGCTGCTTATGGAGAGAGTATTTTGATGTGTTCAATGTTGTTTTGTTGTTTATTATAGCGATATGTATGTAAGTTATTGCTTTTTTTTTTTTTTTAAAAATATTAGAATCTGTTTAAATTTATCGTTCTTACTTAACGAATCTTCTTTGTTATGAACTTAAAAGTTAAAATTATCTAACTTTTTTAATTCGTTAATTAACGATTAATAGATTGACGAGTTAAAAATTATATCTGATTAGTACGACAAGGTACCATTACATGAGGATCGCGTATTGTGGTAAACTTTGAAGTTACAACTAATTAACTTTTTTAATTCGTTAATTACCGATTAATGGAATGACGAGTTAAAAACCAGTTCCGATTAGTACGACAAGGTACCATTACATGAGGATCGCGTATTATTATTGTTAAATGGGTACCCTGGTATAACCGCGGATAACATTAGGAAATAATGTATTATATACCTAACACTAATGTGTTATTGAAAATACATTTAGACGTTGGGATATGTGCAGGAATTTGATTTCAATAGAATCTGCGCATTCGTTTTTCGTATTCACATTATAATTAATAAACAATTCATTATAATATAAGTTTTAAAATAATACATTAAAACACTGTTTAATTTTCACGTATGATTTTGTATTTAGTCAATTCATAATGACTAAATGCTAATGCAATTTGAAACAAGTGTTCCTTTCTACTATTGTTTGTTAATTCGCAGAGAGACGTCTTTCGACTTATAAGGTCATTATCAATCGACTTATAAGATTAACCGCAGACCTCTTGAACAAGGGGTCTGCGGTTCGATCCCAGGTGCCGGCAAACTCCCCTTTCACGACACAAGCTTTTAGCTTACTGTGGAAGGTGTATAAAGTTGTATTTGGGTTTATAACAAAACCCAGATATATCTTTTTTAAAAAAAAAAAAAAAGTCGAAAGACGTCTCTCTGCGAATTAACAAACAATAGTAGAAAGGAACACTTGTTTCAAATTGCATTATTATGGAATTCTACTACGTGTGCACCGACACAATTAATAGAATAAATGCTAATTGCCGAGCGCTTTTGCCTTGCGGCATCTTCAGGGCAACTCTTGTTTTAAGTACCTAACTCTTGCCCTGAAGATGCAGCAAGGCGAAAGCGCTCGGCAATTAGCATTTAGTCATTATTAATATTGACTAAATACAAAATCATACGTGTAAATTAAACAGCATTTTAATATAACATTTTAAAACTTATATTATAGTGAATTTTCACAACGTTTACGCACCTACTTTAAATTTAATAAATAATTCTTAATTTGCTGAATTAATTCAATGCACCTATTGACACATGCAGCGACATTCACAAACATGAATAATTACTATTTCGCCTTTTATTCCTGACTAAACTAAAATTAATCCTTATAGGTTTTTATTAATATCTTATAATCCTATTTACTTTACTTTTCGGGTCCTGACTTTTAGACCTTGCCACTCCAGTATGCAGCGAGGTATATCGCCTTGTCATTCGCCATCATCAGGTCACTCACATTACATGCATTCCGCATCAGCGGGCATTGCAATAAATAAGAATCACTCTGCACCTCCCCGCAGTCACAGCTAGTGTCCTCCTCATCCAAAAAGCCCCACCTCTGCTGGTTACTTTTGTACCTAGTCACCCCAACCCTTAGCCTGTAATCCTTATTTATTTCTATGAGAATATTGGCAAAAGCAATAAATACCAGCAATACTATTGCTGTTTGGGGATTTCAATTTTTTATTTGTGAATTTATATGTATGTATGTGTTCAATTATTCAGAATGTATATATTAACTTTTAATAAAATTCTTTAATCTTTAATCTTTAAAGTTATAGATGTTATATTTAAAGGAGGGTTTGCCCACAAGATTTTTTCAATATTTTACCTTAATAAGATGGCCTATGAAAACATTCTCAATTTAGAAATTAAAAAATAAATGTTTTCTTCTACTATATGTTCTTTAATGAGAGAGACGTCTTTCGTCTTATAAGGACATTATAAAACGAAATTATAATTTCCAGAAAAGGTGGTTATTTTTAATTTTTCAATTTACAGATTGACAATGTCCTTATAAAACAAAAGACGTCTCTCTCAATAAAGAATTTAAAGTGAAAAAAACATTGTTTTTTTTAATTTCGTTATGGAATTCTACTACCTAAACACTAACACAGTGCATCCTCAATTTTAATTAATAATATGTATCTTCCGATATTATTATACATTAAATTTACAGAACATGTATAGACAACTCACACCTTATTAAACGAAAGACGTCTCTCTCAATAAAGAATTTATAGTGAAAAAAACATTTGATTTTTAATTTCGTTATGGAATTCTACTACCTAAACACTAACACAGTGCATCCACAATTTCAATTAATAATATGTATCTTCCGATATATTATACATTAAATTTACAGAACATGTATAGACAACTCACACCTTATAAAACGAAAGACGTTTCTTTCAATAAAGAATTTGTAGTAGAAAAAAATATTTGTTTTTTTAATTTCGTTATGGAATTCTACTACCTAAACACTAACACAGTGCATCCACAATTTCAATTAATAATATGTATCTTCCGATATACCTATTATACATTAAATTTACAGAACATGTATAGACAATTCACACAGTTCGAGTTAGTCCCAAACTAAGATATGAATCTTTGAAAAAGGTCATTCTTCATTGTGTCCTGGCCGGGAATTGAACCGGAATCGGGCAAGAGCGTTACCTCCGCGCCACAATTAACCGCGTCATATGGAAGATATCGCCTTCAATAGGACTGATATTATTTTACAGGTTTTTCAAGTAAATCTTATTTTTAAACATGCCTATAACCTACAGCATACTTTTATAGGCGTTAAAAATAATTTACGATACGATGCAGGTAACTAGCTGAAGGGTAACTGGGGTAAATAGGTATACTAACTTATATACGTATATAATTAATAATAATAGTAGGTAGGTATCTGATAATAATATTTCGTTATTTTGGGGTAACAAGAGGATGGGGTAAGTGATGTTATCCCGGTCCATATATAACAACACACTACGGGAGGTTATTCAGTTATGACATACAAAATATCACGTGAGTTGGTGCACTCATAAAGTAAAGACTTTTTTAAATGACTCATCTAAAGGTTTTGCATAGGTATTTTTCTTTATAAGTGCCGTATCAGATTACTCTGGATAATGCTTTCCCTTTTTCGCTTTTTGGACCGGCTCTCCTACCTGGGCTATTCCGGTTCATTGCCGTATATTACGCAGCCATGACATCTGTTTCCTTCCCACTCCACGACGTCCTTCAATATTGCCCTGTATTATCAACTGCAGAAGTCGATATTTATCTAATTTTTTTTTTTATTTTATTTTATTCGACCTCCATAGGCTCCGCAATGGGCACTTGGGGGTGTCAATCCAGACTACATTTTAAAAACATATAATTTAATTAAAAGAGACAAGGCGTACAACAATATATTAATATCAATGGTGATCGATAATCCCTGGGTGTAAAGGGCCCAGTGATTATGTCGTCAGATGTGATATCAAACTACATTATGTTTCTGCATCCATGTTACTAGAATCTTTTTCCAATAACATTTCGTTAACTGAATAAAATGATTTTGCTAACAAATACTTCCTCACCCCTTCCTTAAAGCGATCATCCTCCAATGTTTTGATATGCAGTGACAGTTTGTTGTACAGCTTCACACTTAAACCCACGAAACTATCCGCAACCTTTGCTAGTCTGCATTTTACGGTTCTGATGCTGCCTGCACTTCGCGTTGGATAGCTATGGTAGTCTGCGTTTAGAGGTGTGTTCTCTATATTTTTTCGAGCATACATAAGGCACTCCTGGATATACGCGCCAGCAAGTGTGAGTATGCCCAGTTTTTTAAAGTGATCACGGCAGGAATCTCTCGGGCGCAATCTTAAAATGGTCCTTATGGCTCTCTTTTGCAGTATAAAGACTGCTAAATAGAAGACTTCACGAACTTTAATAGCATTATAATTATACCCATTGCACGGGTATAATATTTTTTTTATTTACTAAATGCGCATTTATTATGCACAAAAATAGTTTAAAATATATTCATAAATGAAATTGCCCTAATTCAAATACAAATATTTTTTTATTTAAGTAAAATTTACAACTTTACAATAATATTTTTTTTTTTTTTCTTTTTTTTGTCAACTTACTTGACAATTAATCAATTGAATATCATTTCACGATTTTGATTTTTACTTAATCATCTGTCCATTGCTTATTAATATTATTATCAATTAATTATTATTATTTCGAATTTTATACATTATTTCTTAATCTATTTAAATGTTTAATTTATATGTTGTTTTTTAATGATTCTATTTTTTTGACATCTAATCTAACGAATTTGACAATTATCATCTTGAACTATTTTAATTGGATATTTGTTTTAATTTGTATATTACATTCCGTCTTTTAATGTTTGCATTCATCAAATTTTGTCCAGTCTCTGTATAATTTAATTTAATTGTTTTATTCTATTACTATTGCTGTTTTTGTTCAAATTACTACCATTTTTGTTATATCTTAATGTTTATTTTTATAAATTTGTACCAATTCATTTTTTATCAGTTTTTATTGTTGTTGTCTGTCAAATTGTTTTTTTCTACTTTGTTATATGTTTAACATGTAAAAGGCTCACGCCGTATACAAGTGATAAATAAATAAATAAATAAATTATATACACACCTTATTACCAAAAAACACATTTATTACATATTTGACCCTCAAAATTGAACAGTGCTCGTGCTTTGAGGGAGGTAAAAACAAACACATATCTACAATACAAATAGTAACCAAATACAGTTTCTTAACAAAACTCAACAACAGAGCAGTTGAACAGCTATTTAAAAATATCTTTCAGATTCAATTTAAAACTCTGAATTTTTTGTAGAATCATACATAGATTTTTTGTTCAGCTTATTGTAACACACAACACCCAAATGAGTATAGTGGTGTTGTCCTAAGGTTATAATAATCACGCCATTTGTCCCATTTAGTTATTCTGTGTTTTTTTTTTAATATATATCTGGGTATTTTTGCTAACCCAAATACAACCTTATACACCTTTTACTGTAAGCTAGTAGCTTGTGTCGTGAAAAGGGAGTTTGCCGGCACCTGGGATCGAACCGCGAGACCCTTGTTCATGAGGCCGAGACTCTACCTCCAGGCTACCGACGAACTGAATTAAATGATCAAAAAGAATATTTTGACTTATAATGAAAACTTTAAATTGGATGTAAGAAAACTTTATGAGAAAGTGCAAGTTTCACATAGTTTAACTTTTATGACAAAAGAAAAACTTAAAGATGATATTTAATCGTTAAGAATATTACTCAACAGACATCTCATTCGCACAACATACAGACTATGCCAACTCCTTTTAGCAGGAAACAGAAAAGGTGCTCCGATGCTAACGAATCGGGTTAGGCTGGTTTAACCGTACTTTTTAAAATTATTATTTCAATCATAAATACACAGTATATATTGATATTACAATAACAAAATAATATTACACATAGTAAAATGGTCCCTCCATAAGCAACCAAATGCTTGTGCGGAGGGTCGGATATCAACTATAATATTATTAACACACATAAGAATTAGCTAGAAATATTAATACACATAATATAAGAATTAGCTAGAAATAGCAAACTTTCAGTTCTCATGTACATTCATCAAACGTTCACCAAAATCTACCAGCACAATACAAAATTAAACCAATACAGTTATTCACAATGTCAAAACAATAGGTATACAAATCAACTGAATCAATTTTTCTCTCACCAACATTAACACAAACACAAATATACACAGAAATATATTACTGTACGCGATTCAGTGCTCAATGGTGACATGAGCCTGAATCTCAAAATTGTCGCTGAAAGTGTTTATTTATTTATTCATTTGTTAACAGCTATTAATAATAAGCTTTTTTTATACATTAAAAAAAAAAAAAAAAGAACACATCAAAAGATTCATGATCAGAGATAAAAATTTACATATGAGCCGTACAAATGCAAACAGCACTATCTCTCTACAAGAAAAAATTATGTTGGGCAAACGTATTTGAAATATTGGCAATGTTAAGCGAAAAAAAGTCTGAAAATAACTAAAGCAAAGAGAAAGCAATATGCTTACATTTAGAAAGTAGAACATTTTACAAGACATTAAAACCAAATATTAAGAAGTATCCTGCATGTTCAATTGTTCCCAAAAGGAGACAGCGCCGCTCGCACCCACACGACTCACATAGACACTCAATTAACAATTAAAAACAAACAACACGCAGACATATGTAGAAAATAAAAACACACAGCAGGAAGACCCTTGTCATATGTATATATATATATTAAAACACTGAATTGCAGAGAAGTTAAAAAAAAAAAAAAAATCAACCAGTCTGTCTAGATAAAACAATTGCTCTTTTCAAACTAAATTTAAACTTGGCCAGACCCACACCATACAAATCCACCACGTGAGCATATTCGTTTCCCGTACGTTGGATTCTATTGAGAACTGAGTTAAAATTATATGTGGTTCTGGCATCTTCAACATAGAAGGGTAGGGCCTGTCTTGTCACTCTCATTGGGGCTAGAAAATTAATCTGAGACAAGACCTCTGGGCAGTGTATTTGTCCATGTATTATCTTGTACAGGACCATAAGATCAGACAGAGCTCTCCTCTCAGACAGCTTCATCAGGTTCAAAATACCAAACAAGAAATCATAATCAATATCTTCCACAGGAATACCCAGCCTAAAATTAATGTGTCTGAGAAACTTATGTTCAACCTTAACAAACTTATTTTTGTGCACCTCAAAAACTGGGTTCCAAACTGTTGAACAGTATTCTAAAACGCTCTGTACAAGAGAGACATAGAGTATTTTAATGGTATCTACATTAGAAAACGGTCTACATATTCTCAAGATAAAACCCAGCAGTCTCAGTGCTTTGCCACAAACATTGTCAATATGAGAAACAAAATCTAATCTACGGTCAAATGTTACTCCCAGGTCCCTGATTTTCTCCACTGATTTAAGTGTTGTACCACTCAACTCATACTCATGAATGATTGGATGCTTGATTCGGTAGAATCTCATCACCTGACACTTATCAGCATTCAACTGTAAATTATTGCTGATACACCAATCATGGAAGCGATTGAGATTCTCCTGCATTGTAATACAATCATTTACACTTTCTATGTGTTTGAAAATCTTAAGATCATCGGCGTAGATTAAAACTTTCACATCAGTGAATATGTTTACTACGTCATTTACAAACAAGACGAATAGAATCGGGCCTAAGTGAGAGCCCTGGGGTACGCCACTCAGGGCTTCAAACGTATATGAGAATGCATCACCAATCCTAACAGTAAGCCTTCTACCCGTGAGATAACTGCTCAACCAGTCAAACAGAGATCCGGAGAAGCCAATGGCCAATAACTTATTCAGGAGTATCCCAATGTCCACCCTATCAAATGCCTTCGAGAAGTCAGTGTAGATCGAATCTACCTGACCCCTGCGAGACAATGCATCAGATATATAGTTCTCATAGGCCATCAAGTTTGACAAGGTGGACCGCAAGGACACAAATCCATGTTGGCATTCGGTAATTATATTATTAAAACTAGAAGACATTTTACTTAACAATATTTTTTCCAATATTTTCGGAATGGTGGACTGCATGCATATGGGTCTGTAGTTAGTTATATCATGCTTATCCCCAGACTTGTGAATAGGTATCAGATAGTTTTCTTTCCAGCACTCAGGGTACAAGCCAGACGCAATAGATCTATTAAAAATTATGAACAAGGGGTATGACAAACTATGCATACATTCTCTCAGAAACAAGGGTGGTACCCTGTCAGGACCAGTACTCGTTTTAGGCTCAAGTCCTCGAATACATTCCACTATGTCTCTAATCTCAATGTGAACAGAAAATAATTGAATATTTACAGGAGACTCATAGGCAAAGCTAGTATTCGTGCCAGATAATCTATACACACTGCCAAAAAAATCGGCAAACAAGTTAGCTATTTCCTCTGATGTTTTTCCATTCTTATCATTTAGATACATGCTATTTGGCAATCCTGAGCCTTCCATTTTGAGAGAGTTGGAATATTTAAATATATGCTTGGTGTTTACACTTATGGTATTCTCAATATCACTTATGTACTTTTTGTAACATGCACTCGACAGCCTGTTACATGATCTACGCAATTCCTGAAATCGACGATAATCATCTGGACTACCAGTGTATTTATAAACCTTGTGTGCAATTTTTTTATCCTTAATCATGGTTTTAAGCTCAGAGTTAAACCACTCAGGGTAACTCGAGGGGGAATTAGAAATTGTTGGGACGTGATCGTCAACGAGACCCCATACCAATTTATAAAACTGCTCAATACAATCCGTTAAAGGGGAATTTTCTAGAAAGTCCCAATCAGTGTTAAACAATTTTTCATTAATTTTGTCGAAATCAGCCCTGCGATAGCACATGATTTTTTTATTTTGCTCCACAAAGGTTGTTCCCCCGCCATTAATAACAATGTCCAGTGGAGGATGATGATCGTCGACAGGAAGCACAGGCTCATCAGATTTACATACATCAATACTTGCATCATCGGAAACAATAAGGTCTAGAACCCTTCCATTATTATTGGTAATATAATTCATTTGGTAAAAGTTCATAAAGTTTAAACCATCCACGACAACTCTCTCTACATCTGAAAATTCCGAATGATTGACCCTAAATGGACGCTCAGGATCCTCTCTACGCCATTCAAGGTTCGGTAGGTTAAAGTCACCAGCAATCACAAAAGCTGCATCAGGAAATGAAGATCTTATACGTTCGAGATTTTCAAAATGATGTTCATATTGAGCCACAGAAGATGAGGGTGGTATATAAAGACACCCCAACACTAACTTTTTCTTGGCATTGCCATTATTTATAACAATAAACACCTGTTCCACATCTCCATGCCTAAGCTTAATTTGCTTTGACTTGAATTGTCTCCTCACAGCGATGAGAACACCTCCACCTCTAGATTTCGTACTAGTCTCCATGGATCTATCTCCTCTGTACACATTAAAGTCCGACAAACCTAATTCCGATGTATGGATTCCAGAGTGTAGCCAAGTCTCTGCTAAGAGTAATACATCACATGACAAAATTGCCACGTTCGAAATAAAATCCTGTATCTTAGACCCCATTCCTCGTACATTCTGGTATAAACAGTACACAGTATTCCTTAGTTTTTTGAAGCATGCCTGGACCTATGTTTGAATATGATAGGTTTACCAGATACATACTTAATTGATATGTCAGTTTCACCTTTTTGCCTTCTTTCATTCAGAATGGTCTTCAACTTGTTATACTCATCTCTTTGAGATTGTGTTTGGTCAGTATATATTCTTATGTTTCTATCAGTAATTTCTCGTTTCCTTCCCACAATACTCATGACTTGTTCCCTTGATTTCAGAAATACCTTGATTGGTCTATGCTTCCCTTCAATTCTTCTGCCGAGACGAACACATCTTATGTTGGATTCATCCTTCAGTTCAGGGTTTATCTTGCCCAATATTGAAGATACAATCACTTTATCGAACTTAATAGATTCATGTTTATTATCGATATGATTTTCCTCTGCATTACATATAATAATATTTCTTTGCCTTCTCATTCTCTCCTCAACTTCCTCCAGTATCTTAGAACTCTCACCTTTATCAGAAGATTCTAATACGCAGAGACGACTCTTCAACTTACAATTTTCCTCCTCAAGTCTTTCAATCCTTTCAGTGACAACACTGATATGGGATTCGATAATTGTTGTGATATGTTGAGACATAATAGACATTTCCTGCTTCAGGAAATCAAACTTTTCTTCAAACTTATCTTCAATGATTTTTCTTATCTCAACAATCATCTGATCGTGAGATATTTCACTTCCAGATGACTTTATGATACTCGGTTTATCAGCATGTTTGGTGGGTACCTGCTGTAGCAAACCTGGAACAGGTGAATTAGATTTGCCATTGTTCGCCCGAGTCTGGTACTTGTTCATTGCCAAGATTATTTATTAGATTATAACAAAACGCCTGATTTTATGTGATTACTATAGCACATGAATGATGTCACTGACAGATAGTAGAAAGTCCACAGTCTATTGGTGCACAATAATGTCGTCATTAACTCGATCTGCCATTGGTGGATGAGAACAAAATAGATTGAAATGTCAAGCAGTAACAAACAAAAATCTTAAAAACAAAAGTCTCTAACACTCATCAATAACAGAAAACCAAAGTAAAAAACTTCACTCCAAACTCATCACTGACAACACCGAATCAACAATTACACAGCAAACAACTTTGTAACATCTCAAATACATCAATATATTAGTTTACAACAGAGCGCAAAAACAACACGTCTGATTCTTTTGACAATTCACACAATTGTTATCCCGTCTTTTATCCATAGTATGTTCACCAATTGCTGTTTCAAATCACTATGTTCGACGTCTGTCAAGCATACGGTTCTCTGGAGTCATTTATTGTTTCAGGTTGAAAATCAACGTAACAGTGATATACGAAAGGAATGTGGAATAAAAGTTGGTGTAATAACAAGGACGAATGTAAATAAGTTAAGATGGTTTGGGCACGTGGAAAGAATGAATGAGGACAGAATGACTAAGAAGATATATTTGGCTGAGAGGAATGGTGCTCGGAGACGTGGACTTCCGAGGATTAAAGGGCAAGATTATTTAAATCAAATCCTACAGGACGGTCACGTGTTGTGCACATTGAGCACAGGAGAGCATGCATGAGGAATTGTATGACAGTGACGGAAGCGTAATATGTATGCAAGGATAGAAGGAAGTGGCGCTCGATCCTTTCTGCCTACCCCGCGAGGGAAGCGGCGTGATGGTATGTATGTATGAAAATCAACGATAAATTGTCAACAGCCTCGAATGCAATCTTAAAGATGGTTGCTGTTAGTTGACACATACTCAACAGATGTCGAACATAGTGGTTTGAAATAGGAATTGGTGGGATTGATGAACGTAGCATAGGCAAAGAGCACTTAAACCAGCCTAAACCGATTCGTAAGCATCGGAGCACCTTTTCTGTTTCCTACTAAAAGGAGTTTGCACGGTCTGTTGGTTGTGCAGATGAGGCATTTGTTGAGTAATATTCTTAATATCTTTACTCGCGAAGATGTAAAAATCCAGTCAAATGCGAAAACTATGTTTAAAATGGCACAAGCTTTTAGCTTAGTGTGAAAGGTGTATAAGGTTGTATTTGGGTTTATAACAAACCCAGATATATCTTTTTAAAAAAAAAAAAAAAATGAGTTTTAATCCTTTCAGCTTACGCCGAAAGGGATTTATATAATTATTAAGGTACGTATACGAAACATTTTATTGAATATAAAAACAATATGTACCTAATGCTTTGTCATAAAAAAATACGTATGTTAAATTTTGATAGGAATAATAATATAAAGAAACACGTGTGGAAGAAAAAAAAGCTCGTTAAACTCAGTGCTTTTATTAAAACTTTATGAACAAAGATGTCGTAAATATTGTACTTTATTTAAACAAGTAACGGTATTATTTTTTTATAAAATGTGTTCGGTTGATTTTTATATTTGGAAATCTTTAAAAAAAACTTAGTGTTATTATGGTCGTAATTTTGTGAAAGCGCGCACGAATAACAGTTACCCCTGTTATTCAATGTTTATGACAAAAGGATATTTACCCCTTTTACAGCGTGTTGTTTGATTTACCCGTAATCGAACGTCTGAGTATAAAAACAACTTTATTTTAAGTTGTTGATATTGTTAACCGACGGTAGTTACTTGGTGGAATATCATTTTAATTTTATACATTTAAAATACAACCGGCCACGTGGTGCAACGGCTATCGCAGTCAACTTGCATCATCGAGGTCCTGGGTTTGATTCCCAGCTAGGTCGCGGAGTTTCGTAAGGAATTTTCGCAACAATGTCGGTTGCATACCTGAAACAAAGAGATAAAAATAAATTTGAGATTTCATTTTTATGTAAGGAATGTGTATGAAAAAATATTCAAATATATTTTATAATGTGTGGCGGACTTGAGGGCTTTTAAGTGTAATATCTGTACCTTAAAGGATAAACCACGTGCAGGAGAGGCAACTATATGAATTTTCAAGTTTCAAAACATCATAACTGTCATAATATTTGGAATAATTTCAGTCTGTAAAAAAATATCTTCATTTGATAGGCTATATTTTAATATTTGATATTAAAAATAATAATTTTATTTTAATTATAGATAAAATGGACTTCCGTGTTTTATCCTCTAACGATATCTGCACAAACATTTGTGGCACCGACTTGAAGTAATTATTTTAAATAGTTAGTATAAACAACGCATGTTGGACTCCCGTGATTTTGGCACTAACAAAATTTTCTATGATTTTTTCTCCCTGATGGAATATTATAACGTATGTGGGACTTCCGTTGATTTTCCATTAACATTAAATGGACTTCATATATTTATTACAAATGAAAAATCATATAATCCAACAACTTTGGACTACAGTATTTTACCCACTAACATAACGTTTTGTCATCAGTATATTTGCGTTGTTAACTCAAAAGTGGTAAAAAGTGGACTCCCGTGTTTTATCCTCTAAGGCAGTGTTCCGCAAAGCGTGTGCCGCGGCACACTGGTGTACCGTGGTCATCAATTTGTGTGCCGCGGAAAAAGTCAAGGTTTTGTGAAAATAATACACTTAAAAATAGCTGAGAGCTATAAGAGCAAGACGTTTTGTTTTTAAACATTGCTTTTTTCTTTGGTGTACCTCTAAAACTTCTTGATTTGATAGGTGTACCTTGAACACAAAAAGTTTGCGGAACACTGCTCTAAGGTACAGATATTAATTTTGAAGAGTCTTTATGCTCCTTTCAGTAAATTTAAGAGTAGCCAGGTAACACATCACGAATATACGCCTTCCACAACTGGGGTAGCTAGCAAACCAGCCACACGTAAAAGATGCAGGCTGTCCTCTCTGTGCCCACAAAAAATCAAAACATTCAAATGGGTGGCAAATTTCACAAATGCAGAATTTATATTAAAAATGTCTTTATGATGATGATGATGATGATTCTGGATAATTTTATTTAAACGCCATTTAACAGTCCTTAGAGCGTCTCAAGGGCGCCGGTGAAGAGTTATTTATGTTTTTTTATACAAACTTTGGTTTAATTACTACTACTACTACACTATAGTGATGAAACGAATATTCGTATTCGCATTCGCATTCGCGAATATTCGCATATTTCAAAGCATTCGCATTCGCAAAAAAATATGCGAATGTTTTGCGAATATTATTTCGGTAATAAAGTATCGGATATTCGGTAAAAGTACCGGATACTTACCCGGTACATTGTAGAAAATGATACTGCAAGAAAATTTTCTTTAACAAAACCGAGGAGTTTTGAAATATTTTAAATTCCTATATACCATTTTAAAAATTCGGCGACGGGGGGTAGAAATTTTAATGATTGAGCAGTATTGTAGAAATCTAAGCAAGTCAATATTCGCTATTCGTATTCGCGAATTTCGGCAACAAATATTCGCATTCGCATTCGCGAATATCCAAAATCACACATTCGTTACATCACTACTACACTACAACACCATCACGGTATATCCCACAAGGGAGGTAGCCACCAGATCAGCCACATGTAATTAACATTCAGGCTGTCCTCTCTCTGCCAATAAAGAAATAAAAAAAAATCAAGATGGGTGGCAAACCTCATAGCTGAATTTGAGATATAATGTCATAATTTTTTCGAACACCTGCCTTCACTATCTACAGGACACTCGAAAACTGAGGGAAAGAGTGGGAGACCAATCTTTACCGGGTGCTCCACGGCAATTTTGGTTTTTGATTAACTATGTTTTATTTTAACTCTTCCCACGACATAGGAATGTCGTGGGAAGAGGTGACGCAATTGGCACAGAGACGCTCTGAATGGAGGAGGCTGGTTTCTGCCCTGTGCTCCCGAGAGGAGCGTTGAGGGCGATGATGATGATGATGATGTTTTATTAGCACGAGGCACACCTTTATGATCGCCCATGACGATGTAAGCTAATAACACTAGTGTTATGTGTATGTAAGTTTAATTAAAATAATAAATTAAATTGAGAGATGATAATATCGAGTAAGTAATAAAGACTCAGTTTAAAGGCTCCTATGTACAATGCATGTAATATGAAGTACATTTTAAAAGCTCTATAAACTGTAATACCAATATTTTTAATCATATTTTGAACCACTCTACTCGTAGATTAATCATTCCAGTTGATTACACTCACCGATAGTCAACCTATTTGAATACGTATTAACTAGGTAGGTATGTTGCATAAATGATACACATACATTATATTGTGAACTTCCTCTTAAACTTATGTGAGTTTCGACGCTTATGAATCGACTCAAGGCTTCGTTGAGAGTACTCTTTAAACCTAGGTAACATTTCCAATTCCCCTGTGTCATACTTATCACATGATTTGAAATTGTTGATAGTTGTATAAATCCAGTCCTCGACATCCAATTGTTTCAAAATTCTAGAACGATAGACAGGTACATATCTCCTTATCCATATAAAGAATATCGTAACGGGGTGTCAGGTAATAAAACCTTAAAATATTATATTAATTTTAAAATGTTACATATAAGTAATACATGCACACAGTAAAATGTATGCTTTATAGTATCTACCAGACTAGTTTTACCCAGTTTTGCATAGGAAATAAAGCACAAATTAACAATAAAATCTTTCGTTAACAATTCAAATTCAAATTCGTTTATTTCCTCCAATAAGCATAATATACAATCAAACACAACTCAAACATCCACATCCACTACAACTAATTCCATGTTGCCACCTTATTAGGCTAAAGCCTGTGTCAAGGCGGACAGTAGCGTCAGTAACATAAAAAAAACAAATATTGACATAACAATTGGTGTAGGAAAAAAATCGATGCTGGAGGAAAATAATCAAATAAGTACGTAGAATAGATGTTTTCATCAACAAATATCAATGAAACTAGGTTGATAAAAAGATTATAGAGAAATATGTGTAAGTATAGGATAAAAAAATAAGATAATTATTAAAAATATAAGAAATAATAAGGACAAATAAAAAATGTTGAACAAATAAGTATTATAGCTAGAGATGCAATAAATATTCGGCAACTATTCGGTTTTCTGCCTATTCGGCAACATTTTTACTATTCGACCGAATACCAAATATTCAGTCTATTATTCGGCATTCTACCGAAAAGTTTAAATGTAAAATTAGAAGGAACTAATACCTTGTAGATTGTTGCTATTTCATTGTCAGCTGCAGATGTATAATTATTAATCCTCAAATCTAATTAAATGAGTTCATCGGTAGTCTGGAGTTAGAACCTCGGCCGCGTGAACAGGGGGTCCGTGGTTCGATCCCAGGCACCGGCAAAACTCCCCTTTCACGACACAAGTTTTTAGCTTACTTTGAAAGGTGTATAAGTTTGTATTTGGGTATAAATCAACAAAACCCAGATATATATTTTTTTTTAAATATTCAATTTGATATGGAGTTATTATTAATTATTAATGTTGGAAAACAAAGAAATGTACAGCGCTGTAAGTCTAGTGGGTACAAATATCTTTGATTTTCCTACACGAAGATGCGCGGTCGGAAGTACCGCACGCTCTCACCATTGTTTTGCAGAATATTCGGTTATTCGGCACATGATCTTGCATAATATTCGGTATTCGGCAAATATGCTTTTCGTTGCATTTCTTATTTTAACCAATGACATCGATAACACTCACAACACTTTCAATGAATTGTTTTCTATACAAGGATAAAACCATCGTATATTTCAAAAAACGTACTTTGCATACAATACCATGTAAAATGCTAGTGCAGTCTTTTGTTCTTTAAAAAAACATCGATGTATAAAAGGAGAGAAATGTAGACTTGTATTTTTAAACACTTTTTAGGTAGATTTCGCAGCCACAATGATCTGGGAAGAGCTTACACGGATTAGCAATATTCCAAAAGAGTGGGTACATAAATAAATAAAGAAATTCTCTCCAAATAGAAATAATAAAAAAAAGAAACAAAATTCTAAAACACAAATTTGAAAATCAAATAAAATACAGAGACCCAGCTTAGTACGGTATTAATTTACAGGAATGGGAAAACTTTTTCAACATTTAATTTTAATTTTATCTTTACAAAATATTTGTTTAAAAAATAGATTCTATTCTTAACATTTGAGTCAGTTTGAAGAGATCACGCATTTTTAATTAACTCGCCCTCTGTATATTGATTGTGTTGTTCTAATTTGAATGTTTGCCTTCTATAAAATTGTTTGTAAGCAATCTACAGTAAAGAATGAATAAAAACTTGCTTATTCACTGTGTTGGTGTTAAGGTAATAGAATTCCATAATAAAATAAAATACAAATGTTTTTTCTACTATATGTTTTTTTATTGATAGTTACGTCTTTCGTCTTATAATTTATTTAGATTGACAATAACTTTATTCGGCGCCGTTTAATGGAGCATCCATCACAAGGACGCGGGAAACTATGTTGGAAGAGCGATGTCTTCAACTTGCTCCTGAACGTTGTTATCGGCTGGTTTTTACGGAGGTCTTCGGGGAGTCGGTTCCAAATGACGGGTTCTGCGACTCTAAAAGCCCTATCATAGAAGCAGGACTTGTTTGCTCTATTGTTTTCGTCCAGCATGTTGGTGGATGTCTTAGCTGAGCGTAGCGACCTACTTGCAGGTGTTTTGGGTTAGTTGAAAGATATCGCGTCCCTGCGATAAGCTCGCCCATTGTGCAAAATTATTCGTTTATACCATGTTACTTTGTTATTTGTATCCAAACATTTTGTACAATAAAGTTTATTATTATTATTACTTCTTTGTTGTATTGACGCTTATTTATGTCTAAGTATATGCATCCCTACCATCACATCACCACACATAAAGAGAGGGGGAGACAATGGATAAACCACTTGTAATAAATATTCTAATCGTCCTTTCAGTGTACAGGAAACACAAAACATTCAGGCATACTTCATCAATACTAAATTGAAGATGTTAGATGTCTTTTTCATGACGTTGTACGAAAACCTACTTTTTATAAGAACTCTCGAAAACTTTTAGACTGAGTCAGAAACCCTTTCATTACTGGAAATTTTATTCCTAATAAATTTCAACTCTTAAATGGAAATTGGCGGGAATATGTCCAGAAGATCAGATGACAAATGGACAATGTCTGTTACATCTCAGAAACAACGAGCGTCAACCAGGAGCATAAGAAGACCACCAATGTGATGGGAGGATGACATCACACTGAGAAAAATACTAACGTAATTTCACAACGAATCATTGGTACGTACTATCAGATTAGGACCAGAGATAGAACAAACGACTCATTAGTACGAATCTATTATATTGACTTTTCGCAAACAAATCGTTGGTAAATTTTGCAACGATTTGTTTGCGAACAATGCAATGATTCGTTGTGAAATTTCGTTAGTATTTTTCTCAGTGCAGTCAATACGTTGGTATCAACTGGATACAGACTGCGCAGGATTTAGTGGTATGGGAAGGGATGGAGGAGGCTTTTGTCCAGGAGTAGATGGGAGTAAGTTGAGTAGAAAAAGAAGAAGCAGAAAAAAAATCAAATTATTTAAAAAAAAAAAACAAGTATGTAGCTTTATGAACAAATAAATAAAATACTCAATTAATTTATACATGCAATCAGTTTTTATGAGAAAAAGAATAATTTCTTTTTTCATTTGAAGCAAGTATGGAAAAAATATATAAAGAATTTCGAACACCTTCTAATTTAAATTCATAACCATTCTACCATCTTTACGTTCTACAGATTTTCAAAACAATATTCAAATTGAGTAGGTACATATTCATTATGCATTCCACGTATAATCGTGTAATTTGCATTTTATAAAAGGTTTCTGATCCCTGTAAAGACAAAGAACAGATGCAATTTCTCAGGTGCTTTTGTATAAGGCCGAGCGCTGATTTGAGTACGAATCACACGTACGAATGTGGACGATTTTTTTATGTACGATTCTTGTCGTGCGTTAGAAGTTAGTACACTGATTGAGTTCATTCATGACCGCCGGAGGGAACTGTAAATGGATCCGAAGCATATCTAGCAAAATTGCTCTGGAAATGTATTGGCAAATAGAAGCTCTGTGACTCCAGAAATATCTGGGGGTTAGGTGATTTTAATACATCGACTGTCCATCCATAACTCACCAAGTAAAAATGTCTTATGTTCGAGATTTTTTTGTAATCTTGGTATGTTTTTATTATTTATTTATTTATTTATAATAAAACATACGGCTTACGCCTTTAATACATAGTTACAAACAATAATTGTACAACACCACCATCGTATCAAATTAAAACTCAAAACAAAAATAAAATATACTGCATCATTTCAAATTATAAAAATAAAAATTAAACACATTGTATCACATAAACCACAGAATAAAATTACAACATATCAACATCATCATGTCAAATCATAAAAAAAAAACAAACTGTATCATATCTAACCATAAAATAAAGTTACAATACACTGCATAACATCGAATTTTAAAATAAAAATAAAACACACTGTCATGTCAAATTATAGAACAAAATTACAGCACATTCATCATGTCAAATCATAAAATAAAAATAAAACATATTGAATCATATCAAACCATTAAATAAAATTACAGCACACCTCACACCACATAAAATTACAAAAAAAAAAAAACACATAACAGCAAGTCAAATATTTATACTATATTATAATAATCGCACTGTTAAAAACTACTATGTTGTCTTTGTTCAGTTCAATAGTTTAATATTCCGAAATATAATATTTATTTTTGGAATTGAAAATAGGCGCATTATTTTTTTCTTATTACTCGAGAAAAAAATCATATATTTTTTATAGCTTTATGTTTTTGGAATTAAAAGAGTGGTGTGGATTTTGTGTATTACCTTTTTATTAACGTTTTCGTTTTGTTTTTGGTCGAATGTTGAAGACGTTGCTAGAACGCGTCAATTTTCGTAGCTAAAATACGTGGAGCTACGAAAATTGACACGTTCTCGCAACGTCGTCTACATTTGAACGAAAACGTAACGCTAAAATGTGTTTTGACTAGGACCACTGGTGTAAATTACATTTCTTACATTATGAACCTTCATGATCTTTCAATGCAATAGTAGATCAAGCCACCTTTTGATAATAAATAAATCAATTAAAATAGTTTTCACAAAAACAAACTTTTTCAAAAAAGTTAAACCAAATTTTAATTTCTCGTTATCTCCTAAAGAAGTTGTCTGGGATTATAGGTACTATGTTTGCACTGATAGCTTCATTTAATTAAGTGCAAAAATGGAAGGGAAGAAACTGGCTAATGATGCTTCCACGTTCAAAGGATTCGGACGGAATCGTACACGAAAGGCGCTTGGCTTTATTAGTACCTACTGAAAAATTTCGTTACACTTTTATTGTATACACAACGATATTATACATACATTAGGTACGTAGTATAATCTCAGTTACAACATCATGATACACAAACCTTTGAGGTATAAAAAATAACATAAAAATAATAATAGTAATAAATTATTCCTTTGTAGTAGCGAGACAGTCGATCCCTGATTTGCATTACTTAATATGCATAAGAAAGATATTATTCGTATTTGAATGAAAAGGATTTTTGTTCTACTGTTACTACAGTAGATCGTTTTTATTAGAACAATATTAAGATAATTTATTATGATCCACAATGTACCTACTGAATTTGATAAAAATTCTAATTTTTTGTTTTCTCCAATTTATCTAACTCAGTACTATTACTATAACATCTCGACATATAAACATGCAAGTTGTCTATCTCCATGCCAAAAAAAAAATTAAAAAAGTATTTAGGATGGGTGGCAAACCTCATCGCTGAATTTAAGACGTAAAAATGTCTTTGTAATATAATGACATTTTTCAAAGGTCAAAATCAAGAATGACATTTTACAAATTGTCCTGGGTTCAGATAAATGTAAGTCCCCTGACTTCAACGGTATCCGGATGGATTGTGGATCTCCTACTCCTTCAATGTCCTGGGTTTTGGTGTTACATATATATGTGTTAATTGCTTTGTATATATGTTTACCGTCGTGTAACTCACAGTTACTCAAAATTTATACAGATAATGTTTAAAAATAGAAATAAAATAAATACCTATTGATCGAAGCTACGTAAATCGTGATGCTGATGCAAATCTTTCGTGTTAATGCAAAGGGCCTTAATCCCGCCACGGCTCTTAAGCAAAATGTAATAATATGGATTTTTATAAAGGTATGTGGACAACCTGAGGTTCGATTCAAACACTTAGATGACGAGTTCATCAGAAGATATCGCAATAAAAGTGCTCAAAGGCGCCGTTTTGTGTGTCTATTGTCCAAAACTGCTGGCAAAATAGTGTGTCTTCTCTCAAAACGGGTACCGAGTTAGAAGACAGCAATTTTTCCTCGACAGAAGATTTAAAAACCTTCGTAACAACGTTGGAAGATTTCATCCTTCCAGATGATGACTTAAAACAAACCGTAGAAGCTGATACTCGTAAGAGGTGGAGTGACTTGTGGATGGACGTTATCACTCATAAAAGGAAAAAGATATAGATCGATCCAGGTCCAAATCGCAAGAAAACCTTGGTTTCACAAATCGAAATTTAATAGATCTGAAATTACTGCCATATGTCGAATGCGATTTGGACACTGTAGACTGGACGCTCATCTTTTTAAAATTCAATTTGTTGAAAGTCCATACTGCGAGTGTGGCCTAGACGAGGAGACGCTTGACCATGTTTTCCTGGGGTGTCCTATCAGGGATGCGTATGATATTTTCGTTGATGCTCTTCAAAACGATTGCCAATTCCTCTTGAATATTGAATCATTACTTAGTATGACATCCGAATCAATCCATTTGTCCCTCCTCAAATCAATGAAGGCCAATTTTATTATTCTGTGATGACTATCTTCTTGACTATTTAACTATATTTGGAGACTGTTTTTGGCACAAATCATCCTAGTAGGATGCTATGCCATAAATGAAAAAAAAAATTAAAAACATTGAGCGATTGTGAAACTCTATGCGAAGAAGGAAGATTGTTCTAACAACGAGCACCATAAACTGAGAATGATTTCGAGAAATAATTGGTACTGTAATATTATAATCTTACTCGAACTATTTTACAGATATCTGCTTTTTTCCAACAGGACCCTGGATAAATAAGATACAAGAACGCGAGTATTACTTTTTACCGAGGTCTTCACGGATTTGATATACGTAATTATGTCCCTAATCATTAACAAGACTTGTTGATAAGTATACACATTAAGGCGAAGGAATTTCAATAAATTTTTAACTGTCTAATAAATCAACTCCTGCGAAGAACATGAGGAGGCGTTGATGTTATAAAAATAATATGTACATAGCTACAGGGTGTCCACTTCCGAAGTGTAGGTAAATTCAGTTCATTATTTGTTTTCATAAAATAAAAGTATGGATTTTTATTTTCCGAATTGGAAACTGTGTAAGAAGGGGCAAATTAGAAGTTAGGCTTTTGTTTAGGTTTTAATAATACCTATGACGATTTATAATGCACCGTATTGTGATAATATCACTCCAAGAGCGCATTATAAAATTTATAATCAACATCCACGTCCATTTTCATAATATCAATAAAAAAATTGTTATCAGAAAGATACACTAAAATTAAAACAATTGAAAGTATCGACGATTTTCTTTAACGCATGACAGGAAACAGACCCCCAGGAAGACCACCTAAACGATGGAGGGATAGTTGGACATTCATCTCCTAGGAGCAGGCTCCGAGAATCACAGGATATAGTCCTAACTGAAGCAAAAGAAGAAGAAGACTATTTTCTTTTTGTATTGATGACGTTCTTGTCAATTTCCATTATCTCCAAAGAAGAAAGTCTTGGAGAATTGAAGATAGATCCGCCTAACCCATATAATGTGTTAAGTGCATTGTATATTATAATATCTATATGTAGTACCCATAATACAAAATTCATATCTAAGTTTGGGACTAGCTCTAGCTGTGTTAATTGTTTTTACGTGCTATATTATGTAAATTATAATTTTTAGTGAATATTTCGTATTAGGACATCCTGTATATGTTTTCTTATAAGATACGCATTGTATGTGTGTAATCTACATATTACATTGTTATTATATTTTTTTTATTGAGTCCGAACCGGACATCGAACCCGTGACCCAGGCGGTAAAATAATTATTGCCCTAATGCTTGCTGTCTGCAGAGCGGCACGTAATCATATTATGTAAAATAATATGTATGAAAGAGTAGATTATATTTATCTGTCCAGTTTCATAACTTAACAAGTTAAAAATATTGAAAATTTGATTTATTTGGTATATTATATGCCAACAACTCGACAAAGCGAGTATCGTGAGCGCTTTAGTTTCACGGTGGATCCGACTGTGCTGCATCCACTTTGCTGTGCCATCTCAGATGACTAAAGAGACCAATCTGAGACAAGCACACTCTGTCACATTTGGGACATGGATGTTCTCCCGCAGGTGGGCCTTGGTGTCTTCTGTCATTTGGGCTGTAGCTATATGCCAATATTCTCCACTTGGCGCGATCAGTAGCGTCCACAATTGGTAATACACACAATCAACGTCTCTGTTCCAATTCGATAAACAAATAACTATAAAAATACAAGGTTCTCTTTATTATATTTAATATATAGTTATGGATAAAATTAAATTTACCTATTTTCAATTCTACAAATAAATATTTTGAATTGTTTAAATACTAAACAGAACAAAGACAACGTATGTCTTTAACAGTGTGATTACTATATAGTATAATTCACAGATTTGTAATTTGCGTGATACAGGAAAGACGATGGTCCTGGCTGGGTCATGTTCTGAGAATGCCCAATGATAGTTGGCCAAAAAGAGCGCTGTCCTTCCGTCCGCAAGAGTTCCGTCGGCCCGGGCGTCCCTATTTCACAATATACCGTTCCTATGACAACGACATCAGAGCGCAGGGAATGTTGCGGGAAGAGGTGACGCGATTGGCACAGATACGCTCTGAATGGGGGAGGCTAGTTTCTGCCCTGTGCCCCGAGAGGAGCGTTGAGGGCAATGATAATGATGATATTTCACAGCTTTTAAGCTTCATCACTGAATTATAGATGTCGATTGTCTTATGCGTGAGGTTTTATGAACTTTCATCTTTTACTGGAAATTCGGAAGCATACAGAAAAGAAACCATTTCTTTACCGATGACTCCACAGAGATCAGACAATATAGTTAAAAGGAAAATATTTCCAGTAATAATAAATTTCAAGGTTGTATTCGTACAGAGAAGCCATTATTTAAGGCAAAATATTGTATTTAATGAAGCCAAAAAATGTCTTACTTACACTCCCAATGGAGGTCGTTCAAGCAGTTGAAGGGACTTATAGGCATATAATTATTATTATAAAACTAAAGACAAATCATATTTAGATTTTTTTTTTATTTCATTAATACAAACAAACAGCTTTTACATTTTATATAGTACAACTTAAATATTACATTTTTCACAAGCCAGTGAAGTTTGTTAAATTATTTTATATAACACTAGCTTATCAATACCCGGCGTTGCACGGGAATCATGTTTATTAAAAAAAAACAGTATGTAGGTATGTATAAATAAATAAAAATTATTTTATGTAGGCAGCAATAATTTTTGTATCAACTATGTACACAGTGTCACATTAAAGTAGATAACAGATAATAGAATATATGTTAGTGAGACTAAACAGTATATAAAATTATAACAATGTACCTACGCTTCCCTCGCGGGGTAGACAGAAAGGATCGAGAACCACTTCCTTCTATCCTTGCATAAACATCTTTCGCTTCCGTCACTGTCATACAATTCCTCATGCATGCTCTCCTGTTCAATGTGCTCAACACGTGACCGTCCTGTAGAATTTGATTAAAATGAGCTTGCCATCTTAACTTATTCACATTCATCCTTGTAATTACACCAATTTTCATTTCACATTCGTTTTGTTTATCACTGTTACGCACACGATCTCTCGGACTTTTACCACACATCCTTCTCAGCTTATATTTAAATTTAAAAAAATGGGTAGGTATCTACGTGGCTAAAAGTAATGAAAACCTCTTCCCACTGTAAAATCTTAAAGTTTGACATCCCACACGGCCATATTTCAATAAAAAAATGGAAAGGTACCTACGTGGATAAAGCACTGAATATCTCTCCTCACTGTAAAATCTTGAAGTTTGACATCCCACACGGCTATATTTCAATAAAAAAATGGAAAGGTACCTACGTGGATAAAGCACTGAATATCTCTCCTCACTGTAAAATCTTGAAGTTTGACATCCCACACGGCTATATTTCAATAAAAAAATGGAAAGGTACCTACGTGGATAAAGCACTGAATATCTCTTCTCACTGTAAAATCTTGAAGTTTGACATCCCACACGCCATATTTCAATAAAAAAATGGGAAGGTACCTACGTGGGTAAAAGTAGTGAAAACCTTTTCCCCACTTTGAATTCTTACAGTTTGACATCCCACACAGCCATATTTCAATAAAAAAAATGGGTAGGTACCTACGTGGATAAAAGTACTGAAAACATCTTCTCACTGTAAAATCGTAATGTTTGACATCCCACACGGCCATATTTCACTAAAGAAAAATGGATAGGTACCTACGTGGATAAAAGTACTAAAATCCTCTTCCCACTGTAAAATCTTGAAGTTTGACATCCCACACGCCATATTTCAATAAAAAAAATGAGTAGGTACCTACGTGGGTAAAGTACTGAAAACCTTTTCCCCGCTACAAAATCTTGAAGTTTGACATCCCACACGGCCATATTTCAATAAATAAATTGGGTAGGTACCTACGTAGATAAAAGTACTAAATTCCTCTTCCCACTGTAGAATCTTGACATCCCACACGGCCATATTTCAATAAATAAAATGGGTAGGTACCTACGTAGATAAAAGTACTAAATTCCTCTTCCCACTGTAGAATCTTAAAGTTTGACATCCCACACGGCCATATTTCAATAAAAAAAATGGGAAGGTACCAACGTGGATAAAAGTACTGAAAACCTTTTCCCACTGTAAAATCTTAAAGTTTGACATCCCACACGGCCATATTTCAATAAATAAAATGGGTAGGTACTTACGTAGATAAAAGTACTAAATTCCTCTTCCCACTGTAGAATCTTAAAGTTTGACATCCCACACGCCATATTTCAATAAAAAAAATGAGTAGGTACCTACGTGGGTAAAGTACTGAAAACCTTTTCCCCGCTACAAAATCTTGAAGTTTGACATCCCACACGGCCATATTTCAATAAATAAATTGGGTAGGTACCTACGTAGATAAAAGTACTAAATTCCTCTTCCCACTGTAGAATCTTAAAGTTTGACATCCCACACGGCTATATTTCAATAAAAAAAATGGGTAGGTACCAACGTGGATAAAAGTACTGAAAACCTTTTCCCACTGTAAAATCTTAAAGTTTGACATCCCACACGGCCATATTTCAATAAATAAAATGGGTAGGTACTTACGTAGATAAAAGTACTAAATTCCTCTTCCCACTGTAGAATCTTAAAGTTTGACATCCCACACGGCCATATTTCAATAAATAAAATGGGTAGGTACCTACGTAGATAAAAGTACTAAATTCCTCATCCCACTGTAAAATCTTGAAGTTTGAGATCCCACACGGCCATATTTCAATAAATAAAATGGGTAGGTACCTACGTAGATAAAAGTACTAAATTCCTCTTCCCACTGTAGAATCTTGAGGTTTGACATCCCACACGGCCATATTTCAATAAAAAAAAATGGGTAGGTACCTACGTAGATAAAAGTACTAAATTCCTCTTCCCACTGTAGAATCTTGAGGTTTGTATTCCACACGGCCATATTTCAATAAAAAAAATGGGTAGGTACCTTTGTGGGTAAAAGTACTAAAAACCTCTTCCCATTGTAAAATCTAGAAGTATGACACCTTTCACGACTATATATCATTAAAAAAATGGGTTGTTACCTACTTGGATAAAAGTCCTAAAAAAATATATGTTCTTAAAAAGGAACGAAATAATTAATGTTACTTAAATAGGCATTCCCTCCCTGTATTCCCAAAAGAAACCTTGATGTGTGAATATACATTCTTCAATATTTTGAAGTATTATTTTCAAAGAAAATACCTTCATAAGATTTTTTTTAAAGACTCATGAAAATGTAAAAAAAACCAAAATAAATACTACTCGTTGATTGAAAAAAATCTAGTACCTACCTATGTACTTATTGGAAAACTCATACCTACAATATTGTCTATGAATTTCATAATTCCATTTTCACAATTATTTTTCTTTGTTTTTTTTCTCATGTTTCTCATTCAGTCTGTCATACTGTCGGTCTTCTACCAAGTCTTATGATGGACTCCCCTCACTCATTCATAGGGAATGCCCAGACTCAGGCGCAGATTATATCATCCACTATGTTGGCTGAAAACAGCCGTTTGAATAACGAGTTGAGGAGGCAAGTTGCTAATGCAGTCAACAATATAAATATACTAGCAGATGTTGGCCATCTTTCGGTAATTATTGCTTCGCTGCAAGCAGAAAATTCCCACCTTAAAGTTGCACTTATAGATGAGAAAAACCGTAACAATAGAATAAATCTGCCGCCAATAATTGATCAACAATCGGAAGTACAGCCTATCGTACATTCCAAGTCGAATGTACCTAACACGGAGAATGAGCCTGACTCGTATGCGCGTCGTGCTGGTGCACCTGATGGACCTGTTGCTGCTGCAATCTTCAGATCTGACAGACCCAATAATTTAATAAATAACCGAGTGACCACAGGAGACAGACCTGCCAGATTGCGTCAACCTCGAATAATAATTCGTGGAGTTGGAGGTCCAGACGAAGAATTAATCGCAGCAAGTAGAGAAAGGCATATCCATGCCTTTTGTTTTAAGGCAGGTACAACTGAGGAACAAGTTCATAATTATATGCTGAGAAAGCTTCCTGAATGTACATCTATCAAAATTGAGAAGGTCATTACGAAAAGTGAGAACTACGCATCATTTAAAGTTTCAGTTCCTGAAGGTTATTATGAGCACTGGATGAAGCCTGACATGTGGCCTCCGAATATAGCTATAAACCAGTGGTACTTTCGGAGGTCCAGAGGTCAACGGTCAGAACCAAAGGAAACCAACGCCATATAGAATTGATATCTTATATGCTAACGTGAGAGGACTTAATTCTAAGACAGCACTTTTTTCTAACAATGTTGTTGCTCAAAATATGGATTTAATTTTGCGTACTGAAACTTGGTTGAGCTCTTCTGTAAATGATGCCGAACTTTTCGACTCACGATATGTTGTTTTCCGCAAAGATAGAGAATCTCGTGGTGGAGGTGTAGCTTTAGCTGTTAGAACTTGTGTGATTTACTTTCCACCACGATCCTCGGAAGATGCTTACAGTATATTTTATGATAAAATTGAAAATTATGCCAATGTTTTAGGGGAAAAAGATGTATTAATTGTAGGTGACTTCAATTTTCATTCATCTCGCTCTTCTTAGAGTGAAAATTCATATTTTGTAAATAGATTTAAGCTCAATCAATATAATTTTATTTTAAATGATAAACAACGTATGTTGGACATGGTTTACTCTAATGCTCAACCTTCTCGGATTTCTGTCAACAGGCATGACGTGCCTTTAGTGCCTGAGGACCCAGCACACCCTACTTTGATTATTAATTTATGCTTAAATAATTGTCATAACGCAATCCTGAATGATGAAATATCTGCCGATGTTGATAGAAGTCCGAGGTGGAATTTTAATTATAAATGTATGCATTTGTTTAATAACTTTTTGGCTGATGCTTGTTGGTCGGATGTTTTCTCTGCTAAAGATGTAAATACTGCACTTGATCTTTTATATGCAAAATTGTATGATATTTTTGATAATTGTTTTAAAGTAAATAATCAAACTAATCGCGGAAAATATCCAATTTGGTTCAACGGTGCTCTGAAAAGAACGATTGAACGGAAGCATTTAATGCATAAATTATAAAAATGGAATTGAATGAAATATGCCGAAATTATGCAATTCTAATTTACACAAATTAGGAGTTTTCATGATGTGCAAGCATGATTTTTAATAACCAAAATAATCTCCAAGCTTTTAGTTTCAGTTTTGTTGTATTTTTTATCACTTCCATTTTGAAATTAATTCAATATAATGAAAATATTTTGTCTACAATTATAAAGTAAAAATAAATAAAAATACTAAGAAATAATAAAGTCCTTCAATTTTTTGAAGTCTGAGGCTTAAAAAACATTTCAAAATAAGTCAAGCTTTTTTCCTTCAAAGCGTAAAAGGAACATGAAAATAGAAGAATAAAACATACCTTCTCCTTTTTTGTAATTAAGATACTTTGCAATAATAATATAAATCATGTTACCTTCTACCAAAAGCTAACCATATCAAAAAAATAATGGATACTTACCTATTTTTACTTAATTTCCTTTTCAACTACATATTTTATAAAACATATCATATTATTTTTATTATTATTATTAATTGGTTACGGCAATACACCCGATTCGAGTGATTTGTGCCACAAAACATATCATAGGAGAAGAGAAAGTTTTATTATGTTAATTCATTTATTGCATCAAACATTCATGAAACGACTCTTGATCAACCTTTCAAGATTTTCTTGGAAACATAGAGAAGAGAATACAGCCTTTTCCGTCCAGTTTCTTTGCAACGATTGTTTCACTTCTTCCCACGACATTTCCAAAGTCATAATGTCGTTTTCATAGGAAGAGTATAATGTGAAAAAGAGGCATCTAGATAATCGCAACCCTTTCGCATGGAGTAACGGTACACCGTTTTTGTGTTTCTGCAAAAAAATAATAATGTTGACTCTTTCGTAACAAAAATATAAAGCAGGTATAATAGATTATAATTAATTAGATAGAAAACGTTAATTAATTCTCACCTAATGTTAAATAAAATATTGAACGTACTTTTTGACACATCGTTCATTGATCGCCATTTTGGAATGTTATAATGACACACATAATTGCCAGACGAATAACATATTGTTTTTGGCTTTTCAATTAGCACGTGCTTAATATTTTTAAATTGGATTATTTACACAAAAAATATTTTATATGTGTTTATTTGCACGAAATTAAAAATATTTATAATGTTTTTATTTGCACGAACTTAAGAAAATTCTAATTGTGCTTATTTTTTACAAATTAATCATAAATATTTATAGTACTTTTCATAATTAATTTTGATATGGCAATATAATATGATACACAATTTTGGCGGTAAAGAGTATTTTCTTACCCTTTCAAACTCACGTAAAAAACGTATTTTTTATCTCATTCACACTTTTTTTTACACTCTTTTTTGCTGTTTTTCTCTTTTCTCAAAAAGAAAGTACGGCATTTAGTGGGTTTTTATTTCAAATAGATACCTCATCTTGTAATGGTCAGGTCAATGGAACGCAAATTCCTTGAAATGGGCGAGTATAGCCCGGTGAAAGTTAGTACGTAGTTTGAAAATCAGATTTATATTAATAGACTATGTTCCAAATTAAAAAAAAAATATAACACAAACAAAAAAGAAGTAAAGTGCACTCTATGCACCAGCTGAGGCCAAAATACAAAAAAGTAAAGAAAAGAATTGGTTAACTAGCTAAACTATTACTACTACTATACTATAAGGTATGTCCCACATACAAGTAGGGTAACCAGCAGATCAGCTGTATATAATTAACAAAAGCTGTGCCAATAAAAAATTAAGACATTCAGGATGGGTTAACTCTTCATTGCTAAATTTGGTACCAGATTTGACTCCTGTCAGGGCAAAATGAAAGGTTATTTTATAAAATTAGAAGAGAGTTAAAAAAATACTAGTTGTCATTAATTAACCCCTCTTCTTCTTCGCCCTCGTCTTTATCCCATTTACTTGGGGTCAGGTCTCCTAGTCCTCATCTTCCAAGTTTTCCGGTCCCCTGCATCCTCCGAGCGCAACTTTGCCTCCTTCATGTCTCTGGCAATTGTGGACATCCAGGTGGTCACTGGTCTGCCTGGTCTTCTGGGTCCTACTTCTACGTCCATTGTCTTTTTGATCATGTTATCCTATGGTAGTCTCAAGATGTGCCCGTACCATCTTAATTGTTTTCAAAAAACCCGGTTTTCGGTTGTCATTAATTAACCCAAATGGATAAAAAGGAGCTTTTTTTTCTTCTTGAGTATTAAGTTTTTTCTTCTTGAGTAGTTCGCTTCGATCCGTCGCTATATACTGCGAGGGCTTCTTTGTAAACAAAAATTAATTAATTTAATAGTGATTTTTCTGAAATTTACAGTGTTTGTGCGATATCATTCGATTCCTTGAATCATTGTGCATATACTGTGTGTGTTTATTTAGTTATATGTTAAAAACTATTCATGTGTTTGACTATTTTGAAAAAATTCAAATCCGCCGAAAAGGCCTATGGCCTTGTGAGAAAGGGCAATGTTTTACGGGACTCTCCTGCTGGAGTCTGGCTCCTTGAGTCACTGCGGCATGCGAGGGGCTCCTACCAACTGGCTATAAGGCGTGCAAAGGCCTCTGCCTGGAAGGAGTGGATTTCAGAAACTGGGAACGCCGATCCCTGGTCTGTGACGCGTACAGCTGTCAAGACCAAAAGATCTGCTGACCATTATCTTACTAGCATCATAGCTGGCGATAGTGAGACCGTGTGCATTGACGACACATTAAGGGCCCTATTGAATGGGTTAGTGCCAATGGACTCAACGTCCAGTGATACACCTTTCCATACGTGGCTGCGTTTCCAGGTACGTTGCCTACCGGATGAGTCAGTAATCGTTGAAAACGTTGTGACTCATGACGAATTGAGGGAAATCGTCAAAGGGTTAGGACCAAAAAAGGCACCAGGAATTGACAGATTGAATGGAGCGATTGTAAAACATGTTTGGAAGACATGTCCAACGGAAATGTTGGAACTCTTTCAAATGTGTATGAATGAAGGTGTGTTTCCCAAAGTATGGAAGAAAGGTTTGCTTAGGGTGATCCCAAAAGGCAATGATAGACCACTGTCGGATCTCAAGGCGTACAGGCCTATTACCCTGCTGCCTTCCTTCGGCAAGATTTTAGAAATCTTGGTGAGGAATCGGCTTGACATTTCACTGACGCCAGGAGATCCCAAACAATTTGGTTTTAGCCGTGGTGTCTCCACTGAGCACGCCATTGAAGCTTGTTTGAACTGGAAGGATGAGAGATTGGAAAAGAATGTGCTGGGAGTCTTTTTAGATATAGCTGGGGCTTTTGATAATGCATGGTGGCCACTTATTCTGGCCAAGCTGAAGATACGGGGGTGCCCCCGTTGGTTGTTTGACGTAGTTAGCAGCTACTTTAGTGATAGGTCAGTGGTGATTACTCATGCAGGACACATGGTTGAAAGGGTTGTTGATATGGGTTGCCCACAGGGGTCGGTCCTTGGACCCTTCCTGTGGAATTTTTTTTATTTTTTTTTTTTTATAGTTTACGCAAACATACAGTTATTACAATACATAGGTAATACAAATAGATAAAAAAAAATCGGCACATAAACCAGCAAAGTTTGCTAACACATTACAAAATAAATCTTACCAAACATACTACAATGAAAGAAAAAAAGAACATGATAATTGAAAAGAATCACTGCCGAGTCCGAAAACCCGCCAATCATGCGCATACATTATAAAGAAAACTTACAGTAAGGGAAGGATTAGGGACAGAAACGGTTAGGAGAAAGGAAGACATCAATAGAGTGGAGGACCCCTGCCTATGCCCGCCGAGACCCAGAATCTGTCAAAGATCTAGCAATCATCCTTTTAAAACTAGAAATGGACTCATGAAAAATATGTCTTGTTTGACGACCTTTTGAGGATGGAGTTACCGCCTGGTTGCACTGTTTTTGCATATGCAGATGATGCGCTTCTCCTTCTCTCAGGAGATACGAGAAGTGCTATTGAAAGTAAGTTTTGTGTCGCGATCGAACGTATCTTGACGTGGGGCAGAGTGAATAGGCTCGTTTTCTCACCGAGCAAGACCTCCGCTATGTGGTTGAAGGGTGTGCTTGGAAGAGGTAGAAACCCGGTTCTTCGGATGGACGGACAATCCGTGAGGGTTGTCGAAGAAGTCCGGTACTTGGGTGTTGTCTTGGACAGAGGGCTTACTTTTCTTCCGCATGTGAGAGCGACCGCCGATCGAGCGAGGGTGCTATTTTTCACCCTTCGTAAACTTAGCCGTGGAACCTGGGGCCTTAGAACGAGGACTGTGCGCATCATATATCGGGCGACCTATGTGGCTCAGGTCACCTATGCTGCCCGGGTTTGGTCGCACCGTCTTGCGGTTGGCTCTGTATCTGCGGCAGTTCTGAGGGGACAGAGACTTCCTTTGCTTGCCGTCACAGGTGCGTATCGAACGGCTGCCAGTGATGGCCTTCCAGTCATTGCTGGTGTGCTTCCTTCGGACTTAGAAATTCTTGACAGTGTAGCCAGACGTAAGCTCAAGGCGGATGGTAGGGTCAATCATCTCGGAATATCCGTTCAAGCGGAGCCCGGGATAAGAGGTTTGAATAGGGCAATCGGCAAAATACGTGAGAGAACGATGGAAGTTTGGCAAGAGAGATGGGATGCGGGGAGGACTGCCAGGTTAGTCCACAAGTTCCTCCCGGATGTTAGCGAGAGAATGAAGCGGCGTTTTCTGTCTCTCAACCACCATGCTGTACAATTAGTGACGGGCCACGGTGATCTAAAGGGCAAGCTTTTTGAGCTTGGACTAGTGGAGAATCCGTGGTGTGTTTGTGGGACGGGTGCGCAAAGTGCGGAGCATATCCTCTGGGAGTGCCCCGAGATGATGGATGCTAGGGATAGAATGATATGTAATATGAGCGAGAACACTCCCCGACCTGTTTGGTTCGGGGAGGTGCTGCAATGTCCACGGAATCTCAGGGCATTTTTGGAATTTGTGGAGACATGGGTTTCTCGGTGGGATCTCCTGCGTCAGCCGGGTTTACCCCCGACTGAGGTAGGAATGCTCTAGGATTGATTGTTGCCCTTTGCGGCGGGATCTGTTGAGCGAACTCGTTATTTGTTGTGTTTCGTCCTGTCTCCCTTGGTGGAGAGTAGATATGGGAGGGATGTTCCTGTTGGGAGGGAAATGTCTTTTCATTGCGCTGGTAACGGCGACTCTCGAGTCTCACCTTCTGAAAGCCCAATAACAAATCTCTGGACACCTTATTTCGGCCTCTGGTCCAAATTAGATACTATATTGTTATAACCATTGATAATTATTGTGCTTGCTTGTCATTTCTATTTTTTTTTTTTGGGTTTTTGTTGTTGAGCTTTGTTTATTTGTTGTTATTCATTGTGTTTGATTCGGTTATAATTGCATTTTATCCTCCTGAGAGGGGCATCGAAGACGTAAATGTAGCATAAAAGATTCCCACGAGGCGGTATTGGCCGGCCAGCCCTTCAGGCTGCCCAATGGGGCCCGCCCGTGAGGACTAAAGTTTTGCTTAGAAGAGCGGATAAATAGAAGTCCCCCGACTTCTGAGATATCCGGGTATGGGAGGGAGTCTTCTTGAGTATTAATTAATTAATTATAATTAATTTATAAAAATACACGGCGTGAGCCTTTTACGTGTTAATAAAGCAGTTAAATAGACAACAAAACACAAACAGACGCAACAATCACAAAACCATAAGTCAAGAATGCATTTTTGTATAAATATTTGGGAAAGAGGTAATTTCAACAGTATAGAAAATAAGACGATTCTTCGAAGGACCTTTACAACTGAAGTCCAATGCGATCCCAGGAAATATGTGCATGGAAAAAATCAGAAAAAAATACCTTTTTCAAACTGTGTTCGATACAATGTGTATATGCATTCATTTAATGTTATCTTAGTGCCAACACAAACGTATGCAAGTGAGACGTGGACATGGTTAAAGAAGGATAAAAGTGTCATAAATGCAGTAGAAAAGAGATCGTTGAGAAGGATGTGTGGAAAAATTCTGCGAGAACAGTGATATACGAGAGGAATGTGGAATGAAAACTGGTGTAATAACAAGAATGAATGTAAATAAGTTACGATGGTTGGGGCATGTGGAAAGAATGAATGAGGACAGAATGACCAAGATATATTTGGCTGAGAGGAATGGTGCTCGGAGACGTGGCCATCCGAGGATCAAATGGCAAGATCATTTTAATCAAATCCTACAAGACAGTCAAGTCGAGCACATTGAACAGGAGAGCGTGCATGAGGAATTGTATGACAGTGACGGAAACGAAAGATATATGCCTATCCCGCGACGGAAGCGGCATAATGGTATGTTTATTTTTATTCTGGCATTCATAAGGAATTTTATAATCCTATTGTGGTAAATTTAGCAATGCATTTTCGACAAACTTTTTATTCAATAAACTGCTCCGTATTTCAGTAGAGCGTGTACCTACTGGGTGTGTGAAAAGTGTTTTAACATTTCACGAATAAATCTCCAATCCCATACTAATCTCGCACCCTGTATTATTTCAAAAAAACTTTTTACTAAAGAACAAAGCGAGGAAAAACTCTTTTAAATTCAATAACAAAAAAAATCAACTGTAGGTAGATATTAATCCAAAATGTCTGCAATGTATTCTACGCTTTATATTATGTATAATATACTTTGGTAAAAAAGCAAGATTCTGTACCAAAAACTTTGAAATACTTTATGGTTAAATTTCAAAAATGATTGTGTTCAATCGTAATCTCGACAATAATTTATGAGCTTTATATACCGACAAAATTTATAGGTCGTTATATCGACAAGAGAAACGTGAATCATTATCTATTTTTTTTTATTCTTTTTCGATTAAAATAATAATAGAATGATAATTTATAAAGCGTCGTATTGGGATAATATCACTTCAAGGGCGCTCTACAATATCTAGGATTTACATTCACGTCCATTTTAAAATTACAAAGCATCAATTTTAAAATTGTCTTCAAAACAATAAAATACAAATAAATTGGGTCCGTGGTTCGATATCAAGTGCCGGCAAACTCCCCTTTCACGGCACAAGCTTTTAGCTTAGTGTGAAAGGTGTATAAGGTTGTATTTGGGTTTATAACAAACCCAGATATATCTTTTAAAAAAAAAAAAAATTACAATTATAAAAAAAATCTTTATCTCGTGGAGCACCCGGTAAAGAATTGGTCTCCCACTCTTCTCCATAAGTTTTCGAGTGTCCTGTAAAAGACAGGTGTTCGAAAAATAAGACACTTTACATCTTAAATTCAGTGATGAGATTTGCCACCCATCCTGAATGTCTTGACTTTGTATTGGCACGGAGAAGACAGCTTGCATGTTTTATATGCAGCTGATCTGCTGGCTACCCCACTTGTGGGATATGCCGTGATGGTATAAAAAAAAATTATAATAATGTATCTTAAGCAGGCATTCAGTCTTTCTCAAAATAATATAGTATAGTTAAAAAAGGTGTGTTATGTGTAAAACCTTAAGAGCAAATAAGCCTTCCCGCTTCTCCTGAAGCTGTCAAAGTCAGTGGAATGCTTAGACCTAGAGGCAAACTATTCCAGAGTTTGGGACCGGCATAATGAAAGATCCGGTCCCCATAAACGGTTTTATGTGATCTTAATGGAACTAACATCTCGTAGGTAGCACTCTGTGCTGATATTAAAGTACGATGTCTAGCCCCTAAGTCCCTGAAACAGCATATCTCCCTAACTTATTCTGATGTCATATAATTAACAGCCTTGTATATGAGAGCGCATACCTTGTAGTGTATTCTGGCTTCAACGGGTAACCAATGTTACTCCAGTAGAAGAGGTGTAGTGCTGTCGTATCTACCAGCACCGAGCATAATATGCGATTTTATTTGTCAAGTTCGATTTATTTGATGGGATCAACCATTACCCACTTCACAACGATAGATGGATGCCAAAAATCCTGAAATGGAGACCATGGTAGGAGAGAAGGAGCATAGAAAGATCCCGGAAAAGATGAGCAGATGATGTTTTTCAAGTTGTGGAAAAGAAGAGATTAGAACAAAATGAAAGTGTTTTGAGGGATCCTATATCCAGCAGTGGAGAAAACAAGGATAGCAGTTAGTGAGTTAGTAAGTGTCGAGAAAAAAATTCCTTCTGTATAGAAATAAGCTTATTCAGAAAATATCAAAACAGTACAGTTTGGAAGGCAAACTTATATTTGTAATATGTTCAGAAAGTATGAAGATTTTTCATGTGCTTAACTTGTCTTACAAAATGTACCAGTAAAGAGGAATTTTAACTTTGAAGTATCTTAGATAGTTTATCATAAAAGACTTATATACAGTATACAATATACAATATATACAGGACTTTGATACACAGTACAGGTTAAGTGAACCTTGAACCTTGTTTTCAAGTAAACAGTAGTTGTGATGAGTGAGTAGCAATACTATGTAGTCTATATAGGTTGGCCGCCTGTGGAGAGCGGCGCTCATTAATTGATAGAACCTTGACTTGCACTGTTAGGCTGCGTGTTTTGACAAATTGTGTTCGACAAATTATAATAGGAATTATTTATTGAATATATTGTGTAAATATAAAAATACGTGTCGTTATTCAAAAAGAACCTAATATTGTTATACTTAACCCAGTATACAATACAATAATAATAATTATATGAAATCATATTTTAACATTCAAGTGAAGAATATAGAGTTTAAAATAGAATATGAGGTTAAAAAAACAAAATAAATGTATATTCTGGTTAACTCATTTGGAAGAGATGTCATGAGGGAGGCAAGAGACAAAGAGAATAAATGTAAATTTATATTATTGTTTGCTCTTTGATTGACTAATACATGGATTGAATTGTTTGTTTGTTCTCTCATGGATGTTTAATTATTATTAATTAATTTAAACATTTATAGATTAATTAATTTATTCATTTAGTCATTTATTCATTTATAACTTTATTCATTTATTCCCTTATTCATTTATTCATTCATTCATTCAATTATTTGTTTATTCGTTTATTCATAACTGACATTTTCTTTTGACAGTTTTTCATTGTTTGACTATCATTTCAATTATTTTTTTGTACCTATAAATTAAGGAATATTATATATAATATTTATATACATAATTTATAATAAATTTATTTGCATGCTGCTACAAGCTATATTTTTGTCATCGTCCGTCAAATTGTTATTGTTGTTTTTTTTTTTTATATTTAATATGTAAAAGGCTCTGCCGTTTAAAAATGTAAATAAAGAAATAAAATTAACATCAACATAGACAAATATTTTGTGTGTAAGGTTTATCATTAAATCAGGCTAAACTAAGACAAATCTACTTAGCCATGTATAAATATACACTTTCTTCGTGAGTAAGATTATATTTTGTCTTCGGTTAAAGTTTATTACATTAAAATACGTAAGACACTAATATTTGTGTTGTGAATATTGTTAAAATTAACTCGATACTAAATACTATGAAAACAAGATGCATGTACATTGTACCTACTATATAACTTCTCGTCAATTTTATGAGTTATGAAATCATGCATATCTCCCTGAAGGGTAAGAAGAGAGGATTGGGTGGTTTGCATACGGTGAGTTAACTGGGAGATTAGTCGAAGATTTGAGAAAGTACATTTACACATTATATTATTTTTATCACTAGGTAGTTTAGGTAGTCTGTGTTAACGTTATGCTGTGACAAACAAAGATAAAATAAAATAAAAATATTAGCATAGGACATAAAAGATAATAAATAGAAAAATCGGGCCTCCGCGATAAACTCGCCCTCTGTGTATTGATTGTTTGATTGTATTGAATTTGAATGTATTTATGTGTTATATTGTCTGTAATTAATGTATATATAAAAATTAATAAACATAGAATAAAATATATTAAAGGCATGAAGAAAAGAAGCAAAAAAAACATACACACAAAAATGAGTCAGTTGTAAACTCGCCCACTGTGCGTTGTAATAAACAATTATATATGCTTCTTTTGTATTTTATTGTATCAATGTACAGAATAGAATAAGACAATAAGACAAATTGATGAAGAAAAGAAAAGACGATAGGAATAAAACAAAAAAAAAGATAAAACTTGAAATGAAAAACTGTAAATTCTATGATTTTTTTAATGTTGAAACCAATAAATGTATAGTTATGATTAAATTAATAATAAAGAATAATTCAAGAGTTTTTGTGTTTACGCTGTGGAAATCCATTTTTAATTTTAATAAATAAAATATAAAAATATATTATTGAGCACTGTTTAATCTCCACTATGTTAGGTTAAATACCGAACGTTTTCGCCTATACTTGTAGGCATCTTCAGGGAAACTGAAGATTCGGTATTTAACCTAACATAGTGGAGATTAAACAGTGCTCAATAATATATTTTTATATTTTATTTATTAAAATTAATAATAAAGATTTGGAGTGGCAAAGTGTTAAAATATTACAAAAGCAAAAAACAACCGGCGATTAGTCTGAAATTAATCAGAAATACAAATTTTATTGCATGAAAACCGTTTTTAGCAAATGTGATACCTTAGAGCTTAGAGTAAGCTGTCTGTTTTATGGTCAATATAAAGCATGTTAATAAGACGTGTTTACAGCTTTCGCTTCAATGACTTGCGCATACTTGATCAGGGAGGGTTTTAAAAATTCAACAAATACTTAAGATAAGGTTACTAAAGGGGTATTCACACTTATTCACTTTCAGTGATCACTCTGGATGATCCTCCAAAATGAAAAGGTGTGAATAGACGTTTCATCAATAGTGATCACTATAGCGATGACGAGAGATAGAGATTACTACTATACTATACTATACCCTCACGCCATGTCCCAGGAGGGGTAGGCAGAGAGAACGGAACGCCATATAGATCTATCCTTACATACTTCTTTCGCTTCCTCTACATTCATCCAGTTTCTCATACATGCACGCCGATTTCTCTTACTCAGCACGCGTCCGTCCTTAAGAATTTGGTCCACGTGATCAAGCCACGTGGTTCTTGGACGTCCGCGCTTCCTCACACCCCTTCTTTCAGATAAATACATCCTCTTCGTCATCCTTTCATCTTGCATTCGCTCAACATGTCCAAACCATCTCAACTTGTTTACACGCATTCTGCCCACAACACTCCTCTCACATCCGCTCATTCTCCTGATATCCTCATTCTTCACTCTATCTCGCAACGTTTTACCAACCATTCCTCTCAGTGAACCACCAGATTACCACCCGACATAATTTTGATGAAAGTTTCTTCCACTGAAACGACCATAAACAAGTTTTATCTTATTATTTGTTTTATTTTTTTTTATAATCTCTATTGAAAGTCAGAGTCATGTACAAAATCATCATGCTGACGAGAATTATATAAATTTGTTTTATTTTTATTTATTCATAAAATAAAAACAAACACATACAAAACACATAACACATTTGCTAAAAAAAAAAATACACTTAAAATTATATACCTACATATAATTTCCAATCCCATTTAAAGAGTGAATGGGATAGAATACACATATTTCAAATTATACGTGTAAAAAACAATAAATTCTACCAATTTACAAGAAACAACAAATTCTACCTTCATTATTATTATTATTATACCATCACGGCACATCCCACAAGTGGGGTAGCCAGCAGATCAGCTGCATGTACGAAACATGAAAACTGTCCTCTCCGTGCCAATATAAAATCAAGACATTCAGGATGGGTGGCAAACCTCATCGCTGAATTTAAGATGTAAAATGTCTCAAGATGTAAAATTTAAGATGTAAAGTGTTGACATGGCAGTGAAAGCATAGGATGAACAAGTGTGAACAGACGTGTTCATTTCTGATGAACAGGTTTGACCCTGACACTTTGGATGATCATCCAACGTGAAGCAATGTGAATGCTACTTAAGACAAATAGAATTACATACACACTTCACATAAATTCTACGTACCGATCAAACACAGACATAAAACTTTATAGTGTTGTTGTGTGTTCTCGTTTTATACGTCACTGTTTATTAAAAGTAGCTTTCTCATTTAGCTAGATATTTTACACCTGCTTGAGTGAATTATATTACTCAACAGATATTTCATCTGAATATTGAACAGGTAGTGCAATTTTTTTTGGAAAAAAATCAGGATAGGTGCATCGATGCTTACGAATCGGCTAAAGCTGGTTTTAATCAAATGCCATTAATTCTTGTTCTACAATATTTTTCAGTAAAAAAAAACATGATAGGTGTATCGATGCTTACGAATCGACTAAGGCTGGTTGAGGTCAAATGATACTAATTTCTGTTCTGCACTAATATTTATTTATTTATTAATCATTAACAGCACACCATAGACAATATATATACATAAACACAAATAATGCAAGTAAAGAAGGTATCAATATATCGCCCTTTTTACAAGTGTACTCATTTTAACAATTTAATTATGTATAATTATGAAGTTTATTAAATAAGAAAAATAATGATATTAAATTCTGCGAATTAGCTTACTTTTGATATTTTTTATGTTTCTCCTGAATTTATTAACTTGTACTGGCATAAAAAGGACGTCTTGCGTGTTTAATACATGCAATTAGTCTGTTGGTTACCCCACACACGGCAGACGCCATGATAGTATAGATAGATTGACATTAAGAATCGGTGGCATATCTCATCATTATTGAATACGCTCTCCAGGTGCCAATGTTTTATTCCTGCCTCCTGAATAAAGCTAAAGACTTATTCTTTACTGGAATATAAAAGATAACAACTCAGATTTTTTTTTCTTTAAACTACTTATGTATTTTTCATTCTTGCAACATTGTAATGAACAAAATACAAACAAAATATTGCGGTACTTGGAATTCGTTCGACTACAGAAAATGAATGCATTTAAATATTTGAAATATTAAGAATATTCTTTTAAAGTTTGCGAAACGAAATACTTGCCATATAAAATATTTTTAGTATGCACACATTAAATTCTTTGCATGACTGGATTTTTATTTATTTGAGTCAACTTTGTTTTTATTTTTATAAATCGATGCAAAACATATCGCTCGGTTATAACGGATTTTATGAGACAGCGTTCAAAAATTATGTAAGTATTCCAAATTATAACTATTGGTGTCAGCAATTGTAGGGTCGAATTTTAATTATATCGGTGAATTCAATATCATCGGTGAAATCTTTATTTATTTATTTTTGGCTAAAAAGCAATTGACATTAATCCAATAAAATTTTAAGTTGTGTTAGCTATGTGTAATTAGACTAAAACGTATTTAAATACAAAATATTTATATCAGCAATTATCACTTAGTAAAACTGAATTGACACATGGAATAATTGGCTATTTTTGTCCATAATTTTTTTCACCATGCAAAATAATAAAATCTTGCGTACTCAATATGTAACAATGCTTTGGACTAATCAGATCAAGCAGGTTGTAACTCTTGTCAATTTGCAATGCGGTATATCTGGCTGAAAGCAGAAGTAAATGTCGCAGGGTTATCCATGAAGAATTCTCCTAAGAAAAACAACCTCCAGATTTGAAAAATGACTGAAGTCATACACACAAATACAGAAAGAGGACAAATTCCCAGTGTCCAGTCTGCCCATTTACAGCCCGGAACCTGACTAGGGAAACGATATAATGTACTACAATATGAATACGTTATAATGAAACCATCGTTATTTTGATATTCGTCTTAAACATAACACACAAGCAAGCAACTCCTTATTATCGCTGTTCCTGGCACGCGAAGTTTGTTTGTTTATTTTTTTATTGTGCTTTATTTAAAGTTATTTATTATCAGCTTCTAACAAATGCAAAGGTTTTCTATAAAATTACTAAGCTATTTTAGACGTTTCGTTTATTTTATTATATGTAGGTACTTGCAGTAAAAATAAGTAGTTTATGGCCCCACACAATATAAAAAAAAGCTATACTTGGACCAATCCGTGTTTAAGATAGTTTTATATGTACCTAATTGGTTGGAGCGCAGATTAGATTAGACTCATTATCAATTTTTCTTTTGAATTCTAGTCTTATGTAAAAATCCCATCACGATATATTGTGTCTAATGTCTGGCTACCCCATTTGCGTGAAATGCAGCAGTGGTAATATAGTCTGAATTAATAATGACGTACTGAGATTACCACTCTCTCTACATATGTATCTATCTACGTGTCTAATGAAACATTACATAAATTAACCTGTTACTTGATGTGTGCAATATTGAACTAGCTGTAGGTATAATATGCTAGTGATGTAACGAATATTTGTATTTGCAAAAAGAAGTGTGTACATGCTGAGAGATTAAAAGAATAATTAGTTGAAAAAACGCGTACATTTGTGAGAAGCTCACCCATCATATCCCTTTTAAAATACAGAAATGATTAGTTCATGAAGTATTCGTTTTGACAGTAATCTGCTCTCGCTAAATACAGAAAAAACAGCTTACATGGCATTTTCCATAAACAGAACGTGCAGTCCTGGTGATATGGATGTGACGATACATGGAAGTACGTGTGATAGTACAGTGTGTGGAGAGCAATGCAAGCCTATAAAGTCCGTTAAAAGTATTAAATATCTTGGAATCACAATTGATCGGCATGTGAAATGGAAAGATCATATAGCATTGTTAGTAAAAAAATGAGAAAATTTATTTTTGTTTTTCTTGAACTCAGAAGTATTCTGGAAGTGTCGCAGCTTAAAGCGGTTTATCATGCATTAGTTCAGTCAATTATGAATTATGGCATTTTGGGATGGGGAGGTGCGTATCCAACAAACCTATACCCGATCGAAGTGACACAAAGGTTGATACTAAAAATAATTCTGAGGAAACCAAGGGATTACCCGACTAATCTTATCTACAAAAATATGAAAGTAATGACCCTGGCACAGCTCTATAGAAAGGCAGCCATAATTCAAACATTTAAAGAACAAAGAATGACTTCTAACATGAACAGCTTGATCACTATTAGGACACTTAGAATAAGAAACTGCCTTCCAATACCCCTGTGCCATAAAGACATCTCTCAGAGACATTATGCTTACCTAGGTATCAAATACTGCAATGAACTACCAAATGAGATAAGAACAATAAATTATTTCAAAAAGTTCAAGAAAGAAATGGTGAAACACATAAATGTTGACGTGGTTCCTGGTGGTATGTAGTTTCTGGTGTTGTTATGTATATTGAATATATCTATGTGTGTAATTAAAAATATAAATAAAGTGTAACTAAATGCGTATTTAATAAAGATGTAATAAGTGTTATAAGAATCTTCGAGCAATTAAAAAGAAAAACTTTTAAAGTATGTATTAAACTGGAAAATTGTTTAATTTAAGTATACTATATCGTTTCAGGGAATGTATCCCCCTTTACACAAGACTTGTCTTTTTAAGGGTGATTTAAATATATTTAGTGCAATGTTTAATAAATTTATGTAACTACATAATATGTTTCTGTGAATATTTTTGACAAATAAATATTATTATTATTATCTCATATCTCATTTATTAAACAAAACAATATTTGATTCTACATTTTGAACACAATATAAGATTAACAATAAAATTTAAAAATAACATTAAATAACATAAACCATAAAATATTAAAATAAAATTTGATATGCATTGCTAATTAATTATGACGGAAAACATTATGATGAATATAATATTGTTTTGTTGATAAGGGAATATTTATTTCAAATAATAGAGTTCGCAAGAAAGTCTAGAAAAATCCAAATATTGATGCATTTATTTTTATGTACCTATATATCTACCTGCACTTAGATACTATTGTATGTATTAGTGAAAGTTAAATAAACAATGGCAGGATTATAACTATCCCATATAACAATGAGAGTTCTGGTGACTACTCACTTAGCCGCTGGGTAATTTTATTTTGTTGTAACTTTTTCTACAAAAATATTAATGGCTTTATGATATTCCCTTTTGTTTAACAAAGTGTTTTGTTTTTACACCTGTTTAATAATAATGACAAATGTCCGCGCTAGGTATAGTAACATTTTAATTCTAATTTATTTTGTATGATTTTTGATATGATGTATGTGATAATACATTGGGTCGTATGAGAGATCCTAAAATATACCTAACCTGTGTAAATATTGCATATAGTAAATAATTGAGTAAAAGAAATGTTTAAAATAGGTAAAAATGTAAATAATATAGTAGGTAGTTAATATTTACTAGTACGGAAAGAATTAATTTTATTATAATTATATAGATGTGTTCATCCAATGATTAATTGTATCACTGATTCATTGTATCTAATAAATATCTATCAAGTCACACGACTTATGGGATATTGTCACTATATTGAAAAATATAATTTGGACTTAATATCTGGCATTGAGATAGGTATAAAGAAAGTTTTGCATATTTAAAAAAAACAATTGTAATTATAAATTTGATTAAGGACGTATGTAAATAATTGGATATTATAAGAAAAAATAGTGTTTGATATGTAAATAATTGCTTGTTGATAGACAGAGGTGTACACTAATAATATATAATGATTTCAATAATATATTATGACGATATGTTACAATTGAGATTTGTTTTATATTTAAAGTAGATCGAGTATGTAAATTATAAATTGATGTTGCTAAGTAAATTGTATCGGTAGGTATAGGATCAAACTTTATGATAATCTTAGAGTCATAACTATTGTTTTAAAATTCTACGATACCTATGTATATCAAAAGAACATGAAAATGTATTTAATTAAATAAATTGTTGTTTAGAGATGTAGATATCTAGGTGAAAATTGATTGTAAATAATTTTGCATATGTTAAGATAAGTTAAGTATTTGTTCCATAATTCAAATGTATGTAAATAATCTTGATTGATAATTATCTTCCGAAAAACGGCTGTAACTTCAAGAAAGAAAAAAACATCGCATTTTAATCATTTTAATATTCTTCATATTATGATAAAGCAATCAAATTTAAAATACAAACTATTTTATACTGCCATTGAAGAAAAGTACAAGGACATAGAAGGAGACAGAACAATTTTATTTCTGTCTCTGTCTGCCGCCCCGGAGAACTATATAAGCCAGCGCAGTTCAAGGACGAGAGTTCAGAAGTTTTTCAACATCCGTGCGCGTAACACCGATATAGTACTCGCCTTGTCTGCTAGGTATTTACGATATACAAATACCTAAGTAAGAAGTGATCCATCGAAAGTGAGAAATAAATTGAAAAGTGAATTTCATTATTATCATCAGAGACTATTTTTTTTAATTTGATTGCAATATCATATATTCGACAAGTGATTAATAGACTATTGATAAAATATTCCATTGTGAAGTTGTTCATCGGGAACTATATTTGTGCACTGCAACTGGACTCTTCGTGACACATATATGGACATTGTGTTAATTGTACTACAATCGCTGAGGGTCGCGCCCTCGCGTTTAGCCAGCGCAACGAAGAAGTAATTGTTTTTTATTTATAATTTTTGTACATTACTTATATTCTATTACTATATGATAATAGTACTTACATGTGTTTTTTTTTTTCTGTGTGAACACGTCAGTGTTATTGTTTGTTTATTTTGCATTGGTCCATGCATATAAATTATTCCCTTGAATAAATCGTAGTTATAATTATAATTATTATTTTTTTTATTTTGTATATTAGTACCCACCTACTTAAGAGGAACATATCTTGTAACGTGGCCCCCAAGCTAGCCGTGGCAAAGTACTACCACGGGAGCTCACGTTATATTGGCGGTCCCAACGTGGTGGATTTAGCGAAAAAATACCTATTATCGGTATAATCGCTAAAACGAACCTGATTATTTGTGTTATTGTTTTATATAATTAATCGTTCAAAATGTTTCCTCTTATTGTGGGTGGTGCAACTATAGGCATCGGTGGATTTTTATTATTGTTTAAATATGTATTTATGTCTGTTGTATCTCGTGAGGACTTAAGGAGTTCGGGAAGAACTACCACAGAGTCCGGGGAAAATACAAATACGTCTAGAAGTCAACATGAAGAGGAGAGTCAAACGATACAGCGCGAGGTCATATATGTAATGAACGAAAGGAGGGACGGCGTTCCAATGAACTTCGAGGGGAGGCCTGAAGAATCCCCGGAAAAATTCATTAGGTATTGTGAGACCTATTTCAATAAAGTAGATGTACATGAAGATGACCGTGTTGCAGAAGTAGCTAAAAAGCTCAAGGGATCGGCTCGGTTTTGGTGGCAGAGAACAGGAAGTAACCATTTTAGGTGGCACGTATTTAAAAGTCTCTTTTTAGCAAGATACACCGGTGAGGAATACAGGACGGCCCTTAAATCACATATCTTGACAAATGAACAAGGCATTCGTGAGTCAGGAATTGCATTTCTCGATAGAAAAGCACGGGTATATTCCAAAGTGTATGGGGATAAACCTTGGAAACACGCATTACTTCTTCGTACTGTCGGACTTATGACTTTGAAATATCGCGAAAGAATCGGAAGAAACGTCGGGGGTAGTTTTGACGAATTATGGACAAAGGTGAATGACATTGACTCGCCAATCGAAGCTCTTCATCAGGAAACAACACACAGGGAGGAGAGAGAAGATGAGCAGATGGAAAGAGGCGATAACAATGTGCAACACAATACGAGACGGAACGGACAGTACCCACGGTACAACAGAAATAACTCTCGGAATAACGGACGCAATTATCGTAACTATCGAAATAACGGACGCAATCATAACTCCTGGAACAACGAACAAAACTCGCAAAGCTTTCAGTATAACGGACAAAACACTCAGCATAACGGACAAGATTCTCGACCAAACGGACGAAATTCTCCACATAACGGACAAGCTTCTCAATCTAATAATCGGCCTTTAAACGGACAACGCCCGGGTCAAGGACAGTTCGGACCTCGTCCAACCCAAGGGCACCGCGATTAAGAGATACGGCCACCATCGAAGAACCCCACCCAGACGAAGAGCCAGCAGTACAGACAGTTATTGTCGAAGCGATGATACACTCGGATGGTGAAGGAAGAGGAAATAGGAGTCTCCAGAGTGAACAAAGCGTGGATAACACATCCCACGGACATATCCAAGTGGAGGATATGCATGTTCCAAGGAGGCTGCCTGTAGAAGACTTCGATGCCATTGAAGTTGAAGTAACTCCTGAGTGTAATATCATCACCAACCCTGGGCGTGTCGTTCTTCCTAAGATAAGAATACAAATAAGCGGCAAGGAGCGAATTGCATTGGTGGATTCAGCGTCATCCCACAACCTTATCAAGTTATCCCTGGTAGAGGGAAATGTACAAAATACATCCATAAAAAAATTGCAGTTGGCAAATTTCGGTACGCGTATGGATGTACATGGAACGATTTCATTGAGGATGCAGGTACAGGAGGCAATAATGGAGGAGGAGTTTTTGGTATCAGAAGATCTCCGTGAAGACATAATTCTTGGCATAGAATGGTTGGCTAAACATCAGGCAGTTTTGGACCTGTATCGAGGATGTTTACATTTTGGAAGAGAGGAACGGATGACAACGCACCTTTTGCCAGTAAGAAGAGCTGGTATCGATTCAAGAAAAGTAGAGTTTCCAGAACTACCAGCCACATTGTCCAGGACTGAACATGAGGAGCTGAACGAGATTCTGGATGAATTTAAGGATATCTTCTTGCCATATGCTGGTCCTGCGCCGTTACAACCTCACACCATCACACTGCGGGATAACGCACCTATTAGACTTCCACCTTATAAGCTGTCAGATGCTAAGAAACGTAACTTATACTCCCAACTTGAAGGAATGCTAGCGGATGGAGTAATTGAAGCAAGCAGATCTCCGTACAGCTTTCCAATCGTTATGGTTCCCAAGAAAGGCAAAGACGAGTATAGATTTTGTGTAGATTACCGAAAACTGAATGACGTCACCGAAGATGCAGCTTCTCCCTTACCTATCATTCATGAGACACTTAAAGACTTGGGCAACGCAAAGTTATTCTCAACAATAGATTTACAGAAGGGATACTGGCAGGTGCCAATGGATGAGGATTCCAAGATTTATACTGCGTTCACCACGCCTGATGGCGCGTCATATCAATTTAAAGTTATGCCTTTTGGTTTGAAGGGTTCTCCTCGAACCTTTCAGAAGATCATGTCGCAGGAAGTGCTTGCAGGTTACTTACGAGAATTTGTGCTTGTTTACTTAGACGATCTGATAATATATTCACCAGATTGGGAGTCACATAAACGTCATCTACGGTTGGTTATGGAAAGATTACAACAGTATAGTCTTCGATGTGCGGCCGATAAATGTAGACTTGTCACCAAGGAAATAGACTACCTGGGCCATGTCGTAACAGCTTCCGGAAACCAGGCACAAAAGGTTCACGAGATTAGCGTAATGGACACTCCTGTCCCAACAACCAGAAAACAATTACGCGCTTTTCTAGGTTTATGTAACTGGCTGCGGGAGTATATACCTCGTTTCTCTGAATTAGCAGCACCACTTACAGATTTGTTAAGTGTTAAAAGACCATTTAAATGGAATACACGTGCTAACCAAGCAATGGAGCGTATCAAGGTTGAGATGACTAAGCCAAAGACCCTATGCAGACCTGATTTTACCCGAAAGTTTATTTTACAAACGGACGCAAGCATGCTGGGTGTTGCAGCAGTATTATTTCATGAACGTTCAGATGGTGGTAGAGATGTTATCTCTTATGCAAGTGCTCGTTTTACTGACGCTGAGCGAAAATGGCACTCCAATGAGCAAGAAGCATGGGCCGCAGTGTGGGCTATCAAAAGATACCGTGCCTTCTTAGAAGGTAGACATTTTATCTTGAGGACCGACAACAGAGCCTTAACATGGTTGGACAGCGCCAAGGATGAACGAGCCAAGTTTACAAGGTGGGCATTGCTTCTTCAAGAATATAATTTCACCATTGAACATTGTCCCGGCGAGAAGAATCAACTTCCGGATTATCTTTCTCGTAGCCCCGAGCAAGTTCTTACTTACCCAGATACGGAAATTAGTAGAGCCATGTATCCAGCAGTACACCAGGAAGGCTGGAAGACAGGATCCAATGTTCCACAAGTGATGCATATTGAAGATGAATTAGGATCGTCACGTCAACATCAAGCTTCCAGTGACGAAGATATTACCATAGGATTAGCAGATAAAGTGCGTATAGCTCAGAGATCTGATGTTAGGATTATGAGGCTCATCAGTAGCTTAGAGCATCAAGTTTCGGCGGACAATTCCAATCCCAATACAGAAAATCAATTTTATCGATTACGTGACGGTTGCCTTTATCGTGCTATGGAAGATGGTGAGACAGAGAAAATGATCGTACCTAAATTTATGATCTCGAAAGTGATCAAAAGTTATCATAATGGGTGTCGAGCAGGACATCCTGGAGAGAAAGAGACGATCAGAGCTGTCCGACAATACTATTTATGGTCCGGAATGAACAGTGATATACGGCGATACGTAAAAAGATGCATCGTGTGCGCAAAAGCAAGAGCTTTGCCCGACCGTCCACATGCTCCCTTAGGAGCATACCAAGCACAGCATGCTTTTGAAATTGTAGCAGTAGATTTAATGGGGCCTTATCCACGATCATTGAAAGGAAACAAGTGCCTACTGGTAGTCACCGATATGTTTTCCAAGTGGGTGGAAGCATTTCCAATAAAGACTGGACAAGCATCTCAAATCGTAAGGATCCTGGAAACGGAAGTATTCTCACGATATGGTTATCCAAGGGCCATACTCTCAGATAATGGACGACAATTTATACATAGATCATGGAAGTTGGCAATCGAGCGTTGGCAATGCCAACATTGGACCACTGCAGTTTACCATGCCAGAGCGAACATAACGGAGAGAAGAAACCAGGAAATCAAGAAGGGATTAAGGATTCATCTTCTGAATAGAGAACATCGTCATTGGGATGAGTGTTTACCTCGAATAATTGGAGCGCTTCGAGGTCGACGTAACGACGCTACAGGAGTAACCCCATCACAGGCCTTATTAGGATATGAACGGAAGCAGCCAGGAGAATGGGCACATATACCTGCATCGGATAACGATCAAGTGGAACAAGCACGTGACCGCACAGACGAGGATAACTTAATACGTCAAAATCAAGCACGTTATTGTGAAAAATATGCGTCTGCGACGACCACCATACCTAAATTTACCACCGGTCAAGAAGTCATGATGAAAGAACATCCTATTTCAAATCACTTAGCTGGGTTTCATGGAGGTTTTGCGCCAAAATGGTCAGGGCCTTACTCTGTTTTGATGTCGGTTGGCCGAGGAAACGTATATTGGATTGACAGACGTGGAAAACCTATCAAGGTTCACGTAGATAACCTTCGATCAGCCCCAAACACTACGGAAGACATCGAGTCTGTACAAGAGGAAGTTGGCGGAGAGCTATTAGAAGAAACGGCTGAGTAAATATATTATACGTGTCTCTTAAAAAAAAATTATAATCGTTGTAAATTGTAATTGTAAATACCTAGTATCCTTAAATCATCGCGTGTAAATATGAGTTCAATATAAATAATTCTTTCATAATTAATCAATTGTAAATATATAAATAGTTAGGTAGGTGCGTGTATGTAGAAAGGTAGTTAGTGTAAATATTAGTTAAACTGCGCAGTTTAAGTAGAGTTGCGGTAAGCTTAGGATAAGATGTAGGTAAGATTAGTGTTAAGTTGTAAATAATTGTATATAATAGATAGGTAGGACTGACGTGTTCACACAACATTAGTTAAGATGATCTGTATATAGGCTATAAGTTGGCAATAATTATGGTTTTAATTTTTGACTAATATGTGGTGTGCAGATGGGATGATACAGGTGTGTTGTCAATAATATTATCATTGAGCATGACGGTCTTACTCATTCTCCGTCGAACATCTAAATAAGAAGAATGAGTTGGCGCCTATCGGGTTTAGAGTAAATTTTTAAATATATCGGTACATACCTTGGTTATCTAGTTTGCACACATTATTGATTGTTTTTGTAATAATTTAAGAATGATGTAATTTTTTCGGGACTTGTAATTGGTTAAGAATAATTTAAGTATCATTGAACATAATTTTTCCGTCAAGAAGGGGGTGTCGAATTTGATATGCATTGCTAATTAATTATGACGGAAAACATTATGATGAATATAATATTGTTTTGTTGATAAGGGAATATTTATTTCAAATAATAGAGTTCGCAAGAAAGTCTAGAAAAATCCAAATATTGATGCATTTATTTTTATGTACCTATATATCTACCTGCACTTAGATACTATTGTATGTATTAGTGAAAGTTAAATAAACAATGGCAGGATTATAACTATCCCATATAACAATGAGAGTTCTGGTGACTACTCACTTAGCCGCTGGGTAATTTTATTTTGTTGTAACTTTTTCTACAAAAATATTAATGGCTTTATGATATTCCCTTTTGTTTAACAAAGTGTTTTGTTTTTACACCTGTTTAATAATAATGACAAATGTCCGCGCTAGGTATAGTAACATTTTAATTCTAATTTATTTTGTATGATTTTTGATATGATGTATGTGATAATACATTGGGTCGTATGAGAGATCCTAAAATATACCTAACCTGTGTAAATATTGCATATAGTAAATAATTGAGTAAAAGAAATGTTTAAAATAGGTAAAAATGTAAATAATATAGTAGGTAGTTAATATTTACTAGTACGGAAAGAATTAATTTTATTATAATTATATAGATGTGTTCATCCAATGATTAATTGTATCACTGATTCATTGTATCTAATAAATATCTATCAAGTCACACGACTTATGGGATATTGTCACTATATTGAAAAATATAATTTGGACTTAATATCTGGCATTGAGATAGGTATAAAGAAAGTTTTGCATATTTAAAAAAAACAATTGTAATTATAAATTTGATTAAGGACGTATGTAAATAATTGGATATTATAAGAAAAAATAGTGTTTGATATGTAAATAATTGCTTGTTGATAGACAGAGGTGTACACTAATAATATATAATGATTTCAATAATATATTATGACGATATGTTACAATTGAGATTTGTTTTATATTTAAAGTAGATCGAGTATGTAAATTATAAATTGATGTTGCTAAGTAAATTGTATCGGTAGGTATAGGATCAAACTTTATGATAATCTTAGAGTCATAACTATTGTTTTAAAATTCTACGATACCTATGTATATCAAAAGAACATGAAAATGTATTTAATTAAATAAATTGTTGTTTAGAGATGTAGATATCTAGGTGAAAATTGATTGTAAATAATTTTGCATATGTTAAGATAAGTTAAGTATTTGTTCCATAATTCAAATGTATGTAAATAATCTTGATTGATAATTATCTTCCGAAAAACGGCTGTAACTTCAAGAAAGAAAAAAACATCGCATTTTAATCATTTTAATATTCTTCATATTATGATAAAGCAATCAAATTTAAAATACAAACTATTTTATACTGCCATTGAAGAAAAGTACAAGGACATAGAAGGAGACAGAACAATTTTATTTCTGTCTCTGTCTGCCGCCCCGGAGAACTATATAAGCCAGCGCAGTTCAAGGACGAGAGTTCAGAAGTTTTTCAACATCCGTGCGCGTAACACCGATATAGTACTCGCCTTGTCTGCTAGGTATTTACGATATACAAATACCTAAGTAAGAAGTGATCCATCGAAAGTGAGAAATAAATTGAAAAGTGAATTTCATTATTATCATCAGAGACTATTTTTTTTAATTTGATTGCAATATCATATATTCGACAAGTGATTAATAGACTATTGATAAAATATTCCATTGTGAAGTTGTTCATCGGGAACTATATTTGTGCACTGCAACTGGACTCTTCGTGACACATATATGGACATTGTGTTAATTGTACTACAATCGCTGAGGGTCGCGCCCTCGCGTTTAGCCAGCGCAACGAAGAAGTAATTGTTTTTTATTTATAATTTTTGTACATTACTTATATTCTATTACTATATGATAATAGTACTTACATGTGTTTTTTTTTTTCTGTGTGAACACGTCAGTGTTATTGTTTGTTTATTTTGCATTGGTCCATGCATATAAATTATTCCCTTGAATAAATCGTAGTTATAATTATAATTATTATTTTTTTTATTTTGTATATTAGTACCCACCTACTTAAGAGGAACATATCTTGTAACGTGGCCCCCAAGCTAGCCGTGGCAAAGTACTACCACGGGAGCTCACGTTAATTTATATTCAAAATGTAGAACCCCAACATTATTCGAGTTGATTCTTCCATGATGTTCTATGAAATAGTGCAATCATGGAAGATCACTTACAGAGCTACAGGGACAAAAATCTTCTTCTTATTATTATTATTATTCCAAACTCTTATAGCAAAATGTGGGTGAAAATTAAAAAATAATATTTGGAATACTTAGAAAGGCAAATGCCGTTTATTGTCCAAATAAATAAATAAAAATAAATAAATAATTTTTTTTTATTGCTTAACTTGATTTGGGCACAACCGCAGAACCATGTTCACGCAATGTGATCAAAAATCTAAACGGAAGAAGTGTGAAAAGCGTTACAACGCTTACGAATTGATTCTAGGCTGGCTTAAGTGATCACTTTCGGTGTCCACGGACAACGTTCACCAATTCCGCTTTTCTCACTGTCACGATATAAGGTCCGCCGCATTATATAATTGCATTTAATGCAAACCAAAAAAGAAATATATTTTTGGGATCCCGATCAGACATCTGAATTGGATAACAGTGTTACACAATCAATATGGTTTAATATCAGATAACAATGCTACACAATGTAAATGTAACACAATTAATATGGTTTAATATTGTGTTACTTTGGATAACAATGTTACACAATCAATATGGCTTAATATTGTGTAAGATTGTTATCCAATTCAAATCTCAATCAGACATCTAAATTGGATAACAATGTTACACAATGTGAAATTGTGCAAAACCTAATGTTAAGTAATATTCAACATCAGGAAACATGTATTCAAATCACACTATATGTATTCACATTTGTTAATATATTAATTTATTTATTAATTCTTTATTGTAGGTGCATTGAAATAACAATACAAACAATTTTATAGAGAAATGCTTTCAAATTAAATACAATCAATATATTAAATAAATAAATAAAAATAAAATAATCTTTATTGTGGTATAAAGTAACACAAATGGCGGGTTTATTGCCTTTAGGTAATTTCTACCAACCAACCAAATGTGAGAGAGATACGAGATACATTAATATTGATGTACATAGTTAAGTACATAAAAGAAAAGATATAATAAAAAATAAATAAAATATATACAGGTACATATAACTTAAGTAGGTATAAGTACTAAAAACAAAAAGCATAATAAAATAATATAAATAGTATAGACTCAATCATAAATATACAGACATATACATACATACATACACAAACATACATCGATAGAGGACGAGTTTATCGCAAAGGCTTATTATCACATTTTGATATTCGTATTTGCATTCGCATACATACATACCATCACGCCGCTTCCCTCGCGGGATAGGCAGAAAGGATCGAGCGCCACTTCCTTCTATCCTTGCATACATCTTTCGCTTCCGTCACTGTCATACAATTCCTCATGCATGCTCTCCTGTTCAATGTGCTCAACACGTGACCGTCCTGTAGGATTTGATTTAAATGATCTTGCCATTTAATCCTCGGACGTCCGCGTCTCCGAGCACCATTCCTCTCAGCCAAATATATCTTCTTAGTCATTCTGTCCTCATTCATTCTTTCCACGTGCCCAAACCATCTTAACTTATTTACATTCATCCTTGTTATTACACCAACTTTCATTCCACATTCCTTTCGTATATCACTGTTACGCACACGATCTCTCAGACTCTTGCCACACATCCTTCTCAACGATCTCATTCCCACTGCATTTATGCCACTTTCATCCTTCTTTAACCATGTCCACGTCTCACTTGCATACATAAGTGTTGGCACTAAGATAGCAGAGTGCACCAACCTTTTAGCTGTGGTGGATATGTTTCTATTTGCAATTATTGGTCGGATTGCACCATTTACCTTATTGCCAGCAACTTTTCTCCTTTCAATATCGCTTTCACACTTCCCATCTCTCGTGAACAAACTACCTAAGTACACACATTCGTCAACTTGCTCTAACACTTCATTGTCAATCATTACCTGGCATAGTGTTCTCTCACTTCCTCTTTCAAACACCATGATTTTTGTCTTTTTTGCATTCATTCTCAATCCATTAATCGCACGATTTTCATACACACACGTCATCATTCGCTGTACATCACTTTCACTTTCAGCCATCAATACCAAATCATCGGCAAACATTAACGCTCTTACATTCATCCCATTCATATCAACACCTACATTCATTTCTTTCAATGGACGAATACAATGATCAATGTATAGGTTAAAAAGCCATGGCGACATCATGCACCCTTGTTTTACTCCTTTTGTCAATGTGAACCATTCCGACAGGTTATTGTTCACTCTAACACACGCAGAACTTCCTGTATATAGGGACGTAATGGCGCGAATTAGCCGACTACCCACACATTGATAGTACTTGCCACATTTTCTCACGATCTACTCTATCATAAGCCTTTTCTAGATCAACAAACGCGCAGAAAAGCTTCTGGTGTTTCTCCAGGAGCTTCTCTGTCACCATTCGCAAGGAGAAGATCTGGTCCACAAACCCTCTACCACTCTGAAAGGCACCTTGCACATCCCATACATTCGTTTCAGTCACTTTTCGAACTCTTTCAATCAATATTCTTGCATACAGTTTCCCCACCGAGCTCAGCAGACTGATAGCCCGATAACTCCCGCATTCTAGTCTTGACCCCTTTCCTTTGTATAGAGGGCATATTACAGTTTTTCGCCAGTCTTCTTTGCATTCGCGAATGTCAAAATAAAATATTCGGAACATCACTAGCTATACCGTGTACACCCAATAGTGAAATTGCATGTAGTGGAGTAGTAACCAGCTAATTATACAGGGTGCGGCAGAATATTAGGAGGTTGGTAGTAAATAATTCAGCTACAGCGAGTTCATATTTCTACTAGGTACTACTACACCATCACGGCTTATCCCATAAGTGGGGTAGCCAGAAGACCAGCTGCATGATATTATTATAAACAATAGTCTTCGCTGTGTCAATAAAAAAATTAAGACACAGAATGGGTGGCAAATCTCGTCGCTGAATTTGAGATGTAAAATGTCTATATTTTTTCGAAAGATGTCGTTTTTCGACAACAATGTAGCAATGTGGTCTCGGTGGATATTTGGGGCGACTTCTGCGTGGCTGGGGGGTTTGAGAGGGATAACTCAGAACATAGCACATTTATGCCTGTAAAGGGGCACAGCATTTCTCATGCTTTTTCCTTTCGTGTGTATTTTTAAGATGTATTTGTCGAGCCTGTTGGCTTTTGTTTTTAATAAATAAATAATAGTCATATTGACGCTTTGCGCATTGCCCCTCAAGATGTTCGAATTGTCCCCCAGAGGGGCGTACACCTCACGTAGGGAAACACTGTTTTGGAAGCTATTATTTTAAAGTAGATATATAATGTGGTATAAACAATATTTGAATGATACATAATATTATGAAATTTACATTAGAGAGAGTATAATATTATAGAAAAGCAGAAAGTTTTGTACGAGGAACTTTCAGTACTAAATGATTTAAAGTTGAATTTCAACTATTATCTATTATTAAACTAAGTTTTATACTGGCATTGCTCTGGAAATTATGTGACATTTAAGGTTTTTATTTATTTATTTATTTCAACACACGGCGTGAGTCTTTTATATGTAAACAGTTCAATAGACGACAAAACACAAACAGATGCAAAACATAATAATTTATGTACATTGTATTTTATCTATACTATTTTGTATTTTTGTAAAGATATATGTATAATTACTATGTTTGCTACTCTCGGCTAGAGGGAATCCGAAAGAGTGTAGTCAAAAGATTCCAGCCCGGGCCAGCCCTTCAGACTGCCCACTATGGCACCTTGTGTAAAATTTCGGCTAAATGGCTATCCCCAGACTTCTGCGGTATCCGGGTGGACGGTGGGTCCTTTAATGTATACATATCAACTACTATATAGAGTTCGTCGGTAGCCTGGAGGTAGAGTCTCGGCCTCGTGAACAAGGAGTCCTTGGTTCGATACCAGGTGCCGGCAAACTCCCCTTTCACGACACAAGCTTTTAGTAGCTTACTGTGAAAGGTGTATAAGGTTGTATTTGGGTTTATAACAAAAACCCAGATATACCTATCTTTAAAAAAAATACTATCTATCTTTACCATCATGGCATATCCACGTAGGGTAGCCAGCAGATAAGCTGCGTGTAATAAACATGCAAGATGTCCACTCCGTGCAAACAAAAATTAAAACATTCAGGATGGGTGGCAAACCTCATCACTGTTGAATTTAAGATGTAAAATGTCTTTATTTTTTCAAACACCTGCCTTTTACAGGACACTTGGAAACTTACGGAAATGGGTGGGAGACCAACTTTTTGCCAGGTGCTCTATAGCGAATAATATATGTTTTAACAAAATTTGAGTTTGTTGGAAGAAATCGCGCCTTTGCGATAAACTCGCCCTTTGTGTATTGATAATATCTAATTTGAATGCATTTTTCCATTTTATTGTGTGTATTGTGATCAATGTACAGTGAAGAATGAATAGATAAATAAAATATTAACAAACAAACATATTAACAAACGGATTTAAAAATATATACAGTGCTTGCTTTAAAATGAGTAGGAAATGTGAATACCTATAGCTTCTTTTAACTGACTGATGTAATACCTGTATTGGGAAAGTTATGGGAAAGCTCACAGCAGTTGGGAAACTACTTCTGTGATGCATTCATATACATACAAAGCTTTGAATGGAAATGTAGTTACATTTATAAATACTTTCCACATTTTATTATATTAAAGGATACTGTGTGGAATATTCACAGAAAGCCATCATAAGCGAAGGGGTTCCCACTTGGATGTTTAAAGAACAGCAGGTCTCACGTCATACAGCCGTTCCAGAGCAAAAACGTCTTTAATTTTAATCAAGAGTGCGCTCTAGGTTGATCGTATGGGCTACACCTTGTAAAACCCACCCGAAAATTAATAAACTCCCTTTATGTACCCTTGGTGGAAAACTCACACCAAAGATGACACAAACACAATATTGACGGCCGATGTGGCGCGGATCAAACGCTCTCTCCTTTGTGTCATGAGATCCCGGGTTCGATTCCCGGTCAGGCCAGAATGAAGAATGAGCTTTGTCAAATTGTCCTAGGTCTAGGTGTTACATGTATAGTATACTGTGTTTAGTGCATTGTATTTAATTACGTGTATCGTCGCGTTTGTACCCATTATACAAGATTCCAATCTTCTTTTGAGATAAGCTCGATTAGTGTAAATTGTCTATATGCATGTTATGTTACATAAATTTCCGATCTTATACATAGAAATATACATATCACCTCTTACACATATCTTTTCTGAAGTCTATCTTACTGTTACGTACGAATACGTACTAAGGACTTAAGCTATTACAAAAAAAAAATGGAGGCAAGTGCATCGTGTAAATAGCTTTTTTGGATTTGGCAACAAATTGGTTAATGCCAATTCTATTAGCAGCGTCCACACAATACGCATGTCAATAATCAATCTTCAATCGTTCGGTGACGATCCGGAGAATTCTCCGAAGAAATGTTCGAACGAATGCCTTTGATACCATCCTTGGGACGGGAGCAATTCGGAGCATTTTCCGAAGAAATATTTACTTATTTATTTATTTATTTATTCATTCTACGGCAAAAAGCCCTTATTACATGATACATATACATAAACAATTTCCACAACAATAAAATTGAAAACACAACACAAACACACTCAAATCTCAATGATATAAAAACATTTAAAAGACAATGTAATAGAAATTATATAAAAGATATTAAAATTTAAAAATAAAATTACAGAAAATTACAGAAATTCTAATGAATACCTTCGATACCCGTCCCAAGATTTGTAACGAAGGCATTCATTCGAATATTTCTTCGGAGAAATGCTCCAAATTGTCACCGAATGATTGAAGATTGATGATTGACGTTTACATCCAGCTGTGTGGACGCTGATATTGACGAAAGCACTAGAAGTGTTTGCGGTAAAAGTTTTTAAATATTTTCCAATATCATAACTCAGAACTTAACTGGATTTGATGCACACTTTTTAAGAAATAAAACAAAGACACGAGTAGATGGCTACAGGACATTCCTTTCAGCTTCAATTTTCACCCCTTATTAGGGATGAGGGGAGGGGGGGGGGGATGAACAGCAGTGACATAGATAAATGTATGTACTTCCACCAAGAACTTTTCACTATAAATAACTTAGATTTTTCTCCCAACTTCTAACTCTTCTATCTATCAACTAACAATACATAATATAACATTACCAATATCCTTTAGGGTTCTACATAGATACCATAGGCATTCGGAACAGTTGGACATTATTCGAAATATTTTTTTTAGATAAGTAAGAATTACGGATTGTTTGATAGCAAATGTGTAAGTTTAAATTTTTTAGAAAATTATTTATTTATTTATAATAAAGGCCGTTGCTTTAATAATACAATATAATGTTCAATACAAATTACATAAAATACACACTTATTATAAGAGGGTTATTCCCGGGAAATTTTTTTAATTTTTGTTTCCCGTTTCAAAAAAAACAGAAATAATTAGTCATGCAGATTGCCATACCGATACTGAAATCTTTGTTTAGTTAACTGTAGAATCGTAATTTTTTCTTAACGTGTCGTTCTAATAGTCGTATTAAATATACAATTTCATAATCAACATATTATAACGCACTTATCAAATCAACATTCATCACTTTATAAATCAAAATGATTAGAATAAAATAAAAAAATAAAAAACACCGCTTAACAAAAATAAATTGATTATTTATTTTACGTAGAAAAATTATAAAATGCTGACATGTGTTTCTTTCGGTCTGATGGTACAGTTACTCAATTTGATATGCAGACACATAGGTATACAAGTTTAAAAAGAATCCATAAATTTACCAATTTTCATTTTTTTTATTTCTATGGTATGGTTTTAATTCTTTATTAATTTAAAACAATATGAGAAAAGAATAAAAATGTTTTCTATGAAACAGTCGAAATACTAATAATGTAAACAAATAAACGTAGGTACAAATACCCCAAAAATTTCATTTTTAATTTTCCCGGGAACGAAAATAATCCGGGAAAAATCACTCTCTACTTATTAATCTTTGTAAAATTAAAATAAAGATAATAACAAATGAAAAATTAAAAAAGACAACTAACCTTTTACAGTTCAACAATGAGGTACCTATGCTACCAATAATAAATGTGTCTTATTTATGTATTGACATGTGGAGGATAATCTGTATGTTTATTGATCCCAGTTAGTCCACTGGCTACTCTCATTTCATTCTAATTACTTATTATAATTAATTTTTTTGTGTTTTTACTAGGTTCAAGCTATTTTACAAAGCGACTGTTTTCCAACCAGTGACATTACTACAGAGTTTCCCAAGTATTGTTTGTGGTATGGTAGATATTATGACATTAATCACAGTTACCACTCCTGCAAGTTGTTGTTGCGGGTATAAGAACTAAAGAAAACAAAAGTAACTCTCCGCAGCATAGTAGGGTCAGTAGTAATAAAGCCCCAATAAACCTAAACAAAAGTGAATAATACACTAATACTTTTTATACAGAAGAGCCGCAGTTTTGACACCCCACATGCCAAACAAATCTCAACCATCAATCGTTTTATAAATGAATATAGATCAAGTAAGTATCAACTACGAATAACCTTTCTCAAATCATACATGTGTATGCGTTTAAATATGAATGTTTCAACTCCTAAAATATCCTGGAGAGAAGATATTTCAACAAACATTTATTGCAAGTTATTTTGAGTTTCTACTCACTAAATAACTACTCAATGTTATTACGGTGATTCTCAAACTATGTGAAGTGACAGATGACTCTCTTCGCAGTTCATACTTCAACTTGTTACAGTGATTCTCAACTTTTTACGAATTCTCACTTAATTTATCGAAATCAAATATGGATGGTTTTACGCAGCAACAATGTTTTAGACAACAAAATTTAAAATATACCCAATATTTTAATGAGCTCTTATGGTGACGTTTAATCTAAACTAGCCCTAAATTAAAGTAATTTTTTTTACACTCAACAAACTTCATAATTTCAGAACTACTCTATCTGCCCCTTACACCACATGTAAGGGGCAGATAGAGTAACTCTCAGTAACATGTTATAGCATTTATGGGTAATTATTATCATCAATATTATCAAATGTAATAGAATAGCCTAAAATAGAATAAAAACAGTTTTTCTCACTTCATCTAATAAGATTTTGCACAATGTTACATCGTGTGAACATGGTTTTCCAATCAAGACCTGATTGGGTTAAACCCTTTTTTTATAGGAATGACTTCATCAAAAATCTGTATTTTAATGTAAACACAAACAAAAATATTTTGATTGCATTTCATTTAAATATTTCTTTACATAAAATTGTTTGTAACCGATGAATAATTCTTGAAAGAAATAAGCAAAATTTACAATAATAAAAAGAAAAATATATCGAAGCTATTTTAAATAAAAAAAGAATCAGTTTATTACTGTTTTTTATTCCAATAGTTGAGAACCAGTGCTCCACTTCAATAAATCACAGTTTCTTCATACTCTCAACGCCACTGTCTGCCTAGTGCAGCGTTTCTCAAACTCTACAGTCCCACTGCTCTCAAGTGACTCGACTTCATACTTGAGATTCCAGCACTTCACAACTTTCAAAGTAGGTGCTTCTTAAAGAAAAAAATAAATAAACACTCTTTATTTCACTACCCCTTGGCTTCTCCGGTAAAGAATAGGCCTCCCTCACGATTGGTTAGAAAAAATTGTCTATCCATTAATCTAAGTAAAAAAAATGCTATCCATAAATTATATATTTGAAAGACCAGAACTGTGTGAAAATTAGCCAATCACCAAATTAAGGAGCAAGTCAAAAACTTATAAGATTGATAATGACCTGATAAGTGGAAAGACGTCTCTCTCGTGATCAATAACTTATAGCAGAAAGAAAAACTTGTTTCTATTTATCTAATTATGGAATTCTACTATGTGTGCACGACACAATTAATAAGCCCTACTGTTCAGGAGAAACTACGGCGCCCCTGAGATGGTCACGGATCATTTATGCGGCGTCATATTAAATAAATTGTCCATATTATTACTATTATTGTTAGATTTAAACTAATAGTAATGTATAAACAAATTACTGGAAAGAATGATTACCTACTGCATGTTAAAAAATACACCTTCTATCCTTGGTATGAAATATGGAAAAATTTTGGATGTATTTTTAGTCTCATCGTTGTCTTAAGATGTACTGTTTTAAAAATATCTGTTTATTTCGTGAGCCTGAAAAAATCGTTTATAATATCTGGTAGTTGAAGTGGTCATGGGTGGGGCATGTCAAAAAGAGTAGTGGAATAGAGACGTTTTGAAGTTAAAAGAAGTAGAGGGAGGGAAATCGAAGGAGTGTAGCCAAAAGATTCCAAATACGGGGGTATTTTTGTTGGCCAGTCCTTCAGGCTGCCTACCACAGAACTTTCGGCGAGGAAAGATTTGTTGACTGTAAAATTTCGGATAAATGGTAGTTCCCAGACTTAGCAGTTTCCAGGTAGAGGATGAGTTACCTTCAATGTATAAAAATTGTAATTAATGTAAAAAAAATATGATGCTCTGATGACATTAGAAGAATCACTGGTAAATGGTTACAGTAAGTCCAAAATGGAGATGCATGGAGAAAAATGGGGAAGCTTATTCTACTACTACTACTACTACTACTACTACTATACCATCACGGCATATCCCACAAGTGGGGTAGCCAGCAGATCAGCTGCATGTAAGAAACATGCAAACTGTCCTCTTTGTGCCAATATAAAATCAAGACATTCAGGATGGGTGGCAAACCTCATCGCTGAATTTAAGATGTAAAATGTCTTATTCCAGCAGTGGAAATAAATTTTTGTATTAGTAATTTATAGATGATGAAGTATGCCACCCATTCTGAATATATTATTTTAAAGCATGCTCATTTTATACAGACGGTCCACCGGCTACCTCATTTCTGAAAAGCAGTGTGATGATATAAATACAGAGATAGGTATATAGATGCATTCTTAAATATTTAAAAAAAATTGTCTCTATTCGACTTTCTATTCGTGTGCAGAAGTAAAACAAAGGAAGTGCAATCTCAGAATGTGTAAAAACAAAAGAGTGTCAGTATATACAAAGAAAAGGTGCATATTAGTATTGCAATCGCTAAGAAAGAGGAGATTGTCTTGTCTTTCTCTCTATCCTCCTTTTTCCCATTTCCTTCCTTTTCCTTTCCATACCTCAATCCACATTCTGCGATTTTACGCTCCGAATTCAGAGTGTGCAATAATATGAGATGAAAATTCGAGCGTAAGCCACCAATGTTAAAAATATTTTTATATTAATATGTGATCATTCTTCTTTCATACTGAGTGAAAATAAATCTCCTAAGAGTAATTCTGCGTCAATTGAATCACCTTACCCCATGACATTACTAACACTCTGTTGTCAATAAAGGAATGCTCTGAATAGAGGAAGCTCGTTTCTATCTTTTTTTTTTTAAAAAAAGGATATATCTGGGTTTGGTTATAAACCCAAATACAACCTTATAAACCTTTCACACTTAGCTAAAAGTTTGTGCTGTGAAAGCGGAATTTGCCGGCACCTGGGATCGAACCACGGACCCCTTGTTTCGGAGGCCGAGACTCTACCTCCAGGCTACCGAATAACTCTTTATTTTACTATTTGTTATAATTTGTTTCTTTTTGTTTATAATTTAATTTTACATGTACATTATGTTTTATTCTCAAAAAACATTTTTTACCTCTTAAAAGGGATATTGAAGAGAGAATTAAAAAAGTTGAAGAGAGAGTTAAAAAATAAAAGATTCCCATAATGATGGTTTTAGCCGGTCGGCCCTTCAGGCCTGCCCAATGACCCACCCCGTGAGGATAGTTTTGGTTTGAATGTGCTGATAAATTGGAGTTTACGACTCCTGAGATATCCGGGTGGAGGTGGGTCTCTCTTCAATATTATTGAAAGGACCCTTCACACACCCGGATATCTCAGGAGTCAAAGACTCCTATTTATCCACACTTTTTTTTTATTACCGGCAATCCACCCGAAACGAGTGATTTGTGCGATAAACATTTCACACTTGCAAAACAAAAAAAATTGTCCTCACGGGCGAGCCATATGGGCAGCCTGAATGGCCGGCCGGCCAAATCCGCCTCGTGGGAATCTTTAAAACTACTGTAAAACTTTCAATATCCCCTTAAGGTAGAGAAACACTAATATTTATATTTTTTTATTAAAATAATACATGGATCCGAAATGCACACATAGGAAAAATAAATAATAAGTATGGTACTCAATAATCAAAATTTGGTACAATAGGCAGAAATATTATGTCCAGAAACATTTAAGGATCCAAGGTAGAGAGCGCAGGGGTCACCGGTACCAGAGTACCTAATGTGAAAACTATTCTCCCTCCCGAAGGGGACATCCCAACCAAGGCTACTCTCCACCAAGGGATAAAAGGCCTGTCTCTCTTCAATAATAAAAATTTAAAACAATGATAAATATGCTCTCAGTTTTGGCCGGTCGGGCTTTAAGGTTTGGCCATGAGGACAATTTCGGTTTGAATGTGCGGAGGGTTTGAAATAGGTGGGATGGGTCTATCTTCAGTGTGCTCTCGGAAAGAACGTTTAATAATTACATAGTAAGTCTACACTGGCTATCTCACTTGAGGAATACGCTAAGATGGCATAAATAAATAAAAATAATAGATTGTACAAAAATAGACCAAATATGTCGAAAAAAATCTGGGAAAATTTGATTTTTTAACATTGGTATGTTTAGCATGCATTTGCAGGTATAACAAACCATTTGAAGGTAAATGTACATATATGAACGTCACCCCTGCAATATCCTGTAAGTTCATTCTCACAATCGTATCGTTTCGAACAGTGGTCCCTAACTCTTGGACCGCGAAAGGAATATGAAGGCTAGTCCTTTTTTGTTGAAATAGTCCCAAATAAAATCGAAATCATGAAATATATCAAATTTCTAACCTTTTCAAAAGTATGACGATGTAGCAAAGGGCGTAGAAATTTATAAAATCTTGAAATATGAGACCTAAAAATAGAGTCTCATTTTTAAAAAGACAACCAACAATTCCAGATTCGAGATTCTTAGATTATAGAAAGTATTTAACAGCATCGTGGAGAACGTTAAACATTTCAAAGTCCTATACCATTTCGAAAAATTGGCGACGGGAATAAAAAATTATATCACAAACGAAAATCTAAAACTTTGGAATATTAGACCTAAAAAAGGGCACTGATTTAAATTATGTTCATTGTAAAAATCAACATCTTTCTCGCAGTCAACCGCGCTAAAATTATCAAACGCATTAATTAAAAGTCTGCGAGATAAAATTAGAAACGAAGACATCAGACACCTAACAAAAGTCACAGATATATGGATCGTGTTGCAAAGCTTAAGTGGCAATGGGCGGGTCATGTTGTGAGACAAAACGACGGTAGATGGACTCCTAGAATCCTCAAATGGCGACCATGGAGTAGCAAAAGAAGCATCGGCAGACCACAAAAGAGATGGACTGACGACATTACTCCAATCGCGGGAAGGAAATGGATACAGAGGGCACAGGACCGCAACGATTGGAAGAGTTTGGAAGAGGCCTATATCCAGCAGTGCAGAGATGGCTGACTAAGAAGAAGAAGATTAATTAATATTGTCGACAGACAGTAGGTACTTGATGGAATTTCATGTTAAATTAACAAAAATAAAACACTAATATATTATTTATTACCTAATTTCACATTGACATTATTAAATAATCAAACCTTGATCGGTTTGTGGCGATAAAAAGGTTGTGGATCACTGGCTTAGAGCATGGAATGTTTGTTGCACTGTATATTATCCTAACACACAGTTTGAAAGGACTAAGAGGGTAATATTGTGTCATAGAGGATATATTTCAGACTACTGAGGACCTCTAAAACATATATGTACTTTATTCTATAGGTTGCATTTGTATTTCTGTAGAAATTTTTCAGTTTATTTGTAAGTATTTGTGTTAATTTGTTTTGTCCTTTATATTGCTTTTATAAGTGAATTGAGACACAGGGTAGAATTACTAAAAAGTGGTATTGGAATTAATGAGGTTGAATTTTCTTTTCAATCCCTCCCTATTATTTTCTGCTAATATCTGAATCGTCTAAGATCTGGTGTAGAAAACTGTCATGAGAATAGAGAACGTTGGGGCTTTCTACAAGACGAATCTGGAGCGTGTGACTGTGGTGCAGCACAGACCATGCCACACTTGTTGGAGTGTCCATTGTGCTCTGTCATATGCACTATGGAGGATATTTTTGACGCATCTTTCGCATCGTTTTGCACAGTATTAGAAATCAGTTTGAATGTTTTTTTCTAGGTTTCGACACGATAAATAATAAATTTTCTGCTGGTCTCCTTGATTCTACATATTATTATGTGCTATTCAAACAGTGTTCAGTCAAAGATAATAGGTATATAAATGCGACTTTGATAATAAATATTTATTTTACAAGGTTCTCCTGGATATTATAACCTGTTTTTGAAATTGACCGAATTACCTAATTGTATTTCTTAATTCATATTTTGAATACAGTAGGCCTAGTCAAAACACATTTAAGCGTTACGTTTTCGTTTCGTTTTCGTTCAAACAAGACGAGGTTGCGAGAACGCGTCAATTTTCGGAGCTACTTGTGTATTTTAGCTCCAAAAATTGACGCGTTCTCGCAACGTCGTCCGCGTTTGAACGAAAACGAAACGAAAACGTAACGCTTAAACGTGTTTTGACTAGGCCCACAGAACTCTGACGACGAAGGTAATGCATAGCCAGTTTATTTATTTATTTTATAATGTTCCTATAGTTTACGGTCCCTTTGAAGTGTTGGGTATGTGGATTTTATTTCTCTTTTTGGGTTATACAGCAATTTTTTTACTATTCGTGATTGTTTTTTTTTTGCCATGTGCATTTTGTTATAATAAAACGTGGTTAGGTGGAAGAAATCGTCAATATACTGATAATTTCGCTACTGCATATTATCATCACATTTTTTTCTGTAAATTGCTTTGCTGATTTTATTGATGTAAATGATGATGTACAAAAGTATAAAATAAATTGATTTTTCTTTTTTTTTTAATTTAATTATTATTATTTTTGTTTCGTATATTAACCTACAAAAAACTTTACAAAAACTGACTAGAATAATTTAGAACAACACACATGTATAATATTGTACATAGATACTGCCTCAGAACAGACTCAAGTCTAGTGAGGCAGTAAATTCCATTTTCTATAATACTCATAACGTAGTCATAAGTTTTTTGTTGTTATATTTATGGAAAAATAAATTTAAAAAAAAATATCTGTATTATTGTGTTAGTACCAATCTGACAATGGGTAGTCGAGGTTTATAGTTGCTTATTTACGTTGATCTTCTTTGGTATTCGATGCCTCTAACTGGATATGTTCATGTGACTAGTTGCTATTTTTTTTAATGTGGCGAATTGCTCTTTTAACCACTTGACCTAAACTTATGTTTTTTAATTGATCTCTATTATTTAAAAAAATTTATATCAATTTTTTTATATCTAGAATAAGAGAATTTTAACTAATTGACTTTTTAGTATATTTGTCATTTTTATACGACTTTGATTTCTCTTTGCAATGTCTTGACCAAATTTTTTTAACAATTTTGTATCCTGTTTTATAAATATAACATGATTAATGTTATATTGTCTGTTAAAATCTCGTTTCTTAAGTCTAATTATTTTGTGTCTTTTTTGTAACAGATCTTTCCTTTAGTAAGAATATTTATTTCCGGGCTGAGTGGCCGTGGTCTGTAGGGTAGTCTGTGACCACTTACTAGTGACGCCGGCCGTGAAAGCCTAAGATCATACATTGTAGATCTTTCCTTTGTTTACATGTTTTGTATATATACAGAGGTTTAACATGTAAAAGGCTTTGGCCGTAAATATTTGTAAATAAATAAATAAATAAATACAAGATTCATATCACAGTTCGAGACTAGCTCGAGCTGTGTACATATAGGTATAATTTGTCTGTTCATGTCATGTTATGCTATATCTGTATCCGCATCGGGAGCAACACTAGAGTTTATTACAAACATACTACTAGCACATTACGTCAGTAGTGGAGTACATAGTATGGGATAGGATGCGAGTACAGAGTACCTACTCTACATTTCACTTTGCGCAGAGAAGTTATTACGTATGTGTGAGTAGTACACGGTAGTAATAACAATAATAATAATATGCAAAGATGTTCACCTGTGTGAAAGTGACAGGGGTAAGAGAGAGAGAGAGAGAGAGAGAGAGAGATACGTATTACTGGATACTAGCTTAAATATCTGTAAGGGTAAAATATAATTTAATCGTAGAACAATTAAAAGTTACTGCTATACTATTCTATAACCTCACGCCGTGTTCCAGGTGGGGTAGGCAGAGAGAATGGAACGCCATATAGGTCTATCCTTACATACTCCTTTCGCTTCCTCTACATTCATCCAGTTTTTCATAGGCCGATTTCTCTTACTCAACACGCAGCCTTCCTTTAGGATTTGATCCACGTGGTTAAGCCAAGCAGTACTCTGACGTCCGCTCTTCCTCACACCTTTTCTTTCAGATAAATATATCCTCTTCGTCATTCTTTCACCTTGCATTCACTCAACATGTGCAAACTATCGTAACTTTTTACACGCATTCTATACACAATATACTCTTAAATGTACATACTATTAGGTAGTTCACACTACATAATATATAGGCATATATTATGTAGTGTGAACTGTAGGTATCAGTTCTCAAAGAATTTAAAATTGTACAAAATGTAAGAATTTTTTTCAACAACTTAAACATGATTTTTTTATGCAAGATCCGACAGAAATACACATTCATTCACAAGAACATTATGAACATCTTCAGATTTTTCTACAAGATATTATTAAGTTGAATCTTCAAAGTTAGTAAGTGTTTCGTAGTTTTTTACAGCCAAGGAATACCTGCTAGTCCAGCTATTAACACCCGGCTTAGTAATAATTTACTCAAAATCAGAGATTAATGTTGTTCTTGCTCTATGGATTTTAGATGATATGAACATTGATCATGATTGTCATGTCGCAAATGTGTGATTTGAGATCGACGAGTGGACAAACTACTTTTTTTCCGTCACGGCATATCCCAAGAGTGGGGTGGCCAGCAGACCAGCTGCATGCAATAAACATGCAAGCTGTCGTTTTCGTGCCAACAAAAAATTAAAACATTCATCATAAAGAAACAGTGTTTCGCTCATAAAATTAATGACATGACACAATGACAATATGATATATGTATATTTATTTATCATGTCGAAACCCAGAAAAAAAAAACAATTTATCTGATCTCCAGTACTGCGCAAAACGCACAGCACGTGGAGATGGGTCAGAAATATCTTCCATAGTGCATTTGATAGGGTACAATAGATACTCCAACAAGTGTGGCATGGTCTGTGTTGCACCGCAGTCACATGCTCCAGATTCGTCTATAAATAGGTACTATAGGTTTCTGGGTAACCTCCGGTTGTGCGTCGTGGCCATGCCGACTGGCAGAAAGAGGGGTTATAACGACATTTCGATGAAATATCATCCATCATCTTCAGGAGGCTTATATTTCAAAATGCCTGCAGGAAATATAAATGGAAGAAAACACAATTGGTTTTTAGTTAGGTATTGACAACACAATAGATGCATTTAGTCTGGGTTAATTTTAAACATGTCTAGTTAGCCAAGTTTACCTTAACATGCATTTTCTTTGCTAGTAGATACTGCTGGTAAAGTGTAGTGGTACATTCCATTTAAATATTTAATGAAAACGTCTCGTACACTTAAAATGTTTCTAAGTAAAACTTTGACTACACAACATTACTTGAGTCTCAATTTTCATCAATGTGGGTACACTTCTGCGTCAACGCGTCTTCCTGAATTTAGCAGCCATAGAGAACTTTCTATAAAATAATATGTCATGCGTTATGTAAGCTCACAGGTTACTCTACTTTTAAAGTTTTGTGATTATTGAGGGCGGAAATTGTCTCAGCATGTTGTTTTATTATTCATAATTTCTAGAAAAGGTATTGTTAGCAAAAGTTTTTCAAATTCATGAAACAGACAGGTATACCTTAGAGATATGGCAAATAAATAATTGGCATAAGAAAGCAGTTTTACAAGCTTAAATTGTATTAACAAATGTCAATAGATGGGCTATTCGCAAATCTGATCACGGAGATCTATACCACGATCTATCGACTGTGCAGTTACACAACTCAACAAGTCGAAATGTCTTATATTCAAGGTATCGCCATTTTTTTAAATTTTGGTATATTCGTATTTTGTTTCAAAAACACAACAAAAAGTGAAATATACCACATAATTATCGCACTGTTAGAGGCATTATGTTGTCTTTGTTCAGTCCAAAAAATATTTATTTGTGGAATTGAAAATAGGTACATTACTTTTTTTCATTAACTTTATATTTAATATATAAGGAGAACCTTGTATTTTTTTTAAGTTATTTGTTTGTGAAATTGATAAGAGCTGAGTTGATTTTATGAATTACTAATTAGGTAAATCAATTTTTTATAAAATTTCGATTTGTTGATGTGTGGAACAGTCGCTATATCCAAGTGGTAATTCTTAGCTATATACCCTTTTTTCAGACAGCCAAAGATTCTTCGTCGTTTTTTCATAACTCATTCATTCCACAGATGCAAAATCAAGTCTACAAGCATCCTTGATCATAAAGTTTTAAGTTTCACTTTAAGTTTCCAACTACACCATTAAAACATTCAGTTATTAACAATATGTACAATGTTTTGCCAGAACAATTTACAAACAACAATACAAAAAACGTTCTCAGAAAAAATACGCAAATATGCAGAACTAGCAGGAGAAATAAAAAATATTTAGCATTCTACATAGGTTCGTTTATATAATACCTTTAGTCATGTCAGCTACAGGGATAACTCTGAAATCTTTTATAAATTATTTACAAAAAAAAGATTTACCGGTTAATTTGTACGTTAAAATTCAAAAATATATTTAGTATAATAAACACTTGTAATATTGTTAAAAAGTTTTTGATTACAGATATTTCAGCCACAATGCTGGTATTTTGAACCCACTTTCTGAGCCTATTCTATTGATATCCTGTATATCTGGAAAGGTTAATTTTACCCGGCATTAGACTGTTAAGTTTTTGTGTGACCACGACTGATCATATGAAGACTTATCTGGTTGTATAATGCTGAGAAGTGTGGATGGCAATTCTGCCGCCGCGTATAAAAACAAATCATAAAGTTTTCTACCCTTATTATGTAAAAGTCCTTAAAGGGTGTTTGGTAATATTATCATAGCCTCTTAGGGGTGAAATATGATACATCCAGTAAAATAAATTAGCAACAGATAAAATAAATTACTATACTCACCCCTCAGGTAAACAAACGGAAGCCGTTCTTCAATTCTAAAAGAAGATTTCACAATTATATTATTGTTCGATTTTTGACCCCAATCGATTATACGGCTGGTCTCCGACTGATCAAGAGTACGAGATTACAATTTAATATTAGTTTTTAACTTGTGATTGCATCTTTCTAAAGATGAATAATTATCAATAATTAGATTTATCTTTAAAACTTAATTGAGATGGTTTGGTCATGTAGAACGAATGAAAGAGGAGAGAATGACAAAGAGGATACATGTCTGAAAGAAAGTGTGTGAAGATGCGCGGGCATCAGAATTCTACTACTTATGGAATAAAACAATAAATAATGATAAAGTAAATCAATCAAATTACAAAAATCTATAAACTGAAAATTTGCAATACTGTTCCAAAAAAAACAGAACATGGAACACAAAGCTGGCAATTTAAATACACGTTTTTCAAACCTAACCCTTTGACATCTTAAATACACAGATTTTGGCTGTTAAGTTTTTTTGTGTGATCATAATGTATCATATTATGTAGGCTTTTATTTACTATTTATGCTATTATGTTACGAAGAGTGGGTGGAATTTCAGTCACCACGTATGTATAAATATCAAAATTACAAACCTAGCACGGCAGTGTCGAACTGGTATCCGATGAGTATCACAAAATGTGAACAAGATCTCTGAGGGCGCGAAGAAGAAAAGGTTCTTACCTGCAACAATTTAAAAACATAAAGTCAGAACAATTTTGTACTATAAATTATTGGAGTTTATAAAACAGTGATTTCTCTGAGTGTTTGTTGGCTACCTCCCTACTACTAACTACTGTTATTATATCATTTATCAGTGGCGTTACTTGATTTTTTTTATAGTGGTCATGTTTTTTTTTTAATTTCATTTAAATTAAAATAGAAATTTAAGAATTATTCTATAGTTTAAAGTGGGCTACTTTGTGGAATGAAATTTTAGTAATATTGAAATATGTAATTGTATAAATAAAAAATAATTCAATGATGATGATCTTGCATGATTTGTTTCTTTCGGAAAAAAGCACTGTACTACTCCACTATAACATAACATAACATACATAGACAATTCACACAGATCGAGCTAGTCCCAAACTAAGATGAATCTTGTATTATGGGTACTATATTAATTAACTTACGAAGTTCAAATATTTTCGATCGATTTTGCACTGACCATCAGTAACAATAACTTCATTTACACAATTTATTTTAATGAGAAATTTAAGATTCCCAAAAATTTTATTTTTATAAAGATACAAATTTTTACTTCTATCCAAACACGGTATATCCCACAAGTGGAGTGGCCAGCAGACCAATGTAATCACCATGCAACTGTTCTCTTAGTGCCAACAAATTAAGACATTCAGGATGGGTGGCAAACCTCATAGCTGCATTTACGATGTAAAATGTCTTTATTTTTTTGAATACCTGCCTTTTACAGGACACTCGAAAACTTACGAAAAAGAATCAGAGTCCAATTTTTTCCCACAGAATATTATGAAACATTTTTAAAAATCTAAATATCAGAAATTTTGCTGCCATGCATGCAATTGCTAAGACATGCGTTGGCATTTTCATGCATATTTTCAGGTACAATAATATCATAGACTAGAAAATCGACTTCTGGGACAAAATATTTTCATATCAGTTTTAAAGCGTGCATTGGTCCGCTCGCAACGCTCTCTAGCAAAAACGGTAAAATATTCAATTTTCAATAAGTTTGGCGGAAAAACCCTCAAAACTTGTTGAGGCTGCGAACATTTTGATGTGATAAAATATGAAAACAAACATTTATTACCAACATTAATTATTTACTAAAAAGGAAACAATGAAACAGTATGGTATTTTAATGTCATTGTCTTAAACATCATATGTTTCTTCCTTTTTTTTGGGTGTATGGAAAGTACGCCACTGTTATTTATAAAAGGAAATTCTCTTTGAGATAAAATTAAATTAATGAAGGGAGAGAATAAATAAAAAATGATGTAATTTATAAGTAATTTCTAAAGAGACAAAGCGATCCTTTTAAACATTCTCCTGTTGGTTGAAAGAAAACTTCACTATTTACTGAAGAATTTTTGTTTTATATCTGAAGCATTGATATTTTTTCAGCATTATAAATTACACGTGCTCGTTAAATGGCATTGTTGTCTAAATTTGTTTAGAAATCGATTCATTAAAATTTGTTTTGAATTATATATTTGTTGGTGAATTACTTTCAGGAACAAATTTCAAATTCAAATTCAGGAACAGTTTAATTATTACCTGAAACATTGAAGTTCTTACTTTTTACTTTACGTTTTTACTAATATTTGGCTGAGAGGAATGGTGCTTGGAGACGTGGACGTCCTAGGATTAAATGGCAAGATCATTTAAATCAAATCCTACAGGACGGTCACGTGTTGAGCACATTGAACAGGAGAGCATGCATGAGGAATTGTATGACAGTGACGGAAGCGAAAGATGTATGCAAGGATAGAAGGAAGTGGCGCTCGATCCTTTCTGCCTACCCCGCGAGGGAAGCGGCGTGATGGTATGTATGTATGTATGTATGTAACATTGAAGTTTTTTCAGTACAGTAAATTACATGAACTTTTTAAATGAAATTATTGTCAAAATTTGTTTAGAAATCGAAATATTAAATTTTACTTTGCGATGAGTTCTTTTCAGGATCCGGCCATCGGGTCATCTTAAATCTGACAAGTTTAATTCCACTTTTCCCAAATCCACCTATTACTTTTTCATATCACTATGTTCGACATGTTTTGAGCAAATTTATTCTTTGTCAACTAATAGCGGCCATATTCATGATTGTGTTCAAGGCTGTTGAAAATCTACTATTTACTGTCAACACTAAATGGCGCAAGAGAATGTTACTATTTTCCAATTAAAAGCGTTGCTTTGCCCAGCTCCTTTACGTGCACTTTATCCATGGTACCAACCTTAGTCGATTCATAAGCTTCGGAACACCTTTCCTGTCTCTTACCTGATGGTATTTGTTGAATAATATTCCTAGCTGTGAAGACGCTTACTACAGAAGAATCAGTGAAACTTCATATGACAACTAGACCACAGCCTGATCCGAAAGATAAACCTCATCGCATTAATTATACTCTGGCCATGAAAATATTAAAAGTTTTATCTTCGTTTAATGAATATTACACCTGGAAAAGTGTATTGTGATAGAGGGTCGTCAAGACCGTCGAAAACTTTGCAGACGAAAAACAATAGTCTTCTACAACCATTTTTTTAAAATAAAAATAAACTTTCATCGAGTTTCGTAGCTTAATTATTATTTTGAACTTTATACGGTAGAGAAACTTGATTCTACAAAAAAGTTCTGCCTTGGGAACTAAGTTACAAAAAAAAATACGTATTTAAAAGTAAAAAAAGGTTATACCTATTATTAACATATTCTGAGAATGACAAAGTATCAATTGACAAAAACGACAATTTCACGATATTTAAACTTTAAAAGAGTCTTTTTATAAACCTATAAGTACTTAAACTTTTCACCCTTAGAATACTTTCGAGGGTATAAAGAGAGTAATTATTATTTTCTCTTGTCTGGTAAAAGATAGTAGTTCGCCCACCTTTTTCTGAAGTTTTAATTGTCCTGTAAAAGACATGCTCGTAAAACATCATAAGTATGACATTAACAGCTAAAATTAAGCAGCGATGAAGTTTGACACTCATACTGGATGTCTTAATTTTTTATTGACACTTTAAAGACGATTTGCATGTGTATTAGATCTTATTTAGTTGCTGGCTTCCCTGGCTGGCTGCCTATATGCTGTAAAACGCAGACGATTCTACTACTACTACTACTACTGATTTACATCTCGGCATATCTCACAAGTGGGGCAGCCAGTAGACCAGCTGTAAATAATAAAAATGCAAGCTGTCCTCTCCGTGCCAATATAAAATCAAGACATTCAGAATGAGTTGCAAACCTAATCGCTGGATATTAAATTAAAATATCTTAATTTTTCAATCACCTACTTTTTCAGGAGAAGAGTGGGAGACCAATTCTTTACCGGGTGCTCTACGGGCAGGCGATTATAATTAAATCGACTTCCCAGTTCCACAACTCAACAAGTAGAAATGTCTATGTTCGAGAAATCACAATTTTTTTTATTTTTCTTTATTAACACAACATAATATGTAATAAAAATCATAATAACAAAAAAAAATAAGGCCAATTACAGTGTTTATACATATATAAAACAAGAATACAACGAGAGAGAGAGAGAAAGAGAGAGAGAGATATGAAGGAACTGTTCAAACAAAAATTAAACGAAATTCACTCGTTCATGGTCATTTCATTTACGTGTAGTGATTAGATGGAAGAAATCACTTGATAGTGATAATCTCTACTACTACCTACTACTCCATCACGGCATATCCCACAAGTGGGGTAGCCAGCAGACCAGCTGCATATAAAACATGCAAGCTGTCTTCTCCGTGCCAATATAAAATCAAGACATTCAGGATGGGTGGCAAACCTTATCGCCGAATTTAAGATGTAAAGTGTCTTATTTTTTCGAACACTTGCCTTTTACAGGACACTCGAAAACTTATGGAGAAGAGTGGGAGACTCGGTGATAATCTCGCCACTGCATATTGTCCTAGTATTATAAATGTTGTATTGTTTTATTTGGTATTTTTCAATTTATCATTGTTTTGTTAAGACTGTTATATAATGATGATGTGCAAAAATAATAAATAAATAAATAAATGAATGTCATTTGAAGTGGCGACTTGATTGACGCAGAATCGCTCTGAATAAAGAGAGCTGATAGTATCTTCCCTATGCTCCTGAAAGGATCGTTAGAGGTTGAAATGAGAAGAACAATAATAATTATGTATTTGAGAAGTGTTTGATAATTGGTAGTTGAATCACGTACCAATATAAAGTGTTAATAAAACTATCAACTCCAACATACTTACTTGTAATCGTGGCTTATCTCGCTCGTATCAACAATAGCCAATTTACAAAAGGAGAACATTGTGATAGCATCTACCGCTCGTACCACCAATTACAGAGTTCATTGATGTCAGCCATTATACCTAATATGGAATAAAGGGCAAGAGGCAATCTCCAGAGAGCAATTATGGAGCTCACTCCCAAACAATCCGAGGAGTGTCCGACAAGAAGGCACGAGAGAGATTTGATGGACGTAGTAACGCGACATGATGAGGCATGCCACCCATTCCATTTGTTTAGATTTTAATTTTTTTATTTTATTCTTCACTGTACATTGGTGACAATATTAAAAATCAAAACAAAGTATCATAAAAATATTACCAATGTACAGAGGGCGAGTTTATCGCTAAAATGCGATGTCTTCCAACTAACCCAGTTATTAAAATAAAAAAAAAAAACAAATGCATATATTTCATTCATTCATCGCCCTCAACGCCCTGACTTTTCCTAAGGTTGACATGGAGAGAATACAACGTGGTAAAGTGAACATACTGTATGCTAATCTGAGAAGTATAAGGAACAAATTTCACGAAATTGACTTAATGCTGAAGGAATATTTGGATGTTGACATATTGATGTTTACTGAGACGTGGCTGTTTGAAAATGAATGCAAATTTTATGATATTAAGGGATTTACAGGAATATTCAATTGCAGAGAGTCTGATACAAGAGGAGGAGGTACTGCTATATATATAAAAGAGTCTTTAGATTACAATCTGGTATACAGTACCGATAAATTTAACATTACTATTGTTGAATTAAGAATTGAAAAACAAATAATAAGATTATGCGCATTTTATAGATCACCCACATATGACTCAGCTCAGGAATTTATTAATAAAATGGATGAAGTAATGAATAGAAAAAAAATAATTTTTATTGGAGATGCCAATATTGACCTTTTGGATGAAAAAAATATTGCTGCACTTACATACAAAAGCATGATTAAGGCTAATGACTTCAATATAACAAATAAAATTGATAGATCACAAGCAACAAGAACTGCAAACGATACCTGCACAATTATAGATCATGTTATAGAAAATACTGGATACTCAATTGCACTTAAATTAGATGATTGGCCTGGCCTGGACCATAAAATAATAAACATTTTAATTAACGATCTATGCAAACCAAAAGAGAAAATGAAAATTGTTGAGAAAAAAATTATTGATAGGGTTTGTTTTATTGACTTGGTAAAAAATAAAGTGGACAATGAGGATACTCTTGATTTTGAAAGCTTAACGAGAGTCATTACAGAAAGCAAAATAATGGCGACTAAAGTAAAAAGATGTAGAATCAGGAATAATAATGACTGGATTACTCCTCAAATACTTGAACTGATTCAGAAGAGAAATGTGATGTATAGCCTTCAAAAGAAACCCAATGCTTCAGAAAGTATTAAAGAACAATACAAAGAGTTAAAAAATATTACGTGGTATGAAATAAGAAAGGCAAAAAGAAAACATGTCAATACAAAAATAAAACAAGCTAATGGAGACAGAAAGAAATTTTGGAGAATAATTAATGAAAGATTTGGTAATTCAAAGTCTTATTCTAATAATGGAATTGATGTACTAAAGACAGATTATGGCTTAATCAAAGATAGGTCAGATATAGCGAAAGAACTAAATGAACATTTTTGTACAGTTGGTACGAAACTTGCCGAGAAATTTAAAATGCTCAAAAAGGAACCTAAAGTATATAACAGACAAATTAGAACCCCGAAAAACAGTATTTTTATGCTACCAACGAATGAGAAAGAAATTATTGAAGTAATCAAAGAACTCAAAGACAGTGCTGCACCAGGATATGATGGTATAACATCAGGAGATATTAAAATATTGCAAAACGTTCTAGCTAACCCATTAGCAATATTAATAAATAATTGTATCAGTAAATGTGAATTTCCAGAGATTTTAAAAATTGCCAAAATAATACCTATATATAAATCAGGGAAGAGGGATGAACCTGGTAATTATAGACCGATTAGTTTACTAAGTACATTCAGTAAAATTTTTGAAAAAATAATACACAAACGCTTTGTAAATTATATTAAAATAAACGGAGATTTTGACGATTATCAATATGGGTTCCAAAAAAATAGTAACACATCAGCTGCTCTTATGGATGCAATCCAACATATTAACAGAGAATTGGACTCAGGTAAATATGTCATTCCCATTTTTATAGACCTATCGAAAGCTTTCGACACAGTCAATCACAACATATTATTGGATTCCATGAGAAGAATGGGAGTTCGAGGTGTAACGCTAAGCCTGGTCGAAAACTATCTCAAAGATAGAACAGCGATGACAAAAAACTTTGATATAACAAGCGTGAGAAATGAAATCACAATAGGAGTCCCTCAGGGATCTATACTGGGGCCGTTATTTTATATGATGTACATAAATGATCTACAATACATAGGACTGACTGGAAAATACTTCATTTACGCAGATGACACATTGTTGATATACAGTGGAACAGATGAGAACACCCTAAAGAACACAATAAACAATGATTTGAAGATCTTCACGAACTGGCTCAATAATGGATCTCTAACTATAAATGTGGACAAAACTAAATACATGATAATAAAACAGAAAAATAAAGCACCCATTAATCCTAGTTTAATGATAAACGATCTACCTATACAGCGGAGTACATGTGTCAAATACTTGGGTCTGGAATTAGATGACAAACTAACATGGAACGAACATGTCAAAACAATCATCAAAAAACTCGCACCAATGGTAGGAATTATGAGGAGAGCGGAAGTATTTAATAAAAGCACTAAGAAAATTATCTACAATTCATTTATATTACCACACATAATGTATGGAATTATAATTTGGTCCCAGTCCAGTATGCAACTGCGTGGTATCGTTCACAGAATGATGAACAAGGCGCTAAAAGTAGTGTTTGACCTTGACAGATATACTAGGACTGATGAAGTCTATAAGATTACACAAATGCTGAACCTCGATGAGTTGGTATGCATGGAAAGGGCGAAAGCTATATATAAAGCAAAAAATGGTCTAATTAAAACGAACATGCGTATACTAAGAAACAGTGATATACATAACAGATATACCAGAACCAGAAACAATTTAAGAAACGTGTACCCAAGGACTGACAAAGAAAGAAAAGGATTTTATTATGAAGCTGTAAGAATTTTTAATGATCTACCGGAAGTGCTGAAGAATGTAAATAGTTATTATACCTTCAAGAGGCAATTGAAAAAACGTACATTAGAAAGAAGAGATATTAGTTTTTGATTGCCGGATTTTTGTTTTTTCTTTTCTAATTTAATGTATTGTGTTAAAACAAGAGGTAAATTATGTGCTTTATAGAAGACAAATTCATTTGAAGATCTTCTAGCCCCTAATACCAGCTCTATGGTGCTGTCTGGGGCCAGATTTTGTTGTTTTTTGTATATTTTCATTTTTGTGTTTTATAATTGAATTGTTGTCCTATATATACTTATATACTTATAAATAAAATATAAAATATTCGCCAAAGAGGCCCCGATATCATCAAAAAAAAAAAAAAAAAAAAAAAAAAAAAAAAAAAAAAAAAAAAAAAAAAAAAAAAAACGCTCCTCTCGGGAGCACAGGGCAGAAACCAGCCTCCTCCATACAGAGCGTCTCTGCGCGAATCGCGTCATCTCTTCCCACGACATTCATTGCGCTCTAATGTCGTTGTCATAGGAACGGTGTATTGTAAAAGAGGAACGTCCGGACCGACGGAACCCTTGCGGTCGGAAGAACAGTACTCTTTTTGGCCAACTATCATTGGGCATTCTCAGAACATGTCCCAGCCAGAACCATCGTCTCTCCTGTATAACGGAGATTACAGATCATATATACATACATATGAACAGTAATAATAGAAATAAAAATACAGCACGAAGCAAACAAACGAAAAAAAACACATGCAAGCAACAATGTACTTATGGACAAATATATATATAATAAAAAGTAGAACATATATTATTGCAGCGTGCATTTATTGACACGTAGAGGACAACTTGCATGTTTATGTCATGCAGTTGATCTACTGGCTACCCCACTTGTTAGAGATTCTGTGATGAATCGATACAAAAAAATATAATATTGCGAATACTTACAATATAATACATCACGAACTGTATCTAGCTACTAATAAATTCTTTCTAGCTTTGAAACCAGATGGTCCACCTTTAGTACACCCTCTTATCAACCGCCCACACCCCAACCCCCAAATACCGTAGTGGTAACATTACAAGACACATATAGCCTCCGGGCATTAACGGATCCAATTAATTTTATTGCCTCCTAAAACTTATCTAGACGAATTGTAATAATACTTGATTAGGAGATGTAAAGGATATTCGGTAAATAACTATTCGGTTTCCGTTTTTTTTTCACTTATGGCATAGCATCCTACAAGGATGATTTGTGCCAAAAACAGTCTCTCAATGTTATTAAATCGTCAGGGAGAAGATAGTTATGAGAGAATAATACAATTTGCCTTTATTGATTTGAGAAGGGACAAATGGATTGATTCGGATGTCATGCTCAGTAATGATACAATATTCAGGGGGAAGTGGCAATCGTTTTGAAGAGCATCGACGAAAATATCATACGCATCCTTGATAGAGCACCCCAAGAAAACATGATCAAGCGTCTCCTCGTCCAGGCTGCACTCGCAGTACGGACTTTCAACAAGTTGAATTTTAAAAAGATGAGCGTCCAGTGTTTCCGGTTTATCTAACCTAAATTTACTATTTGGCTGTATTTCGAATAGTGACAAGAAAATTTTTGCTGGAATCATTACAGCTCCAAGCCAATACGATGACAGAAGAAGAAATTTAAAAGAAAGAGAACAAAAATACTTGGCTGAGAGGAATGGTGCTCGGAGACGTGGCCGTCCGAGAATCAAATGGCAAGATCATTTAAATTAAATCCTACAGGACGGATACGTGCTGAGCACATTGAACAGGAGAGCACGCATGAGGAATTGTATGACAGTGACTGAAATGAAAGATGTATGCAATAAAAGAAGGAAGTGGCTATCGATCCTTTCTGCCTATAGAATAAAAATATACGGACAAAAAAACAGTACCTACACTATCAATTTCGAAAATGTCGAAAATAGTATGACTGTAAATTAATTGGTAATTTGTAATGTATTGGGGCTAACAACGAAAAAATCAAATAAAAATAATACATTTACTAAACTTACAAAAAAATTTATGTTTTTTTTCGTCGAGGACGTTTAAACAAATATTATGTTGAAAATTTCTACATAATAAAAACGCCACGTTAAATCTTGCCAGCAGCAACCGGATGTTTGGTTTTAGATCTTGCCTCATATCCGGTATTCGGTAATATAATTATCCGTTACAATTCTAATACTAATACTTTGTACGACCAACACCTAAGTATTTCTACTAAGCAATCAGCCTAGTCTCTACGTAATACTCTTGTTGTCTACTACTTGTTTTAACGTACGTAGCACATACTTCACGTTTTTATTTCTAACAACTTTTACAGTAACCATTAAACAGTTACAGCGAGTTTATACATATATCTCTTTCTCTCTGGTTTCAAATTCGATTGGTTTGCAGCAGCAAAGCTCTGTCTCTTTCTTTCCATTTTACTCTGTCACAATAGGGCTAGGGCTTCTCTTGACACAATCTAACTACTCATCATCATCATCATCATCGCCCTCAACGCTCCTCTCGGGAGCACAGGGCAGAAACCAGCCTCCTCCATTCAGAGCGTCTCTGTGCCAATTGCGTTACCTCTTCCCACGACATTCCTTGCGCTCTGATATCGTTGTCATAGGAACGGTGTATTGTGAAAGAGGGACGCCCGGGCCGACGGAACCCGATACAGAACGAATCTAACTACTACTAGTCAAAAATACCGCTCTAGCGCTACCGCGAGATTGGTATGCACGTATTTTTTACTATAGACCCATCGCGCGTCGAATGATTAAGATCAAGACAAGGTTAAGAGGGCGCTCCTCAATTTCGACGTTTTTTCGATGTTTTTCAGCTACTAAAATACGTATACCTTTCATGGTATGTTCATAAAAAAAATATATAATATAGTTCAATATTTTATCTACCTTTTCATTGAGGAGAGGTTTTGATAAGTAATACCAGTTTTTCAGAAAAAAATATAGAAAATAAGCTTAATCAATACTTATACGCATCAGATCTCAAGTTCTCTTTGTCGTAGAGATTTATTTTTTTCTTTGAGTTATTCAGTATATAAATATCTGACATATTATTGAACACCCAACTCTAGTTTAAGCATTTTTCTTTTATAAATATCTAAAAATGTGTTTTTAAAAATTTAAATCATTTCCGCCCACCGAAATTTCCATACAATTAACTAATTTTTAACCCAACCCACCACTACCACAAGAGGTGTGTCTAAAAATGTTAGTATTGAGTTGAATGTCGAGCGGGATGGACGTATCGCATTTTTCTAAGGATACATTATTGAATTATAACTACACCGTTTTTTAGTTCGTAGCGGGAAACAACTGCGGGGAAAGGGAAGATGAAAACCGCGCGGAGGGAGAAATCTGTAGTACAGCCCATTAGCGAAATATTCTGGCGCCATAGCGCACCCTTAATATTGTACTTAGATTGTGTCAGGAGTAAACTTGCTGTGCGGCCATCTTCAGCTCGCATAGATAGTACTCGCGCTCAATATGGTTTTTCTTTCAGCCATTCCTTCTTTTATTTCTTGAAGAAGATTTTCTTGACGCATTATGTGCTCAATCTACCTGGAGCCTTTTTCTAAAATGGTCTTGAGCAAATACATTCCTTCTTCGATTCTGTTAAGAACTTCGTTATAAGAGATGTGGTCTCTGCAGGATATTCCCAGAATTCTTGTATAGAACCAGATCTCACACGCTCCGTATCTCTTTGCTATTCTTTCAAATTGTCACCACGTTACAAATCTCACTCACCAAGAATCGTCTGTCGATAAATTAAACTGTATTTATTAAATAAGAAAAAAATAAACAATAAGACAATTTTTGTAAATAATATATACCTATGTATCTGCTTGGTAAGTATATAAAACATGATATATTTGCAGTAATTATTATTATTATAGTGAAATAAGAGAACCGCAGAAAACCCAAATAAGAGAACAGCAAAAGTGCTAGATTATCAACTGAATTTTAAGATTCTTAAAGTAAATGTGAATAAAATATTATTTAGAAAAAAAAAGAAATATTAAATTTTTTATATTGGCGGGTTAATTGCACTTAGAACGTACTTTTGGAGTATTAAAAATAGCTTTCTAATCAACACGGGCTTCTCCCAACATTATTTTGTTCAAATTCTTATTTTTTGTTTTATTTTGATTGATTTTATTTTTATTTTTGAAGCCTTTATAATTCTCTTATTCATGTAAAAAAGTGTAATCTGTATATTTCACGAATAAATATATAAATAAGGTCTACAGACATAGATTTTATTTATCTAATAATAAGATTATATCGCTTCGGGTGCTGTAGAGACAATCATAATTATAATAAACAGTGTTGTGTATGTATCTGTCTGTAGATACATATGTAGGTAACACAATGCAGTGAACATGAGTTGTTATTAATGTGAGATAATAATTGGGAATGTTATTATTGTTAGGAAAACAGTATAAAAAGAAATAATGGTAATAATAAAATCAAGGTATAAAAATCTGAAAATGTTCCTAAATTTGTATGCTTTCGATGTACTAGTGATGTGCTTTCGATGTAATGGGGTGTTCTCTCGAGGCGAATATCGCCAGGAAACCAAAATATCGTCAGCCATTTGAACCGTGTGAACAAATTGACAGTTAATCTGAAACGATAAAAACCAGTAAAAACGATATCATCTCAAGTTGACCACCTTTTAACTTTTTTCGTTGGTGGAACGATGCGCGCATGCGTATATAGGTATGCGTGGCATGCGTATCTATGATAACAACTTTATAACCATCTCCCGTTTCGTGACAGTCGTTATCTTTGTTGTTGGTTTGTGGTGTTTGTTTCCTTATTTACAAGGCGCCTTATATCCTCTACTTTAACAATTTCAACTAATGATAAACAACCCGCGATTTCTACCTCAACGTCCGCCATTTTGAAAAAAATCTACCAGATTGAATCTGTCAGTGGACTGTGTGAACCATTTCACCATCAATGGACGACCAACGGATTTTATTTTTTGTGCAAGCGTTTTCGTCAGGTTTTTATGTCGCCTAGCATGAACACCACATAAGCATCGCATGTCTACATAATATCAAAGCTTGTTTTAACAATATTGTACACATGACTTCAAAAGTTTTTGGGTCTAATTTCTGCATCATCTACGTCCCTATCCTGGGCAGTCCGAAACAGCTCTTGTGACACTCGTATTTTTGTCCACTCGTGTATATGTAATATGGAGTCAAGAGATCAACCTTCTTAAGAAAGGAAGAGAAGAGATACAAAGGAGAATTATACGTAGGAAAAGGACTAGGAACAGATACAAAATGTTGAGTGTAGTAGTAAAAAGATTCCACATGTCGAGGTTTAAATATTCTGAGGTCGGAACAAGAGGTCTGTGGTTCGATCCCAGGTGCCGGCAAATTCCCCTTTCACAGCACAAGCTTTTAGCTTAGTGTGAAAGGTGTATAAGGTGGTATTTGGGTTTGTAACCAAACCCAGATATATCTTTAAAAAAATGGTTTGGTGGTTTTGGCAGGCCAACTGTCCATAGGCTGCCCTCTTTATGGCACATTCATAAAACATCACTATTAAAACATTACACATCTTCAGTTCAGCGACGAGGTATGCAACCCATCCCGAATGTCTTAGCTTTTATTGGTAAGACTTGCATGCTTTTTACATGAGTTTGTCCGCTAGCTAACCCAATTTTTGTAAATGACGTGATGGTCGGAATGAATTAACTTAAAAAGTAAAGTCAATTTTAACAAGAATTAATTAATCCGTTAATTAAAGTAAAGTAAAAATGTTAAAACTCTGAGACAAAGTAATTTTAAAAATTGACTCAGTCTGCCTTGGTACGGGCTCATGCAGTTTAGTTAGGTAGATTTATGACATGTTCTTAAAATACTGTTACATAAATAAATAAAATAAACAAATCTTAAATGCCCCGCTCTGTAGAAGATTAAAATGTTAAATTATTTTTTAAACGGTTGGATTGGATGTTAAACATTTTGAAATAAATTCATTTGAAATTCATTAAGGTCACGAAATACAAAAACACATGTTCGAGCGTCGCTATTATATTTGTAGATTTACCTCTTTTTCTGTAAATATATAGAGGACACGAGAGAATACAAATCGAAATATTACAAAGTGTTTCGATGCTGCTCATGATAATGTATTGCTTTTATGTGAATTAACGATTTTACGCCGTCTTTTATACGGCAGTTTTTAAAATGTCAAATAATTATGTTAGATCAGCTTCTGACGCAGGTGTCAGATTAACGGAAATCAGTGTAAGAGGGAGACCTAAATATTCCTTTCGAGCATTCAGCTCGGCTGGCCCATCCATGTGGAATGATCTTCCTGAATAAGTGCGTCAGACACAATCTCTTGCTCTGTTTAAGAGTCGGTTGAAAACACACTTGTTTGGCATATCATAAATAACTGATATAAATTGTATAATTTATTGTTATTTATATGGGTAGTTATATACCTAATTTGCTAATAAATATATTTTACCTATTAGGATTAAGTTACAAGTTAAACACACTCTTTTAGGATACGCCCTTGAAGTGGATTTATTCCATAAAACGGCGCATTATAAATTGTGTATTATTATTAATGTGTGTCTTTTTATTTACCTTCTAGCACTGCATCTTTTATGTTTTGTGAATTCACAAACCAATTCGCTGGGGTCTTGTAAAATACATCTTTTTTATTTCGTCTAGATGGCTGGACAGTAAATGATAAATTAAATGGCAAGCCGTTTCGTTGAATCAGAATGAAGTGCGAAACGGTCAACATTCTGCTTGATCGAATCTAGCCCGATTGTTGAAATTTAGTTTCTATATTTAGACACTGTGGCGCTAGCTTAACGTTGTGTTAAAACTATTCGGATAGACTTCTGTTAGGCATTCAACTGAATGCCCCGTTGAAAGCTTCTATGTGTATTGGTGGTTCCGATTGGCGACATCACCCTCTGGCGTTATGGTGTTTGTTCTCTTTGGTATTTAATCTTTCTGACTTGGGACATTTGAGTATCGATAAATAGATAGTAATCCGGATCACTCGTTAACGAGTTATTATTATTATTTATTAGATTACGGCAACCCGTCCCTTCTGGGACGATTTGTGCCAAGTACAATATTTTTAGAAGATATCACGCAATATTAAGGCATTCATTTATAAGATAATAAAATTTCATTTAACGGATTTTAAAATTTTGAGGTATACAGAGAGGGCATCAGTGTGCAAGAGGCAAGACATGTTGATCGGATACTGGACTTCAGTTATCTCGTAATACAAGTCGTATGAGTCTCTTATTGGGCAACCGAGGAAGACATGGTCCAGAGATTCCACATCGAGCTCGCACTCGCAAAAAGGGGACGAGACCAAACCTAACCTAAAAAGATGACTGTCTAATCTGTGGTGATTAAAGCACATGCGAGTCATGAGACAATCTCTGACCTAAAAAACTTGGAATTATGGAACCATGGCAGACTCCTTGATACCACAGTACACTGATTCTTTTATCCTACCGATCTCGTTCCAATTGTTGGTCCAATCAGACATAGCTCTGAACAAGGCAGTACGCTTAGTGAATTAACGAGTTGATGCCCATTAAAAAATAAATTGATAAAAAAAGCTTTTGGCGCAAATCCATCTGTAAACCTCCTTAATGACATTATTGTCTCTCTGGTATCAGTACCCAGTAAGTAGGTGTAATATTGTTGTATTTTATCCCAGAACCCGATGTAATCTAAAAATAATAATATCGCGAAAGGGGTTGTAATGGGAAAGAATGGGAGGGATGATGTTGTTATACATATTATGTACGATTTATTTTTAAATTTTAAACGGAATCCTCGTTCAACTCTTCTGGTTATTATGAAAAAAGTTTGCTAGAGACGTGACGATTGATCGTTAGTATAAAATATTGACAATCTCGATTGATTCGATATTTAATACTGCCTCGTAGATGAATAGATTTTCGAATACTAATTGTTACCTTATGTAATATAAACAAATACTATCATTTATTTTTGATGCATTAACTATGTTACAGTTTCGAGACATTTTTTGATATTTTTGAATGAGTATTCTACAATCCACTTCCGTTACTTTACTAACTTTACTTCTGATGGCCGTACAGCCCTTGTAGGACCTTTGCCTCCGAAACAATAAATCTCCAAGCCGTTCTATCTTGAGCAATGGACTGCCAGTCGTCTTTAGCATTGAGAGGAGCTCAATGCACTTTCGTTACTTAATTATATATAGATTGCGATCGATTTCAGCAAACCGTTGCCATTGACGAGCGAAATATTACTACATATTAATAAAAAATAATAAATAATGATTCTAAATAGGTTGAATATGTACAACAGCCACAGATGTTTATGATTGCGTTTAATTCAACATTGATTGTCACCAGATAGTTATGCTATTTTACTCTATATAGTTCAGTAATATTCCAAGGATCTTGATTTACAAAGGTGTGAAAAATACAATAAAATATGATAGTTACACTAAACAGTTTAAACCGATTCGTAATCATCAGAAAACCATTTCTTCTATGGTAAATTTAGCTCGTTGCCCAAACCCGTAATAGAACCTGTTAATTTATATTTGCATTTTTTTAAACATTATTAATTATTTTTTACAAAGAAAACAACATTAAATATCACAAATAAAGTCGCGCCAAATCCATTAAAACAGATTTGTCGACGGGTTTTTTTTCCATAAAAAACAATATACAAGTAACTTAAATCTAACCAACATTATGGGGAGGGAATCCCAAGACTTACCCCTGGATGTTTCAAGAACATCAGTTCTCATGTCATCCAGCCAATCTAGAGCAATGGCTTTCTTTTTTTTATCAAAAAGTGGTCTCGAGGTTGTTTGTCTTTATGGGGTTATCTGCAAAACCCGCTCGAGAATTGAAATGCTCCATTGATGTACCCTTGGTGGAAAATCTCACACCGAAGATGACATACACATTTACACAACATAATACATGGTTTTAGAATCTTATACCGAAATATTCATAACTTTCTTAAGTGCCAATATTATAAAAGTTCGTTAGCTCAAGTTATTTTAATATGGTCCAAAATTTGATATAACTACTCGTTTTTCAGCATTATAAACATCCGTTGATATTATTTCAGTAAAATGTTACCATCGGCTTTAACTGGCCGACCGACCATGGGTTAGTTTGACGACTAGCATTGCTGTCTCACTATTTGCCTGAAGAGAGAAAGAAATAACAATAGATGAATCTACGCACGTGTTTTGTTAGGATATATTCTCATAGCATCGCTGTCATTTACTCATTTGTTTTGTGTAAATTATGAGATTGTTGGGTGAAGTTTTCATGAATGGGGAGCAGGTAGATAAAAAGGACAGGCAAGATCTTATGTGACCACCGGTTGAAACCAATGGGTACAGTAGGCAAAAACATTTCTTTTTAACGAATTGTCAAAATAGTTTTATAATGCAGTATCTAGTAGAATGTACGAACAGATCGCCATCCGTTCGTAAAGTGTCCACATACTTACGAATATTGGGTTCCTCGTTTATAATTTCGGCCCTAAGTCTATCTAACCTAACCAACAGCAGCAAACATATGCTTAACAACTATAGTATTTACATCATTAATTTTTTTTATAAATTCACATTTCAAAAGTCATTCCTTGACGAGCCTTTTTGTTGTAATGTTTGACAACTAGTTTGAACATTTATGAGGTAAGTTGCAAACGACAAGTCGCTTCGTGTACATGCAGCTTTTGCAATTACAATTTGAAAATAATATTAAATCTCAATCAACTAAACGTTGATGTTGCCGTTACAAAACAAAATAACATCTGTATTTCTGTGTTTACAGAATGAAGAAATACTTTCATTGTTTTATTTATTCTGAAAACACCTCCCAGGAACAGAAGGTACCTATCTACTTATTTATAAAAACAATAATTTTATTCCTAATTCTGCTATTTTAACTAAAATTTTGTTTTTTTTTAAATGAATTTTTTTTTTAGTTAATAATAATAATAATATAATCTTTATTTCATATTTTAAACATACAATTACAATTCACATTTATCAAATCACATATACCTAAAGATATATTCATAAAAACTGTGCAACCAACGAACGAAGCCCGTTAAGTCATTGAAATGACTTGTCAACAGGCTCCGCTCATCTCCACATCCAGCTTATAACTAAAGAAAAAAGTTAAATACAACTATATTACTCCTATAAATGCCTACAAATCCATTTAACACTCACACTACAGTTATATGTACATATTTCTATTTTTTCTGAGCCAATTCTTAAATAATAATTTTAATTTACCAATTTTGTCACACTTTTTTATGCAGAGTGGCAGCGAATTGAACAACTTAGGAACCAAGCACTCCAGAGTGCGATCACCATACTTATTGTTGGTTTTAGGTATTTTTAAACCTTCATTTTTTGTGAACCGTGTATTATGAATATGTATTAATCTCTTTTTAAATTTATTGTCCCGAAAATTCTCCATACCCAATTTATAACAAAAAATAGCCCTAATAGTTAGCAATTTCAACTCTCCAAAATATTTATACGCATCAAAATGTCTATTTGGTCCTGGCATATAGTCAGAAATTAACCTAATTATGGAATTCTGCTTGTTTTGAACTTTCTTCAGGTTTGTTTGTGTCGTCTTACCCCAAGCAGACAAACCGTATCTTATAACTGACTCCGCCAAAGATCTGTATATGATTTTAAGAACAGATTTTGGAACAAAAAAATTGATTCTATACAACAAAATGGTAATAGGAACTATATTATAATGTTTAACTCGCGAAAATATTCCAAAAAGATTACTAAAAAGTAATAAGGAAGGCCGGTGTGGCGCGGAGGTAAGAGCTTTGAGTCTCGAAGTCTCAGGTTCGATTCCCGGCCAGGACAAAAAAAGAATGATCTTTTTCAAATTGTTCTGGGTCTAAGTGTTACATGTATACCTATGTGATAAAAAATGGTATACAAATAATTATGGAAATAACTAGAAAACTACAGTTTTTAACAATAATTCTTCTATGAAGTTAGCCACAGTCTATCAACTGTATAATTAAAGATACGCCGTTTTGTGGTAAAATCACCTCAAAGGTGCGTTGAAGAATAATAACACCTTCTGAACAACAAGTTATTTAAACCTGCCCTTCTTAACACCTCCACACTCTCCAGAGTATGCGAATCGTAGGGAATTTTGTTCCACAGTAACAATTTTGCATAATTGTCAAAAAGCTCGCCTTCTATCAGAGTTTATAATATTACCGAAAAAATTGGAATGGGGTTTTTAGATCCTGTCATCTCTCCATTACTACTTGTTCTTTGAGAAGAGCTCAAAATGGGGCAAAATAAAATCAAATATTTACACGATGCTTAGTAATAAAACCAACAATTATTACCAATAAATTAAAAATCCCTGCAGTATAAAAGACATCATTTTTTAATTGCTTATATTATAATCTTTTTTATCACCGTTAAGTACTCAACATCATGTTAAACATCCGAAAGGATCGTTTTATGAAAGGGATTCATTAAAATTTTATGTCTCAATAAAACACAGGCACTAATTTTGAGTCGGCGACATTATTGAGTGATCTTTGACATAAAAAAATATTATGGGAAAAACAGTGGTGGAACTAGGCCTTTTGCTATCTTAAGGGGCGTTCACATTTTTTCACATTCAGTGATCACTCCGGATGATCCTCCAAGATGAAAAGGTGTGAACGGGCGTTTCATCAATAGTGATTACTAGCGATGACGGATGAAAGCGATTACTACCCGACATAATATCGATGAAAGGTCCTTTCACTGAAACGACCATAAACAAGTTTTATCTATGAATTAGTATTGAAAGTCAGAATCGTGTACAAAATTATCATACCGTCGAGAATTATATTAACTTGTTGCAATTTTTAATAAATGCTATTTTTCATTTTTTTATTTATTTAATTATTTTTTTTAAGTAAAAACGTCAAACTGCATACAACATGTCCGTGAGTTTTGACATGGCAGTGAAAGCATGGGATGAACAAGTGTGAACAGATGTGTTCACTTTCGATAAACAGGTTTGACCCTGACACTCTGGATGATCATTCAAAGTGAAACAATGTGAATGCTACTTTAGTAAAATGATTAGTGAATGATATTTCGTGTAAGTCAATATTACCCCCTATTCTATATTGATTCAAACTAAAATAAGAACGTTTCAAAATTTTATAATTAAGTTTACTTGAACTAACATTCGTATTCTAGGTATATATGATACAAGTTGTATATAATTCTAATTAGGAACAGTTATAGAGTTTATAGAATACCAATGTAGACTAACTAAAATTGGAACTTCCTACTTTATTTACTGCACACTAAAAATGAATCGGGTGTGATATTTGAGTACAACGAATTAAATTTATTCACTGTGTCGGTGTTTAGGTAAAAGAATTACATAATTGAAAATATATATTGAAAATCAGTTTAATGTGGCGTTATTTTTGAGGTAGAGCATAAGACAATAAATAAGTGGAGAATATTCCATACAGAAATTTAAATCTCCCAGAGTCTGGGTTGAAATTGCTTCATTTATAAAAAAATACAATTTATTATTTGAGATTGATAAAACTCTTTATTATGGATCAAACTCTTTACTATCAAATGTTTAGAATATTTACTATTTTTTTATTGTTTAACCGGATTTGGGTGCAGATGACAAAACCAATCAGAAACCTCGATTGGAGAACCATGTCTACACAATGCAACATTGTGTAGAATCTAATCGGAAGAAGTGAGAAAGGTGTCCCAACGCTTACAAATTGGCTCAAGGCTGGCTTAAGTGATCACTTTCGTTGTCATGGACAACGTTCACCAATTCCACCATTCTCACTGTCACGATGTAAGGTCCACCAATCGAGAGACGCTTTATGCAAAGCTTAGAAATAAAAATCTTTTTGGGATCTCATAATTATTTCAGATCACAAAATGGATCGCGTTCTCCCGTCTAAATGGCGCCGGAACAATTAAGTTCAATACTTTGTGATCAGTGATCACTTAAGCCAGCCTTGAGCCAATTCGTAAGCGTTGGGACACCTTTCTCACTTCCTCCGATTAGATTCTACACAATGCTGTATTGTGTAGACATGGTTCTCCAATCGAGGTTTCTGATTGGTCTTAACTATCAGTTTTTAATATTTTCATATACATTTATTAGACTTAAATATGTTCATAATTATAAAATATATATATATAATTACATATTGAAAAACAAACATTAATTTTTCGTTTCACAAGGACATTGTCAATCTATATTATGACCTTTTTCATTATGTCAAGATATTGAAAATGTCCTTGTAAGACAAAAGACGTCTCTCTCGTGATCTATAATATTATTTTATAGTAGAAAGAAACACTTGTTTGAATTTACCTATTTAATTTTTTTACTCAGTTCTCATCATAATGTTAAGCCATCTTGACGAAAACGTTCGAGTAAATATAGCCAAAAAAAACAGTGTTCAAAATAAAATAAATAAAAATAAACATTGTTCATAGCAAAATAAATAAAAATAAACATTGTTCATAGCAAAATAAATAAAAATAAATATTGTTCATAACAAAATAAATAAAAATAAATATTGTCCATAACAAAATAAATAAAAACTTTATTCAATCAATAATGAAGTTCAAAGTTTAATTAGCTACTTACTCTTAAAAATTAAAAACATATTATTTTAATTTTGTTATAAAGAGATAATACGGAGTTTTACAAAATAAATTCAAAGAATATACTATGCTATACTATACTATACTATACCCTCACGCCGTGTCCCAGGTGGGGTAGGCAGAGAGAACGGAACGCCATGTCGCTCTATCCTTACATACTTCTTTCGCTTCCTCTACATTCATCCAGTTTCTCATACATGCACACCGATTCCTCTTACTAAACACGCGACCGTCCTTGATAATTTGATCCACGTGGTTAAACCACGTGGTTCTCGGACGCCCGCGCTTCCTCACACCCTCTCTTTCAGATAAATACACCCTCTTCGTCAATCTTACACCATCCATTCGCTCCACATGACCAAACCATTTATTTACACGCATTCTATCCACAACACTCCTCTTGCATCCACTCATTCTTCTAATATCCTCATTTCTTACTCTATCACGCAATGTTTTACCTACCATTCTTCTCAGTGATCGCATCTCCACTGCATTTATTCCACTCTCGTCCTTCTTCAGCCATGTCCAAGTCTCGCTTGCATACATCAGTGTCGGAATATACTCTGAATATATCAAGAATATACTCTGTAAACAAACAGTCTTGTTGTTTAGATATATTCAAAAAAATAACTCAAAATAATAAATATTAAATCTAAACATGAGAGGCTTGTCACTCCAAGCTGCTTATAGAAAAAGGTCACATAACATTTTTATGCTATATTTTATGTTGAGTTGGTATATGGTATAAAGGCCTACATACCTTTCTGGTCGTACGGGATAAGGACACCAAATAATGAAACGAACAAATTTTTACGACTAAATCATCATGAAATTGATTCACCAACTCTACTAACAAGTAAAACAGAGAGGAAACCAAAGGCGCACCCAGAATTATTTTAAGGATGGAGGGCAGCAATTTAACGACTTTACGCGCCGTGCCCCAAGTGGGATGGGCAGAGAGAACGGAACGCCATATAGATGTATCCTTATAAATACTTCTTCCGTTTCTTCTACATTCACACAATTTCTCATATGCGCACTTTGATTTCTCTTACTTAACACACGGCCGTCCTTAAGAATTTGATCCACGTGACTCTCGGACGCCCGCGCTTCCTCACACCCCTTCTTTTAGACAAGTATACCTCTTTGTCATCCTGTCCACATTCATTCGTCCCACATGTCTAAACCATCATAATAATAATAATTAAAAACACTTAACTGTCAAAATAAATTCGTACAAAAGGTGTACATATTATCTTGAGGCAATGTCTTCTAGTAAACCTAAACCATCGTTGGCTTGGGCAATTTAATAAGCTTCTTAAATATAAATTGACTTCTAGGAGAAAGCATCTTTTCCACTTCAATGACAAATGTCGATAATTTTCTCTTTTTTCTATTATTATACTACTTTTGTGTACTTTTACTATTGTTTTCGAGATTGGGGGGAGCGTACTAGGACATGCCTTCTCTGAGTACTCTCCTGAATACGCCCCTGAAAAGAAGGAGAGTGATGCGCGTGTACATCCGTGATAAAACATAAAAACAACAAATTGAATACTCATTTTTATGATCTTCATCATAAATCGTATGGAAACAAGCTACTTTTAACATATAAATATAATATACCACAACGCATATACCAAAAACGGGGTAGCCAGCAAACCAGCAGCATGTAATAAAAATGCAAGTCGTCCTCTATGTGCCAACAAAAATTCAGACATTTAGGATGAGTAGCAAACCTCATCGCTGAAATTTGTCAGATGTAAAATGTCTTTTACTCGAAAACTTACGAAAAAGAGTGGGAAAGCAATTCTTTGCCATTATCAATCGACCTGATAAGTCGAAAGACGTCTCTCTTGGAATCAACAATCTATAGTAGAAAGAAACACTTTTTTCAATTACATAATTATAATTATTCTTTTTATTAGATCAATAAAATAGCTGTTAGACTTACCACATAGTACCTATATATAGTATTGTCATAATATTTTATTCAAAAGGATCGTCTAAGAATAAGGATAGAAGGATGTATAACATAAATAGAGAAATGTCAAGATAAACAGGATAAGACAGTATTAGGCAGGAAGACAGTCTGTTGTTCATGGTATTAACAAATCATTTGAGACATTGTGTTTTATATCAACAACTTATTATAACTCTACTACTCGGGATATTACTGAGATTTGACTTCTGACAAAACGAGACAATGTATTTCCTTAGCTTTGTATGCATTATTTTATTCCCATACTTATAATATTTACATGTAAAATTATAATATCAAACTTTTCTTGAGAGAAGCTTAATAATATAATTTTTCGAGTCAAGAGACCGGGGCTATATAACTTGATCTCCTTCACTTGATTTGGTATTCTTCTGGAAACTGTAAGTTAATAGGTTAGCATGCTTTGAACTCTTTGTTTATTAGCAAGAAGAGGAAAATTTGCATGTTGTTTGATAATGATTAGTACAACGTTGCGTGATAGAGTGAGGAATGAGGACATCAGGAATATGAGCGGATGCAAGAAGAGTGCTGTGGATAGAATGCGAATAAATAATATACGATGGCTTGGATATGTGAAGTGAATGTGTGATGAAAGGATGATGTTTATATGAAAAAAGGGGGCGAGTAGGTACTACGCAGCTTGACCACGTGGATCAAATTCTCAAAGACAGCCACGTGTTGAGTCCCTTCGTAACTCAATATCTAAAAAATATATTTTTTTTAGCTTTTTGATATCATTTCATGAAATAAAAAAACACGTATTTTTTTGTTTTTCAAAATTTTAATACAAACAAATAAAAAAAGTGAAAAAAGGGAGTTTGACAGATCTGTTACATTGCGTTATAAGGTAATAAAAATATATAATAATAATAATTAATAAAGGTACATATAAAAATTATGGAACTATGAAATATGAAATGTTTTAATTTTCACAAAAATGTACTCAAAGTAGTTAGTAGAATTTATTTTTATATCTTCACAAAGTTTTGACACAACTAGACCGCACCGCGTCACTAAATGTTTTGACAAGTTTGTAAAACTATCACCAGCGCCACCAAGTAGTAAAATTATTGTACCAAAATCGCATAGAACGGTGTGTGTTAGATCTGTTACATAGATTTAAAATGAAATTTGGTAGCTGTACTGTGTATTGTAGGCATTTAAATGGTTTGTTACAGAACTGTCACACAATGTTACGAAGGGTTAAGAAATGTAAGAGAAATTGGAGCATGAATGTGGAGGAAGCGAATGAAATATGTATGGATAGATCAATATTATAATAATGATATCCGGATGAATTTTATAGCGCCGTTTTGTGGACAGATCCACCTCAATGGCGCATAGGATGTTTAAAAGTATTCGCTAGCGTTGCAAAATATTAGCAGTGACATTTTCAGCTTAATAAATATGGTGTTCTGTTCTCTCTGCCCATTCCACTTGGGATACAGCGTGAGTGGATTGATGGATATAATACCTGCTTAAAACATTTTTCTTCTATATATGATAAAATATTATGCTATTTTAAATAACGTATGAAATAGTTTTTAAAGGTTATAGAATAAATATAACACACCTCTTGCTACTAAGTTGTCGAATCAATCGATGACTTACAATTTTCTTAATGTGTGCTCGTAAATGCTTGCTTAGTCATTCATTAATTTCAAGGGTGTATTGAAGATCTGAACTAGGGGATGAATACCCTGCTGGATGGAGTGGGGTGGGTCATATCTCATATAGCATACGATGGATTTTCATTATAGAAAATAAAATTTATATAAAAAAAATTGCGAGCTTTAAACAAATTTATTGCGCATATATACTTTTGAAGATAATTTTTAAAAATGGAATTTATGTTATACACTGTGTTGATATTCAGTTTTCGACTATATAGATTTTTAAAATTAAAAAAATTTATAAGTAAAAATACTTTAGAGTTCTAAATTTCTTTATTCACCAGTTACATATGTTTCGGGTTACAGGCCCATATTCATACTCATATACTCAAGAAATTTAAAACTCTAAAGTATTTTAACTTATAATTTTTTTTTTAATTTAATAATGGAGTTTTACTCATTTAGTGAAAACGAAATAAGGATTTTTATTGAGAGAAACGTCTTTTGTCTTTCAAGGACATTGACAATATCTGTTTTCACTATATAGAACTTAATTTACATACATCGTTCGTCTTTCAAGGTCATTGTCAAACCAAGATTGACAATGTCCTTGAAAAATTGCTAAGATTGACAGTGGCCTAAAAAAATGTGTGCGGATAAGTAGGAGTTAACAACGACTCCTGAAATAACCGGGTGTGTGGTGGGTCTCGCTTCAATATGTCTCAAAACTTGATGTTTTACGAATACCTTCTTATAACAGAGCATTTGAAAAATTGCATAAAAGAGCCCAAAATCCCATATTAATGAATAATAATTGTTTAGAATATTCTAAACATTTGTTGCTAACTGGTCGAACTAGCAGCCGATAAAGTATTGAACTTAATTGTTCCGGCGCCATTTATGTGCTGTTCTCACTTTGGCGAATATCGCCAGGGCACCAAAATATCGCCAGCCATTTGAACCGTGTGAATAAAATGACAGCTAGTCTGAAACGATAAAAACCAGTAGAGACGATATCGTCTCGAGTTGACCACCTTCCAACTTTTTCGGACGATTGAACGATTTGCGCATGCGCAGATGTGCGCGGCGTTCGTATCTATGGTACAAACTTTATAACCTATAAATTTTATAATGTTTCCCGCTTCGTGACAGCTGTTATCTTTGTTGTTAGTTTGTTTCCTTAATTAAGAGGCGCCTTATAACCTCTACTACATTTTCGACTAAAAATAAACACTTCGCGATCTCCATCTCGACGTCCGCCATTTTGAAAACAGTGTCAAAATCAAAGCGCATCTGACAGATCGTTTTTATATCGGTGGACTGTGTGAACAGGCGTGACGATCAATGGATGTCCGGCGAATTTTGTTTTTTCGCCTGGCGATAAATTTTGAAATTCGCCTGGCGATATTCGCCAAATGTGAACACCCCATTAGACGGGAGATCGCGATCCATTTGAGATCTGAAAAATGAGATCCCAAAAAGATGGTTGCTTCTAAGGTTTGCATAAAGCGTCTCTCGATTGGTGGACCTTACATCGTGACAGTGGAATGGTGGAATTGCAGAACGTTGTCCATGGAAACCGAAAGGGATTACTTAAGCCAGCCTAGAGCCAATTTGTAAGCGTTGGGACACCTTTCTCACTTCTTCCGATTAGATTTTACGCAATGTGGCATTGTGTAGACATGGTTCTCCAATCGAGGTTTCTGATTAATAATAATTGTTTATTATCATCATTTCAGATTTTTACTCTATTATATAAATAATAATAATAAATATTCCTATTTCCTACAAAGCTATCGTGCTTTTCTACTACTTCTTCCTAACCTTCCTACACCAGGATTTCCCAAGGGAATTGATGATTTTTTTATATTTTTCCTTCTTTTACTCCGATTCCTGTGGCCCTTTTCATTTTGTGAGAAATGCGTCGTATACCGTTTGGATCAGCGGCAGGACTAAACTTTTTTTATATTGATTATACTTTCGCAACGAATATTAAGTCATTGATATCTCAAAATTTCGATGTTATTGACCAAAGGTATTTGTTGGAAGTCCATTTAAAGATAAATTGAAAAAAAACACAGTATGTAGTTAACTTCCAAATGACTTTTATTAACTTCGCGTATATATAATCTATCTATCTATTTATTCCCTCATGCCATATCCCAAATCCCAAGTGGGGTAGGCAGCGAGAACAGAACGCCATATAGATCTGTCCTTACATATTTCTTTCGCTTCTTCTACACTCATACAATTTCTCATGCATGCACGTCGGTTTCTCTTCCTTAAAACACGGCCGTCCTTGAGAATTTAATCTACATGATCAAGCCATGTAGTTCTTGGACGCCCGCGTTTCCTCACGTCCCTCCTTTCAGACAAGTATATCCTCATTTTCATACTTTCCTCTACCATTCGTTCCACATGACCAAACCATCCCAATTTATTTACATGCATCCTATCCATAACACTCCTCTTGCATCCACTCATTCTTCTAATATCCTCATTCATCACGCAAAGTTTTACGTTTTATATTTGTAAAAAAGAATTTAAAAGTCTACTTGGGAGAGATGCCGTTATGAAAGCTGCAGCGGAACGAGAGACTATTTTCTAACTAGATTATGTGTCATTGGTGCAAACATTGCACTGTGAAAAGTCTTCAATGATACTTCTTGTTTCTTTCTTTCTGAAAATATATTACTTACTTATATAGCGTCTCTTTCTCTCACTTTCTGTCATCTCCTGGTTCCTATTCATTAAATATTTTGCTATCGCATTCGTTTAACTGAGATTATAAACCTAAAGCTGGCACTGAGCTCGTGGGGCGAATTGGAGATTGTCATTTTTTGGCAATTAAAATAGAATTATTTAAATTACTGTAGGAGAGACGATGGTCCTTGTTGGGTCATGTTATGAGAATATTCAGTGATAGTTGGGCAAAAAGAAAAATTTCCTTTCGTCCACAAGGGTTCAGACGACGACCCGAGCATGCCTCTTTCACAACTCACCGCTCCTATGACAACAATGACATCAGAGCGCTTTGAATGTCATAGGAAGAGGTGACTCAGTTTGGCACAGAGACGCTCTGAATGGAGGAGGCTGGTCTCTGGCCTGTACTCAAAACAGGTAAGATGATGATTATGATGATTTGGAAATGAGATTTCTTGTTTATTTTAAGAATAGAATGTAAAGTTTAATGATAGCTTCTGGAAAATTTATATTTCTTGATTATCTAAAGAGTAAAAATGTAGAGTTTAAAATAAATGAGTTTAATATCACTAGTCATTTATTTAAAGATACAGATATCATAACTGTAACGAGAAACTAGCCCTCTATACTATGAATTACATATATAACTGATGATTTTTGATACTTTGAAAATTTGCAACCAATGTACAGAAACTAAAAATAACTTCATATGCGTGATAATACGGGTTCAAAAGCTAGCTGAATGAAAGCACGTCTGACAATAAATACAAATTATTATTATTAAAGAGCTTTCTAAACTTACGCAATTATATAATTATCACAAGCTTATTATAAACACAGCTTTGCTCTGGGAGTAATTACATATCATGACATTGGCAAACATCATTTGTATATCTGCTGGAAAAATGGCGAAATAATTTTTCTTTCATTCGTACCATTATAGCATTTCTAACATGCGGAGTTATCAACGGATTTGTCGCATGTAATAAGCATGCAAATCGTCATCTCCATGTAAAAACAAGTTAAGACATTCAGGATAAGTGACGTCCCTATCTTAATGTCGGGGTGATTAACGAATATGTTTCTTTTATATTATATACAAGCGTATGTAACCCGGCATCGCTCGGGTTTAATTAAATAGAAACTTTTCGATTTTCGAAGAGGAAACACTATGAAAGTTCATTTTAATTTAGATAATAAATATTTAAATATAAAAACACTGTTTACTTTCATTTAAAATTGTTATAATATTAAAAGCTTTTCGGACATACGTCCATCTTCAGTAATAATTACTTATAACTAATGAAAAATGACAAATTGATGGTACATGATAATACAAAATTAAATGTGGGTAGGGGTAGTGGGCGGGGTTAATAGAGATGTGAAATGGATATGTGAAGGTATTGGTAGAGATATTGTTTTAAGGTAATCTATGGGAGGAAGTAGTAAACGGGTAGGTAAGAGGAGAAATTAGAGGTGGGATTTGAATGTTAATGGTGTCATCTTTATTTTTGTTGATCTCCATTGCCTCCAGTATATTAATTTTTTTTTTTTTTTTTTTTTTTTTTACGAATATACTGGAGGCAATGGAGATCAACAAAAATAAAGATGACACCATTAACATTCAAATCCCACCTCTAATTTCTCCTCTTACCTACCCGTTTACTACTTCCTCCCATAGATTACCTTAAAACAATATCTCTACCAATACCTTCACATATCCATTTCACATCTCTATTAACCCCGCCCACTACCCCTACCCACATTTAATTTTGTATTATCATGTACCATCAATTTGTCATTTGTCATTAGTTATAAGTAATTATTACTGAAGATGGACGTATGTCCGAAAAGCTTTTAATATTATAACAATTTTAAATGAAAGTAAACAGTGTTTTTATATTTAAATATTTATTATCTAAATTAAATAGAAAACCTTGCAAATACATGGGTTAAAACAACAAAATCTTATTGAAAAAAAAGGAGTAAGCACTTACGTGGATAAAAGAAGTAAAAAGCTCTTCCCAATGAGAAAACTTAATTTTTGACTCCCTACATGCCTATATCTTAGTAACAATAAATAGGTAGGTACCTACATCATAAAAAGCATTGCAAATCTCTTCTTAATGAAAAATCTTGAAGTTTGATACCTCACATGCCCATATTTAGGTAAAAAAAATAGGTAGGTTCCTACATCGAAAAAAGTGCTGAAAAACTCTTCCCAATGAAAAATCATGAAGTTTGATACCTCACATGCCCATATTTAGGTAAAAAAAAATAGGTAGGTACCTACATCGAAAAAAGTGCTGAAAAACTCTTCCCAATGAAAAATCATGAAGTTTGATACCTCACATGCCCATACTTAGGTAAAAAAAAATAGGTAGGTACCTATATCGAAAAAAGTGCTAAAAACCTCTTCCCATTGAAAAATCTTGAAGTTTGGCACCTCAGATGTTCACATTTATGTAAAAAAATAATAAGTAGGAACCTACATGGAAAAAAAAGTACTAAGAACCTCGTCCCGATGAAAAAGCTTGAAGTTAAGAAATCCCACATATTGGTAGGTACCTACATGAAAAAAGTGCTAAAAACCTCTTCCAAATGTGTAAAAACTCGAAGATTGTCATCCCAAATTTCTATAAGAAAAAAGGGTAAACATCCCATTTCGTTAAAAAATTGTAGGCACATAAATGTTAAAATATTATAATTGTCCACATTCGAATTTGTATTTTTTGTTTCCAGTGCATAAATGGGTATTTGCTATGAAATTAAAAAAGTCAAGAATAAATTGTCACCTAAGTATTTACTCTTTATTCCCAAAAAACCTTAAAAATGGATTATCTGCATCCTTCAATATTTCAGAATATTTTACTATCAAATATTTCATAATTTATGTAAAAAATATTAGGTGAAAATAAATAGGTTCCCACTCATTGAAAATCATTTAACATTGTTTATGGATTTTATGCATGTTTCTTACATGCAGCTGATCTGCTGGCTACCCTACTTGTGGGATATGCCGTGATGGTATAGTATAGTATTTTATAGGTAAAACTATTATTATTCTACAGTATAGTTTTCTATGGTTTCATAATGTCTTCCATTATGAAAATAGCCCAATATGTCAAAAATATGCAATTTTTATTCACGTAATTCAAGAGCTTTTCTCATTAGCAAACACGATATTTTATTACGAAAATAAACCCTAAATATTTAGTTTCAGAATTGTTGTATAAATTGTTACATCCATTTTGATATTAATTCAATACAATGAAAAATGTTTGACTGTGAATATTGCTATTTACTAAATCTTGCATTAATTTTACATACATTTTGTTGCTAATTTTGTGACATGGTCGCATTAAAATTAAAATATCTTTATCAATACGTAAGATATTTAAAATGTTTTTAGCCTTAAACCTGCCCAGAAGATGAGACCTTGTATAGAGTGTATTATTTTACTTCGGTCTTTCCTAATTTCCGAGTCCATTAAGGACATACGTACATACATACATACATACATACATACATACGAACGGACTCAAATATTTATGTGTGGATTTATTGTATTTTGAGTTCGTCGGTAGCCTGGAGGTAGAGTCTCGGCCTCTTGAACAAGGGGTCCGCGGTTCGATCCCAGGTGCCGGCAAACTCCCCTTTCACGACACAAGCTTTTAGCTTACTGTGGAAGGTGTATAAAGTTGTATTTGGGTTTATAACAAAACCCAGATATATCTTTTTAAAAAAAAAAAAAATAGGACACTCGAAAATTTACAATAAAGAGGCTGTGGACCATTTGATTTTTAATGAATTCTATACCAAAAAAAATTGTGAGTATTTTTAGTTTCTCGTTCATATTTTTGCAATGAAATCCAAGACATGTGTAGGTACTGAAATTAAATTATATCTTACGATTTATCACATGATTTTTATATGTTATTTATCTATGAAAATGTCATTAAAACACATCCAACCTAAATTGTCTCCACAGGCGGACCATCGTGCAGGCCTGGAGGGCCGACCGGTCAAATCAAAGTACCTTTTTGGAGGCAAAGCCCACAGAAAGCACATTGAAAATTAATTAATATAATACACAAGAATATCATAAAAAAACCAAAATCTTCAAAAATAATGAAATCCGAACAGGCTTAAATATTTATGTGAGAACAAGGGATTTCTATACACAGTTTTAATATAATTTATCATTAAATTCTCGCTTAAATAGATTTCGCAAGAATCACGTACGCTTAAATTTGGTGAGTGTAGTGATGTTGCTATCAAATAAGAAGCAGCGTTGTTAGTTCGTACCTGTTTAATATGGAAATTACAATTCCGATATTTTCTTAAAGAATCCTCTCCTAGAAGGTACGCTCAGATAATAATATATACTTGCTGTTATAAATACTCAAAATATTCACAAAGATATATCGCGCGATTCAATTTTTATTGAACGACCAAACAATCATAATGATAATTGCAGAAGAATCAAAATTGCCATACTATAATTATTGTCCATTATCGCTTTGCTAAACTCTACTGGGATCGACCGATTCAAACTGATCGAACTAATCGAAATATGTTTAAACCCTCAAAGCACGAGCACTGCTCAATTTTGAGGGTAAAATATGTAATAAATGTGATTTTTTTTAGTAATAAGGTGTGTATGTCATATTATTAAATTGTAAATTTTATTTTAATAAAAATATTTGAATTTATTCAAGTAAATCAACCTGTGTTAGTTGATCGTGTGGTATAGTAAAACATCGCTATACCACACGATGATAATATAAATAAAGCTGAGCAGGATAAGATAATAAAATATCTTGATCTTGCTCACAAAATCAAATATATGTGGAGAACACCAACCACAATCATCGTGCCTATAGTGTTGTCTGTGAATGGTTTAATACCTAAGAGTCTGTCAAGCAATCTTAGAAAACTGAGAGTAGATGACAGGCTCAAATATAACATGCAGAAGGCTGTTCTTCTATCATCCACCAGGATAGTTAGAAGGTTATTGTCCCTGTAGCTCCGTAAGTGATCTCCCATGTTTGTAATATTTTCATAGGACATAATGGGAAAATTAACTCGAATTATATTGAGATTCTAAATTTTGAAAATAAATTTATTTAAATATTTTATTGTTTTATTACTATTTGATGTTATATTATTAATTTTAAGTTGTATTCAAAATGTAGATTTCAATTTTATTTTGTTAAATAAATGAGATGTATAATAATAATAATAATGCCTCCCACCCGTTGCCGGGTATTACTGAGAGAGTGAATGGTATTGCATTTCTTGCCGACGGTGCCATCTAAGATGACTGTAAAGGCCGATCCTGGACAGGCACACTCTGTCACATTCGAGACAGGGCTGCTCCTCATTTACGATGGGTCTACGAGTTGTTCGACTTTGCGGTCCGCCATAGCTATTAATGGTGTTCCACCATTTCATACGGAAGCTTTTGAAAGCCGGCTCAAGATCAATAAAGTCATTGGGAAAGTACTAGATAAAATACTTTATTTTTATAAATTTAACATTAACTTCTACTACATTATTATTACTTCTTGGTTCTGAGTGTCTACATATGAGCTGTCAGGGGAGATTTGTAATTTTTTTTTAATATATCTGGATTTTGTTATAAACCTAAATACAACCTTATACACCTTTCACAGTAAGTGACTAAAAGCTTGTGTAGTGAAAGGAAATTAAATTTAAATTGAAATTAAAAAATTAAGTATGAATTATATCTATCAAATATCTGTATGAAAGAGTATGAACGAATAAGATTGAGTAAGTATCCAAGTTGATCAACTAAAGTTGAACAGTAAAACTCAGTGTCAGACGTAGTACAAGCCAAGAATTTTACCAGGCAGCCAGGTAGGGTAAGGAATAGATAAAATCTCTGCTTACAAAGCGCATCTTATTCTTTCTCCAACCCCTTAAGAGACATTCACATCATTTCACTTTGGATGATCATGCGAAGTGAAAGGATCGAAAGTGAATATGGTTGTTCACGCTTATCATCCTATGTATGTTTTCACTTCAATATCTAAGATAATCACTGTAGTGTTGTCTGTATTTTGATGCATTTTTGAATAAAAGAAAAATGATAAAAAGTGAAATCGACGTGCGTGTATGAGCAATTGTATGAATGTAGTAGAAGCAAAAGAAGTATATAAGGATGGATCTATATTAATATGACGCTTCGTTTTCTCTGCCTAACTCACATGCTATACGGCGTGTGGGTCTAGTATAAATACAATAATAGAAATAACAGTTTTGAAAATAAAATTCAATTTATAAACATGTCGTTAAAACATGCAATAACGCATTCGTTTTGTTTATGGTTCAGACTAATACGAACAAATGTCAAATAGATTTTCATTGTTCCGTTAATTTCAATAAAAATACTTTTATTTATTCATAGAAGGAAGTGGCGCTCGATCCTTTCTGCCTACCCCGCGAGGGAAGCGGCGTGATGGTATGTATGTATGTATATATTTATTCATTTTGTACACCATCATTATAAAGCAAGTGTTAACAAAACAATTCTAAATTTAAAATACTAGGATGATATGCAGTGGCGAGATTATCATTATGAAGTGATTTTCAATCTAACCACGACATATTTCCGGGTGGTAATCGCTTTCATCCGTAATCCCGAGCTTTCACTAAAGATGAAACGTTCGTTCACACTTTTCACTTTCGCTGTTTCATCGCGGACGACGACACTTTACAAACTCCCAACCCCTGAACCGCGGTGGACTTTGTTCATGAAAATCTCCTTGCTGTAAGAACACTTTACACTGGGTGGCTGGAAGAAAATACGGGTCAAAATTGCTCCGATAGGAGAAAATTAAAAGGCTTTTTACAGACCTATTAAAAACTAATAGGAATTACGTGATCAGCTTAAATTGAACGAGGGCAATAAAAAACTTTTTTACTTTTTACCTTTTCAGTCGATTTATTTGAATATGTGTGCGCAATTTTAAAAATTAATTATTTTATTACACCCTCAGACGCGAAAAGTACAAATTTATTAATTTATTTTTTCGCAATATTGTTTCATGGAGCACCCGGCAAAGATTTAGTCTCCCTTTCTTTTCCGTTACTTTTCGAGTGTTACCTATTACCTATTAATGTTACCTATTAATGACAGTCGTTCTGGGTGCTACTGGACAATGTCGAACATAACACAATAACTGGCTGTGAATAGACTTACCTACTGAGCTCAATAGAGTCTAACTTCTATGAGAGGGCTTTTGGTGTTGTTGAGCCGGTTATGTGGAATCGCCTACCGGTGCCATTAAGAGACAATCAGACTATCACCAGCTTCAGAAGCAAATTGAAAACTGCACTCTTCACCGGCGTCAAAACAAAATCATCCAGAATCATCATCATCATCATAGTGGTTTGAAACTGGTGGGACCGATGAACGTACCATGAGGGAAATCCACTTGAACCAGCCTAAGCCGATTCGTAAGCTTCGAAACACCTCTCTTGTTTCCTACCGAAGAGAGTTTGCACATTCTGTTAGCTGTATAGATGAGGTGTCTGTTGAGTCATGTTCTTAATATCTTCACTCGTGCAGGAGTAAAAAAATCAGTCAAATGCGAAAACTACATTTAACACACAAACACACACACACACACATACATATTTATACAAATATACATCACCAAAAGCATACAGTTCAACCTCTCCGTACCTATCACTTTCCACAATTATATTCTTTTCCCCTTCATATCTGACAGCACTGTATATTGGTAATGATATTCTAAGTGAGTTCCTACCAGCATTTGGAACACACCACAGTTACCTCAAGGGAAGGGGTAGTCAGCACATACTACAATCTACTACTTCTACTATTACTCTATATTGTGACGTTGTAACGGTAGACACCTGAGTTAGTATCTAATGATTCTAATGTCTAGTAAAATCAGTGATATTCCAACTGCACCTGCTAAAAAATAAAAATTCACAAACGAATCATAAAGTTTTATTTTATCATCTATGTATCTATCTATATCCTCACACCGTATCCCGGGTGAGGAAGGCAGAGAGAACAGAGCGCCATATAAATCTATCCTTGCACGTTTCTTTCGCTTCCTCTACATTCGTCCAGTTTCTCATACATTTTATTTTATTACTTTTTTTTCATGACCTTCAGACAACGCATATAAATTAATACAAATAAAATAAATATATATTTAACTAAAAGTTTAGCATATTTTTAAGGTTAACATATTCTTTAGGATTTAACCATACAGTTAAATACATAGTTCGGATGGTTAAAGAGTGGACTGCAGCCTGATAACAGGCTCTCCGATCAAGAGATCTCGGTTTCAATCCTTCCCAGTGCTTACTAACTTTATCTTCACAATACATATTACTATGGCCAATTCTGAATCATAAAATAGTTTAGTTGCACTAACTAAGTGTAAGGAGATAGTTGAGTCATAATATTTAGTTCAAATTCGTATTCACAGTTTTCCGTACTAAAACTAATTTAGTTAGCTAGTTCATTTTGACACCTTAGTACAACTATAAATTTCGAGAATCTATGGATTTCGTATTCAGAACGAAATTTTAGTTGACATCTGACAACTACAATTAGTTGTATTTGGCAGAATTTTATTCGCGACTTTTAATGTGCGAATATTATTAGTTGCTGTCATTTTGCCGCAGAATATTACTATATTTTGGAAGTTTTAAGTGGTTTTTTCAATTAAAAGTAAAAAATGGATATTTTTAGGGTCCTCGCAACTCTTGGCATCTATAAATTGTAAAATTATACCACCAACGATGCAAATGCGAACGTCAAAATATACCGGCAAATCTGACATTTCACAATTTTCACGCGCGACAACTATTAAATTGTTGCCAGAAGTGTAAATCGGAACGTGAAAAACATTTTTTTATTGCGGCATCACCGACTAATATTTGTTTGTCCATTTTGTCCCATAGATTTTACCGTTTGCCCTTGGTGGTTATCGAGTTTATAGTTGTTTATAGTTCGTAACTAATACTGAATACGAATTTGTACTATAATGACTAATATTAGTCAACTGTTATTAGTTAGTTTAGTTAGTTCATCAAGATTCAGAATTGGCCCTACTAACTGTTATGGTGTGTTTGGGTTTATTTCAAATTCACATACATCTTTTTTACTAATTTATGTTTGGTCGAGCAACATTAGCAACGTCATCTGTTGTTTGAATCATTTCCCACCACATATAATACCTGCTTTGTTTATATTCTTAATGTATTAATAAATTTATCTACTTCTTATAGGTTCTGCTCTCCAATGAAGAGTGACAGTGGTTTAAAAGAATCCCACAATGGTGTTTTTAGCAAGGCGGGATCTGTCCCGCCCTGAAGGAAAATATTGTTTTGCATGTGCAAATAAATAGAATTCTATGACTCCTGAGATATCTGGGTCTCTTCTAAGGTAAATTGAAACAAGTGTTTCTTTCTACTATAAATTATTGATCGTCTTTCACCTTATCAGGTCATTATCAATCATGATCAAGTCGAAAGACCTCTTGCGATCAATATCTAATTAATAGTATTAAGAAACACTTGGTTCAATTTGCTTTCAACTAATGCGTGTGCACCGACCAAGGGATCTCTTCAATGTCCCGCTACTGGTTCGAGTAGTATAAATTGAAATTGTAATTTTTCATCGCTCTCTGTATATGTAGGTATTATGTGTAACCATCACTGACTGGTTCTGCTAGAAATATTATGAAAAAAAAGTAAGAGTATCTATGTATCGCCAAATGAATAAATATCACACACATCCTGGAGGTCCTTAATCCCAATGGGTAATACCAAGGAGGTACCCGTTATAGTAGAATATGGAGCGATTTGCCGTCACAATAATATTAAATAGAAAAATACATTCATTGTAAAGGAAAATATTTAATTTAAATCAAAACACTGTTTTATTCCACTATGAGTTTTATTCCAGTTTTATTCCACTCATAGTGGAATAAAACAGTGTTTTGATTTAAATTAAATATTTTCCTTTAAAATGCATTTCCACAAAGTTACACTCGAAAATATAGAATTTTTACATTCATTGTGTATCCAATGCCATACTCGGGAAGTAATAAGGCGAGCTTTGCTACCTTCCTCTCCAAGGGGCTCAGAAACAGTATCTTTCTTGTACGATATGGGTTAGTTAAAACGAAAAAAAAAATTTCATATAATTGGGTTAGTTGCAAGAGATTGGGGCTCAGAAACAGTACATTTTACGTTCGAAAAAAATCACTATCTTTCTTGTACGATATGGGTTAGTTAAAACGAAAAAAATTATAAATGTCATATAATTGGGTTAGTTGCAAGAGATCGGGGCTCAGAAACAGTACATTTTACGTTCGAAAAAAATCACTATCTTTCTTGTACGATATGGGTTAGTTAAAACGAAAAAAATTATAAACTTCATATAATTGGGTAAGTTGCAAGAGATCGGGGCTCAGAAACAGTACATTTTACGTTCGAAAAAAATCACTATCTTTCTTGTACGATATGGGTTAGTTAAAACGAAAAAAATTATAAATTTCATATAATTGGGTTAGTTGCAAGAGATCGGGGCTCAGAAACAGTACATTTTACGTTCGAAAAAAATCACTATCTTTCTTGTACGATATGGGTTAGTTAAAACGAAAAAAATTATAAATTTCATATAATTGGGTTAGTTGCAAGAGATCGGGGCTCAGAAACAGTACATTTTACGTTCGAAAAAAATCACTATCTTTCTTGTACGATATGGGTAAGTTAAAACGAAAAAAATTATAAATTTCATATAATTGGGTAAGTTGCAAGAGATCGGGGCTCAGAAACAGTACATTTTACGTTCGAAAAAAATCACTATCTTTCTTGTACGATATGGGTAAGTTAAAACGAAAAAAATTATAAATTTCATATAATTGGGTAAGTTGCAAGAGATCGGGGCTCAGAAACAGTACATTTTACGTTCGAAAAAAATCACTATCTTTCTTGTACGATATGGGTTAGTTAAAACGAAAAAAATTATAAATTTCATATAATTGGGTTAGTTGCAAGAGATCGGGGCTCAGAAACAGTACATTTTACGTTCGAAAAAAATCACTATCTTTCTTGTACGATATGGGTTAGTTAAAACGAAAAAAATTATAAACTTCATATAATTGGGTAAGTTGCAAGAGATCGGGGCTCAGAAACAGTACATTTTACGTTCGAAAAAAATCACTATCTTTCTTGTACGATATGGGTAAGTTAAAACGAAAAAAATTATAAATTTCATATAATTGGGTAAGTTGCAAGAGATCGGGGCTCAGAAACAGTACATTTAACGTTCGAAAAAAATCACTATCTTTCTTTTTTTTGTTTTGAATGTAATTTGAATGTAAACCTTCAATTTTATTGTTTGTAATCAATGAACAGTAAAGAATAAATAAATAAATGAAAACAGTAAGACGATCTGGTAAATACTTGTGTATTAAAATACCCGTATGAATATTTGTATTTATTGGCTATATTAATACTGAAAAAACTTATTTTTATTAATTACAGGACACTTGAAAACTAACTGAAAAGAGTAGGAGAACTATTCTTCATCGGGGAGTCTAAGGGATGAAAAACATCTTTATCGCAAGTATACCTATCTATAAAATAAAATGAATATTCAAAAGAAATGAGAAATGAAAAATACACAAAATATTCCGAACATAATAATGTAACCATGTCGCTTGATAAACGTAACGAAATAAGATAAATAGCTTATTTTTATGAAAAAGCGCTTACATTAACGTCAAGCAAGAAACGCGGGCTCATTAATCACTTTAACTTTTTGACTTGTTGCTGTTTTGTTAGCTACAAGAAATATTATGAATTGTTCAAAGAGAAGGAGATACGCTCAATCATGGTATGATTTAGTAAAAAAAATATAAACTAAAATACATAAAAATATCCATCTTATTATTATCCCATCTATACCATCACGGCGTTTCCCCAAAGTTGGGTAACCAGCGAGTTTACTGCATGCAATAAACATACAAGTCGTCATTTTTATATCAATAAAAGGATGAGCAGTACAGGTGCATCATCATCATCATCGCGCTGGACGCTCCTCTCGGGAGCATAGGGAAGAAACTAGCCTCCTCCATTCAGAGCGTCTCTGTGCCAATCGCGTCACTTCTTCCCACGACATTTCCTGCGCTCTGATGTCGTTGTCATAGGGACGGTGTATTGTGAAAGAGAGGAACTCCCGGGTCGACGGATACCTTTTTTTGGCCAACTATCATTGGGTATTCTCAGAACATGACCCAGCCAGGATCATCGTCTCTCCTGTAGGTATAACATAAGAACATAATAGTACAAGAAAATATTTGTTTTTGAATTTCGTTATGAATTAAACAACCTAAACACAGACACAGTGAATGAAAAGTTAACAGAGTCAAACATATTTTGAACTACTCTAGATTAATCATTCCACTTGATCACACTCATCCATAGTCAACCTATTTGAATAGGTATTAACTAGGTAGGTATGTTGTATATGATACACATACATGCCATTAGACGTGAGAAAGACTCCAAAAGGCGACGAACTTATAAAAATAATAAAGAAGCGCTACAAGCCGGATAAGACGGGATAACACTTTCAGCGACAATTTTGAGATTCGGGCTCATGATGTCATCATTGAGCACTGAATCGCGTAAAAGTGATGTATTCCTGTGTATGTGTGTTTGTGTTAATGTTGATGAGAGGAAAATTGATCCAACTGATTTGTATATTGTTTTGACGTTGTGAATAGGTAATTGTATTGGTTTAATTTTGTATTGTGCTGGTAGATTTTGTTGAACGTTTGATGAAAGTACCTACATGAGAACTGAAAGTTTGCTATTTGTAACAAATTCTTATATGTGTATTAATATTTCTAGCTGATTCTTTTATGTGTGTTAATGTTATAATTGAAATCCGACCCTCCGCACAAGCATTTAGTTGCTTATGGAGGGAGCATTTTTACTGTGTGTTTTATTGTTTAATTAATGTAATATCAATGTATACTGTGTATTTATGAATAAAATAAATATATTAAAAAAAAAAAAATATGTGAACTTCCTTAAGGAGTGCACAACACAGAGTTTCGACGCTTATGAATCGACTTAGGCTTGGTTAAGAGTACTCTTTAAACCTAGGTAACATTCCCAATTCCTCTGTGTCATGCTTATCACATGACTTGAAATTTTTGAAAGTTTATTTATTTATTTATTTATTTATTTATTTACAAATATTTACGGCCAAAGCCTTTAACATGTTAAACCTCTGTATACATACAAAACATGTAAACAAAGGAAAGATCTGTTACAAAAAAAGACACAAAACAATTAGACTAAAGAAACGAAAGTTTTACAGACAATATAATATTAATCATGTTATAATTATAAAAAAGGTACAAAAATGTTAAAAAATTTTGGTAAAGACATCACAAAGAGAAATCAAAGGTATATAAATGTCAAATATAGTAAAAAGTCAATTAGTTAAAATTCATAATTTAAAAATTTGGTCAAGACATTACAAAGAGAAATCAAAGTGGTATAAAATTAAATGTAAAAAGTCAGTTAGTTAAAATTCATAAGTTAAAAATTTGGTCAAGAACATTATGTTACAACTCAATATTTTTCCTTTGTGTTAATATTATATTTAGATTATTGACTTATTATACTTAGAAAGTTATATAATTTTCGACTCCACAAACATGAAATAAATCAATATTATTTTCTCTTTTCTGCATTTGATTATTATAAATGATATCAAATAATTCCAAAACTTATTGAATATCTAGAGCATGGGTGGCCAACCTTTTCAGCAGCCGGGCCATATTTCAGAACTAGATTTCCTATCGGGCCGCACAACAATAATATACACCATTATATGGAACATTTGATAATTTTACTTCACCTTGAAATTTCTACCCCCCCCCCCCTCCGTCGCCAAGTTTCCAAAATGGTATACGAATTTGAAATGTTTCAAAACTCCTCGACTTTCTTTAAGAATATTTTCTCAAAGTACCTATTTCAATAAAGTAACGGGTACTTGTACCGACTATTATTAAAAAAGTGTGCATATGCTTCGCGGGCCGCACGCAGACACCCTTGATCTAGAGTGTAAAATAAAAATATTTGAAATCCATTGTTCTAGAGCAAAACTTTTAAGAGCTGTATTCGGCAATCGGAAATCAAAACCTCTCAAACTTAAATTCATCATTCAGCACGTAATATCAAATTTAATTATTGTGGAAAAGCAAACTTAAGTAGGTGCTTAACAGATCTTGAAACATCGGGAGATTCTTTCAAAATACCCCGAATTTCGGGGTTTAACAATAATGTACAACCCGATTAGACCGAAAACATATTCGATGTCAAAATGAAGGGAAGTAACACGAATGCTTTAAGTAAATTGCTTAAATAAATTTGTCTTATGGAACAAATGAATATAATAATTATTTTCAAACAAATTTCAGTTACCTCATGGAGTCTCTGGTAATGAATAGGGCCCATTCTTTTCTGTAAATTTTAGAGTGTCCTGTAAAAGACAGATGTTAGTAAAACTAAAACCTTACGTAGAAGACAATTAACATCTACAACTCAACGGTGAGGAATGCCAACCATAATGAATGTCAGATTTTTTCATTGGTATGGAAAGGGCAAGATGGATGTTTTTTTTACTTGCAGTATGTTCGCTGTCTATCCCACTTGTGGGGTATGCCGTGATGGTATAGAAGAAGTATTAAATTTCGGTCTTTGATAAATAACACCAAATAACAATTGGTCCCAGTCTAACTTTTCAAACAATTTAATATTTTCGCAAGTACATCCCACAGAGTAAAGGTATTTCCTGAAAATTCCTTTTGTTTTCAGCTGAAATAATACCGCACTCTATGGTGGTTTCATTATATGGTGAAAATAATATCTGAATAAATATTATAGCCTGTTTAAATGTGTTTATAATATTAATATGTCATCTATTGACACTATTATCAGATAGCACAGAGATAGAATAATACACTCTATGCAAAATTTCATCATTTAGGTGAAAAACATTAGTGAAATCTTTATAATAATTACTTTACTTGCCCCCTGAATATTGATTGTATTTAATTTGAATGCATTGCTCAATAAAATCGTATGTATTTATTTATTTATTTAGTAAGTTCAACATGGTACACAACAGATGAAAGACATATAAATATAAACATGTAAGCGATAAAATCATTTCAATAGTCTTACATTCAAACAGTGCACACTTCAGCTATTGCTGACATACAAAACAATTATAGAAAATTTTACAATCTTTCTTTACTGTACATTGAACACTTATTGTGATCAATGTACAGTAAAGAATGAATAAATAAATTGTCAGAGATATTGTTTATGTCTTCTATAATAGAACGATTTGATTAGACTACATTTATATTATGATTCCCATTTGTGTTTTGTTCTTCGCCAATTGTTGAATGTTGTGTGTTGAGTGTTGTGAATGAACATTTTGATTTGTTTTTTTTCTTTGTGTATTGTATAAACATGCAAGAGATTCATGCTGTCGATATGTAAATATATAAAAAATAAATAAATCTCATTTCTGTTCACGAGAGAAATGGCTGTAAGTAAAGACAGGTATTATGATAGTTTTTTTATTTATTCTCGGAGCGAGCTCGTGTATAGCTGAACTAGTACTTGTAATAAAAGGGTGCTGTTCAAAGATTTGCAATTATTATTATTTTAAGATGTCCTTAATATTATTATATTATTATTATTGAAGAATTTGCATTGTCCTTACGCGTACAGAATTCACAATAGGTAGGAGTCAATAATAACAAAAGACTTAAAATTTGCTCTTTTGCAAGATTTTTATGTAAAAATATGTACAAAATAAATATTCCACTCGGTTTTAAATATAAATGTTACTGATACCGTCAACATTTTTATAACCTTACAATAAAATCACACTTTATACGTACAAATTAAGGGTTTCCCACCATTTATCCATGGATGTTTCAAGATAAGGGATATTATATTATCCAAAACATTTTAATTTATTTATTCATATTTCTTTACTGTGCATTGATCACAAACAATGCCATAGAAGGTATACATACGATTTTTAAGAATTTATTTTTGTAAGACTTTTTCATAATTGAAATCTGGTCATTACAAAGGTGATAAGTACCTACCTGTCAGAAATTTCAAAACTGAGTTTTTACTACCAATTGATGTTAAACATAAAAGGCAATAAACGTGCAAAGTTGCAATGTGACTGAACAACATAATGTACTTCAAACTTCATCAAATTGATATCACTTTTACTACGTTGCTCTCTGTTCCACTTAGTACTTCTTTTCACTTTTTCTTGGTTTTATCCTCCAGACTCTTAGCACTTTTGTAATAATCAGCATTCAATTTAATTTAAACACAAACAGGCGAAAGCCCAGTGAGATGTACCGGTGATTGTCTATGTGTCAAATATATTGTAAACTGTTAGGTAATGATAAGAATGTGCCTATATTTAATGTTATAAAGACGATTTATAATAATTTCTGTTAGAAGTAAATATTCTGTTTTTTTTTCTTAATATTTTGAACTCAAATCCAAGCTGAACATTATATGAATACTAAATATTGAATCAGTTTATTCTGCAGCAATCCAAATATTCTAGGGATATTGTTATTATGTATGTAACAACTGGCTTAGGGTGAATTTAAATAATTTAATGAGATAATATCATTACCATTGTAAATATTTAAATTAAGCAGGTAGTAGCTGTGACAAAAGTTAATGAAAGAACTTGTCAGAATCAAAATTAACCAGGGCAATGTTAATAGATCATTAAAAAATGACGTCACAGAAATTTATTTGGAGGGCATGGACTACCAACAAAATAAAAAAATTACCAAATTGACAAATTGCTTTCCAACCATCCAACGTAAAGCAAAATTATGTTTATGGCAAAGTTTATAAGATCTTTTAAAAAAATTATATTAAAAAATTGAAGCGTTCTACGTGAAGGGAAAATTGTAAGGTTGTCCATTATGGTACCTTGAGCATTAATAAGTTTTGTTTAGTGCAGAATCAGATGACTGGAAGTTCCCAGATCTGCTCTATCTGGACGGTCAATGAGCCTCCTTCAAAAATATCTAGTTTGATATTTGAATATTCACCAAATTGTTCTTATTTTTATGGAAATCAAGAATCTCCAAGACATTCAGTTTGCCAATCTTGGACTCGGTGTGTAAGACCTTATAGTACGTTGCATTTCAAAAGAATGATCATGCTCGACGCAATGATCTGCCATCTCCGAGAATGCGGATATCCATTATCTAAATACAACGCATCTTCCTTCTCCTTTGATTCTATCTCTTTTTGATGATATCTTCTATTTTTGACTTGGCTTTGATTTCTTTGTTTTTTGTTTATTTGTTTTTTTTATTATGTTTTTTTCATTTTTCATTTGGTCTCAGTGCAAAGTTATAATAAGAATAAGTACCCATCTCTTTCATATCTATCTAGTTTGGTTTGCAATATAATTTCCAATACGATTCAGTACATTTTGATTTGAAACTCCTATAGTGGTGCTTTGTTAAATATAAAGTGTTAATAACACGATATTACAACCTTATAACTGAATTAGCAGATTATAATTAAGTAATAAATAATTATTGTCACGCTCACAGCTCAGTTTGTTAATTATTACTATGTACAGAATTATATTATGTTATTATTCCATGATTATGTTCACGTAATAATTATTAATGTTTTATGTGAACAGCGCTTTGATAGTGTAAGACAGGCATTATAATTCATTCATTCACAACATTACCTACGGCTTTGCCGACAAGCGAGATTGTCAGCAGATAAAATGTATTATTTTTATTTACAAGACATCATATTCTACTGGAATCATTAAAGCTTTTGGCCATTGCAATCTTAGAGAAAAGAAAACATTTATAATAGGGGTGGACTCAATGTGTTTACTTCGGTGGCCCTAGTCAAAACTCATGTAAGCGTTACGTTTTCGCTTCGTTTTCGTTCAAACGTGGACGACGTTGCGAGAACGCGTCAATTTTCGGAGCTAAACTACACAAGTAGCTCCCAAAATTGTCAAAATTCCCAACCTCGTCTTGTTTGAACGAAAACGTAACGCTTAAATGTGTTTTGACTAGGCCTACTGGATTTAACATTTAATTATCTAGTGCGTAGCACTCGATCGGCATCTATTTTTTATAGCGTACTTGCTCAGTTTACAATTCATTCTTCCAGAATCTGGATATTTTTGTGTTCACAATTCATTCTTCCAGAATCTTGATATTTGCTGTTGAGCGGGAAGGAATTTGGAGCGGGTATAACCGAGACCTTATGGTCGTCGACGATTCCGTAGACTTGAATGATGAGAGTTTTTCCGAAACGGATCTTTTGTCGGATCAAGCCAGCCTTGAGCCAATTCGTAAGCGTTGGGACACCTTTCTCACTTCTTCCGATTAGATTTTACACAATGTTGCATTGTGTAGACATGGTTCTCCAATTGAGGTTTCTGATTGGTTTTGTCAAATGTCAGAATTTAAAATGTGCCCGTCGTATTTGCTTCTCATGATAACAATTTTAATAGTATTATCATCTTTACTTTAACTTTCTAAGAACTTAATACAACGGAATATAACCATCACCACTGTATTCAGTTTCTGAGTCTGAGCTTTAACGTATATTTTGAAAGCTCGTTAGCAGTTTTATGATAACCGAATATTCTTTCATTGGCCATTTTGTCCTGAAGAAAATAGTGAAGTTAATAAAAGCATCGACATTTTTTACTATTTATTTATCTATTATTCAGTTTTATACTGCAGAGACTTTTTAAACTTTCAAAAGGGGCATTGAAGAGAGAGTGTTGTTAAAAAAGATAACCACGATGGTGGTTTTAGCCGGTTGGCCCTTCAGACCTGCCCAATGGCCCGCCCGTGAGGACAAATTTTGGTTTAATTATGCGGATAAATAGGAGTTCACAACTCCTGAGATATCCGGGTGGAGGTGGGTCTTTCTTCAATGCAGAGACTTTTACACGTTATACAAAAAGATAAAAATTACAATTTGATAGATGAATAAAGTTAAATACTGTTTGTAGCCGCAGGCATATAAATTGATGAAAAAAATTATATCGTAATTTTGAATGAAACTACAAAAATAAATAGTTTGAATCCAAAATTATTAGATAAACAAAGAAAAATAATAAATGAGTAAGTTATACCAATAATAATCATAATATATGTAATCAAAAGAACTAAAAACAAATTATTAAAAGAAAAACGACTTGTTTATACCCATTGTATTTCTTTAAATCTTTATAGATTTTAATTATAAACAAAATATTAAAGAAAAAAGAACATAAATTTGACCAAAACAACGGAATGTGTTCATTTCATATTCAAACATTTATGTAGAACACGTTTGACATAATTATAAAATCTCTATTTGATAGGAATAATAATACCCCATACAATATACGTAATGCAATTTACACAATGTAGAACCAACCATAAAGAAAACACCATAGAGAATGTTGTTATTACGTCATAATACCACTACTACCACTATTAATAATAATAATATAACTTTTCTATGTTGTCTGTGGTATTATTAGGACGGGAAAAGATGAACATTTGAGTAAGATTATGTTCTATAATTTTGTCGTTTATGATTATTCAGAAAAAAAAATGCTTTGACACTTTTATTTTGAAGTTTATTTTGAAGACTAACACCCGAATTCGTAGTCGTTACTTGAGTATTCCCTACTACTTGAGTGCTAGCCAAGTAGCGGTTTTCAATTCATAGTCATATAAAACTTACCCAAGTAGTACTCAAGTAACTGTGAACCCCAAGTTATCGACGGACACGACTAGTGTTACTTAGAAATGTCAAATGCTGTTTGATGTATTTTATTTTGCCGTTTTCTAGTAATTTGCCTTTAATAAGGTATATAGTGTGCAAAGAAACTATTTATAAATAAAATTATGTGCTAAATAAGTAATAAATACTTACATTATGTATTTATAATTTTTTATACATAACATGATCGTCATGTCAGATAACAATGTAAATGTTACATTTTGTCCAGATATTCGGCACTAATCTTTTTAATAATTAATGTTTAATTTGCTAAATATGAATTAATCCATAATTTATTTAAAACAAATTTCTTATATTATAACCTGAAACGCAAAAAAAAAAACAAGACAACGGGACCGACGACGGGGAACCATAAAACGATAAACCTAAGTACGGGGAACGACAACGGTTTGTCGTTTGTGATTTTTGAGGTTAGGTTAAATGGCAGGCGTAGTGATGTATACTTATTTTTCTATAATATAGCAATTGTGCGAGGTTGTACATTTAACTATCACTTTTTGTTTAAATATACTATAAAATGTTACAAAACAATATTTAAAAAGTACTAATCGAAGAATTACACAAAAATATAGCGTTAAACCATGTTTTTTTATGTTTTAAAACATAATTAAAAATACATTTTGTTTAGTGGCAATACTTCTCGCCACAATAATATTTTCTCCACGTCTCAAGCGTTAACTTAGCGAAGTAAAGGAGCAGTGTTTGTCTGTAGAATGCATTCACATCTTGAGTATTGCCTTTTACTTGAGTGCTCGCCTCGGCCAAGTATTACTCAAGTAAACGACCATGAATTCGGGTGTTAGAGCGGTTGGAACGTTACCGAAAAACAGAAAAAAAGACATTACAGGATGGGTGGCACATCTCATCGCTAGATTTAAGGTTTATTTATTCAGATATTCACGGCCGTAGCCTTTTACATGTAAAAAAAATTAGTAGGTACCTATGCATATAATATAATATTAATTATCCAAATATTTTCTTTTAAAATAAAAAGGCACAGAACAATTAATTTGATACAAAACAAGAGTACAATTAAATAATAGTATAACGTTAACTTAAGTAAAACAATCAAAATAAAAATTTGGTTATGGGATTAATTTAAAAAAAATTAAAAAAATGATGAAAGATGTTTTATTTTTTCGAACACCAGGCTTTTACGGATTCTCGAATACATACGGAAAAAAATGGGAGACCAATTTTTTTCCAGGTGCTCAACGAAATAGATAATCAGCATGTGATAAACATGCAAGATGTGTCTTCTTTACCGGGGACTCCACGGGATTAAAAAGCTCGTTATTCGTTTACGCTCAGTTCTGTTGAGTGATATTTTGAGTGGGGGGGGGGAGGGGTGAATTTACAAAATGGCGCAATAAATCACATTACGACTATCCGATTGGTTTTATGATATGACCAGGTGTTACTTTATAACCTTTCGAAATGAAAGATTCCTTCAAAATGTCTGACAGGAGAGTTCAATTTGCGGGCCGTAGAGATAAAATATAATCCACCATATGAGATCTTCAGTAACTTATGCAGCAGATTCTGCATGAATGGACTTAAAACTCCATTGCATCTACTCACAGTTCACTTTCTAATAGTTTTTTTTTATCAATGAATTATAATTACTTTCATATCAACACGGGCTTCTCCCAACTTTCTTTTGTTCAAATTCTATAAATACTGTTTGTTATTAATTGTGTCGGTGCACACGTAGTAGAATTCCATAATAATGCAATTTGAAACAAGTGTTCCTTTCTACTATTGTTTGTTAATTCGCAAAGAGACGTCTTTCGACTTATAAGGTCATTATCAATTGATATAGTAGAAAATAGTAGAAAGGAACACTTGTTTCAAATTGCATTAATACTGTTTGTCTCTGTATCTTATGGGGTGTTCACATTTGGCGAATATCGCCAGCCGAATTTCAAAATATAACGCCAGGCGAAAAAACAAAATTCGCCGTACGCCCATTGATCGTCACACCTCATCACACAAGTCCACCGATATAGAAACGATCTGTCAGATGCGCTTTGATTTTGACACTGTTTTCAAAATGGCGTCGATATGGAGATCGCGAAGTGTTTATTTTTAGTCGAAAATGTTATAGTAGAGGTTATAAGGCGCCTTTTAATTAAGGAAACAAACGCCACAAACCAACAAAAAAGACAACAGCTGTCACGAAGCGGGAAACATTATAAAATTTATAGGTTATAAAGCTTTTACCATAGACACAAACGCCGCGCATATCTGCGCATGTGCAAATCGTTCGATCGCCCGAGAAAGTTGGAAGGTGGTCAACTCGAGACGATATCGTTTCTACTGGTTTTTATCGTTTCAGACTAGCTGTCATTTTGTTCACACGGTTCAAATGGCTGGCGATATTTTGCTGCCCTAGCGATATTCGCCAAAGTGAGAACACCCCATTATTTCACTTTTTACTAATCGCCTGATGATGGAGTCGAGAGTCTCCGAATACTAGTACGCGAAGTTAATAAAAGTCATTTGGAAGTTAACTACATATTGTGTTTTTTTTTCAATTTTATCTTGAAATGGACTTCCAACAAGTACCTTCGGTCAACAACATTAAAGTTTAAATTCTGCCATGTTTATTTTCTAATGTTGATTTTTTTGTGCAATAAAGATTTTTATTATTATTAAATAAACTTAATAATTTTATAGCCTTGTCTAGAATTTGTTATTATGTTTGTTCTGCTATCCGGAGGGTAAAAAAGTATATGCTAGCCGTTAGACCAGTTGCACGAAATTAACATGCAAGTCGTCTTTTCCGTGTCAAAAAAATCAGACCATTCAGGATGGATGGCAAATCTCATCGCTGAATTTAAGGTGGTTTAGAAGTAGTTGTAAAAAAATTCTTAAATGTTGACCCTTTGTCAAAATAAATTATCCTTCTATGCAAAAGTGAAAGTGAATTGAATTATTAAGGAATCATAAAATAGCTATAAATTTTAACGACACGATCCTGTGAAATGTTTGATTACCCAATTTTGATGATCAATCTATGTCCGAACCCTATAAATACATCATTTATGGGCAACCAGCGAATCTGCATAGTCATAAATGCGAGCAACTGAATGTTTTATACCTACAGTTTTACGAGTACCTCGAGTAAACAGGAAGTTTTATTTAGGCACTTGACGACTCGGAGGTAAAAATCAAACTATAGTTATTCTTTGTTCCTTCTGGGACTACGACTGTTTTTACTGGGAGTTTATTATAATTAGAAACTAAAATGAAACAAAATGTACCTAAAGTTATTTCACTGGTGTAACCATGTGGTTTGATCATGTAGGTCAAATTCTCAAGTAAGCCCAGGTGTTGAGTAATGTGGTATTCACATTTGGCGAATATCGCCAGGCGAATTTCGTTTGCATAAAAAACAAAATTCGCCGGACGCCCATTGATCGTCACACCTGTTCACACGGTCCACCGATAAAGATACGATCTGTCAGATTCGCTTTGATTTTGACGTTGTTTCTAAAATGGCGGACGTCGAGATGGTGGTCGCGAAGTGTTTATTATTAGTTGAAAATGTTATAGTAGAGGTTATAAGGCGCCTTTTAATTAAGGAAACAAACGCCACAAACCAACTACAAAGATAACAACTGTCACGAAGCGGGAAACATAATAAAATTTATAGGTTATAAAGTTTTTACCATAGATACGGATGCGCGCATCGTTCAACCAGCTTTAAAAGTTGGAAGGTGGTGAATTTGAGACGAAATCGTTTCTACTGGTTTTTATCGTTTCAGACTAGCTGTCATTTTGTTCACACGGTTCAAATGGCTGACGATATTTTGTTGTCCAGGCGATATTCGCCAAATGTGAACACCGCATTAGAGAAATCGACGTGCTTGTATGAGAAATTGTATGACTGTAGAAGAAACGAAAGAAATAATATTTAAGGACAGATCTATATGGTTTTCCGTTCTCTCTGTCTACCACACTTGGGATACGACGTGAGGGTATAGTATAGTAATAGTATTTTTTTAATGGGGTTACTTTAATTGGGGTTAACAGAATGTCACAATTATTAATTTACTTTATTTTTCTTGCACACCATCATTCATAATTGTAACAAAAACAACAGAGCAGTTTACATAAAAAAAGTGATGATGTGCAGTGGCGAGATTATCACTATATAGTGATTTCTTCCATCTAACCACGTCACACTAACACTACAGAAATAAAAATAATATTTATTTATTTATTCTTTCATTTGTACAACAGTATTAAAAATATAAGTCATAAAAACCTACCTAACTGGGCATGAGCCCGTACCAATGTAGACTGAATAATAATAACAAAAACATAAACAGCAAAAAAATAGCTAGATAAATTACAGAGAAAAAACAACTATCCACACACCTAACACTCCAAAGGGACCGGGAACTATAGAGAGGGGTAAGGGGACGGATGCTGAGTTAAAAGACAATAAATATTTCATGACGGCGTATTTAAATTTATTAAAAGATTGAGATATTATTCTATGAGAAGAAGGGAGATTATTCCAGCAACGAGCATCATATACTGAAAATGATTTAGAATAGAAATTGGTGTTATGTGTAAGAATTGCCAGAAGACGCTCGTTGTTGGAACGCAGTGGAAGACCATGGTTCGCTAGACATGCAGATGTCTTCTGGATGTTGAAAAATGGATGGAAAGTGTAAATCATTATAGTCCCATTGAAGTTGAAAAAGTAAAGTTCAATACCTTACTTTTACAGAAAATTCTAAAGCTCAGTGAGTCTTTTTCACTGCCGGGAACTACGTGGAACATTATTTATTTTCCATCCCACAAAAACGAGAATGGATCAAAAAGCCATTAATATTACCTTATGTATCTACAATATATTGGTAGTAATAAGTAATTCCATAATGTTCTCCTCCACCCTTTTTAATGATTTTTTTCTGCTGAATCTTTCAAATTATAATACATAGGTAGATATAACTGATGGTTATTAAATTCATTGGTAAATCCATAATTCACCATTGCAGAAAGAATTACTGTCAATTTATTCAAATATAAATTTTTATTTATTATCTTAAAAAAAATCATAAGGATGTTAAATATTTTAGCCTACAGCCTAGTTTTTGTCTAGTACTGGAGATCAGTTTGATTGGTTTTCTGGTTAGCGTATTGAATAGGAGAGCATGTGAGAGGAATTGTAAGACAGTTACGGAAGCGAAAGATGTATGCAAGGGGAGAAGGAAGTGGCGCTTGATTTCAAGGAATAACTGTTATTCTAACTTTAAGACCAGCAGGGCTACTCTTGACAAAACTAAACACGATCTTAATCTAGTCTTGATCTTGATCATACGACGCACGAACGGACTATGGTAAAAAACACCACGCTACAGCTACCGCGGGATCGATGTACGCGTATTTTTGGCCAATAGTCACTTCGTGCGTCGTATGATCAAGATCAAGACTAGATTAAGATCGTGTTTAGATTTGTCAAGAGTAACCCTACTGGTTAACAGCTAACGTCTTACTCACAGAAATTACATAATATAGTTATAGTAACATTATACCTGACATAAATTATTTGTTATTAGATTCAACTATTTTTGTCGTACTCTGACCGTACAAAAAAGTATAGATTGACAAAGAAAGATTGACAATGTCCTTGAAAGACGGCTCTGTCAATTAAAATCTGTATAGTGTGATGAAAAACATTTGTTCTTTAAATTATTTTGTAATTATCTACATTATCCTGATAATTGAGCAGAGCTCACACATTGAGGGTTTTTTTTTAAAGACATATCTGGGTTTTTGTAATGAACCCAAATACAGCCTTATACACCTTTCACAGTAAGCTGAAAGCTTGTGTAGTGAGAGAGGAGTTTTCCAAAACATGTTATATTATTCATTGTGTCGGTGCACACGAAATAGAATTCTATAATAAGTTAAATTGAAACAAGACAGTGTTTCTTTCTACTATAAGTTATTAATCGTGAGAGAGACGTTTTTCCACCAATCAGGTCATTATCTATCTGGTCGATTTAATATTGATAATGAAGTTGAAATTGGTCTTTCTTATGATTTACGATTTACCTATAGTAAAAAGAAACACTCGTTTCAATATACCAAAACATTTTGTTATTATTTCATATCGTAATATCCCGTAGAGCACTCGATAAATGATTGGTCTTCCACTCTTATCCGTAAGTTTTAGTGTGTCCTGTAAAAGGCAGGTGTTCGTAAACATAAAGACATTTTACATCTAAAATTCAGCGATGAGGCTTTCCACTGATATTGAATGTCTTGATTTTGTATTGGCATGGAGAGGACAGCTTGCATGTTTATTATATGCACTTGTGGGATATGCCGTGATAGTATAGAAGTAGTATAGTAATAGTAATATTTAAACCATAAAACTGGACTAGAGTTGTTTCGAAATGTTCCATTCTTCTAATGCCGTATTTCCATTATACCCACCGGTAAGCAAGCTTTCTGAGTTTTTTATGATCAAAGCATTATTTCAATATTATAGATATATTGATATCTTTATTATTATTAATACTACTGGATGAAGCGGTAAGGAAAAATATTTTTCGTAATGTATATATTTATATTTTTACTTGTGTTTATCTATCTGATTAAATAAATTGATATTAAATACTTGGGTGTGAGTGCTTATTAAGAATTCCGTATCAAATTAATGTATGTTTGGACTATTATTCATATATATGTCAGTTTTAATTTTTAATTAGACCGTGGAGCACCCGGTAAAGATTTATTTGTTGATTTATTTATTTGACAGTATTTAAACATAACAAGTCATAAAAATCTATCTTACTGGGCATGAGCCCGTACCAAAGCAGACTACTACTACTATACTACTATACCATCACGGCATATCCCACAAGTGGGGTAGCCAGCAGATCAGCTGCACGTAAGAAACACGCAAACTGTCCTCCTCGTGCCAATATAAAATCAAGACATTCAGGATGGGTGGCAAACCTCATCGCTGAATTTAAGATGTAAAAAGTCTTAATTTTTTCGAACACCTGCCTTTTACAGGACACTCGAAAACTTATGCAGAAGAGTGGGAGACCAATTCTTTACCGGGTGCTCCACGGGATTAAAGATTTTAACTTCGTGTCAGCGTTTTAACATTCTTTACTTTATTTTGGCTACCTCCCCCACTCCATTCAAATACACAATCCTATGAGTTAGTCAGTAGCCTGGAGGTAGAGTCTCTGTCTCATGCACACGAGGTTCGCAGTACAATACCAGGTGCCGGCAAACTGCCCTTTCACGACACAAGCTTTTGGCTTACTGTGATAGGTGTATAAGGTTGTATTTGGGTTTATAACAAAAACCCAGATAAATCTTTACAAAAAAGTACACACGCTAACGCACCTACATATACCTACATCCATACACATAAATACACTCACTCACATACACATCCATCCACACACACTCGGTCACACAGGCAGATATGTGATCAGGATCTCCGTGTTTCTGCGGCCCAATTTTAGAAACCAGAAGAAGCCGAAAACCAGAATACTGTATCATATATCTTATTCAGAATTCTAGAGGCAATGTATGAATTGGTCTCCCACTCTTTTCCGTAAGTTTTTGAGTGTTCTGTAAAAGGCAGGTGTTCGAAAAATAAAGACATCTTACATCTCAGATTTAGCGATGAGGTTTGCCACCCATTAAGAATGTTTTAATTTTTTTATGACACAGAGAGGACAGCTCGAATGTTTATAACATGCAGCCAGTCTGCTAGCCACCCCGCTTATGGGATATTATATTTTTGAATTATATTTTTCAATATTTTGTATTTTTTTCAGCATGATAATTTTAATTTATAGATTTTTTTATTATTGTTATTTAAACACCTCAAATACCACCAGAAACCAAACTCGTATTATTTTATTTCAGGCCCGATATCTCAATAAGCCCTTTAAGCTAATCCTTATCCTGGGATTATTTATTTAAGCATAATGATAATAATAACTGAGGCAATACATCCAAATACAAATAATTTTTATTTTAGTGTTTTAGTTGAATTGGTATATATAATAAGTTACAATCCATTGGATTGGTCTGCAACAAGTTTGGTTTTTCTTCTCCATTCGTCTCTATTCTCAGCCAGTCTTTTCAGCTCTACGTATGAGCCACAGTTCATGTCCCTCTTCAGTTGGTCCATATACGCGTCTCTTGGTCGGCCTCTGCCATTTGTCCCCTCGGTCTTACCCTCCGCGATGACGATGAGTATTCCTGGGTGCCTGATGTTGTGGCCAATCCAGTTAGCTCGTTGTTGGCCGATTCTCTTAAGAGGTTATCTTTTTTCGCCTACCCTAGTTAATACTTCTTCGTTTTCGACGTGTTCCGACCAATGGATCTTAAGCAAGCGTCTGTAGTACCACATCTCAAAGGCCGCCAACCGTCCGCTTTCACTCTTGCTGATGGTCCACGTCTCACAACCATAAAGCAGAATGCTCCATACAAAGGCTTTAGTAAGGTTCTTCCTTACGCTTAAATCAATATTTGGGGATTCCAATATCTTCGATTTTTTGTTAAAGGCAATCCTTGCCTGGTTTATCTTGCTCACAATTTCCGATTTGGAGCGTCCATCCTGGTTTATTCTGCTGCCCAAGTGCACGAATTGGTAAGTTAACATATATTCTGTATTATACATTGTAACTTTGTTGAAAATAAAAAATAAAAATCAAATGCGACGTTTTGTGGAAAAATTTCGCAAGGATTAATTCAAGAATCATAACACCTCCTGAACAATAGGGTCTTTAACTTTACCTTGAACACTTCCACACTCTCCAGAGTTTGCAAATCATGGGAGATTTTGTTCTACAGCAACGGACCAGTCACACAGAGGACACGGTCAACGTATGGAATTAGCCAGACCCCATTTATTATTATTTTTTGGAACTTTTACGAGTAGGTATATCCTTCAATTAATTTAAATCTAGTATGATGAGCGTCGAAGTCTTATTTTATATTCATCCTTCTAAAACTTGTCAAGGATTATTATTTGCCAAAACTGCCTCTTGAAATTATAGTACCTAACTATTTCCGTTTTTTATAAATAGCCCAGCAGCCGTAGTCAAAACAAACTTTAGCGTTATGTTACTTATGTATTCGTTCGACTATAGACGACTTTGCGAGAAAGCATCAATTTTCGTAGCTAAAATACACAATGACTTGTGACTACGAAATTGATACTTTCTCTCCAAGTCGTCTATAGTCGAAAGACAACATAACGCTAGAATGTGTTTTGACTAAGGCTGCTGAATATGATAATTATGCCCTTTAAATATCTACATATAATACATCATTTTGAGTATAAAAAACAAAACAAATCGAGTTAAGGTAGGCTTCATAATATTATTAAGGGCTACTCTGGGGGCACATTAAAATATTGGGTCTAAGATGGTGAAACATTTTTTTGAAAAGATTATTATTTAAACCTCTCTTTGTTATTAAGATTAATAAAACAACATTTTGAGCGTAAGATTAAAATGAAAAACGTTAAGATAAAATCTGAAATGAAAACAGAAATATGTATATTTTAAAAAAATATGTAAGATGTTAGAAAAATACTCCGCGGCTTAAAAATCTTATACAAAGTAAAGTACGTTTATATATTTTAATATGTAAATTTATGTAGGTATATCTTAGGTTGGGTCAGTTGGAAGGTATCCCTCCTGCGATAAACTCGCCCATTGCACAAAATTATTATTTATTTGTATCTCCTTATTAAGTAATTTCGTAATTGATTTGTTCTATATTGTGCAATAAAGTTTATTTTTATTATATTATTACAAGCTGATCCAGCAAACGTTGTTTTGCCATATACTAATATCGCTATTAAAAATAGGGGTTTATGGTAGAAAGATGGAAATTTAGGGCTGTATGTATTTTTTAATGCCTTAAGGCCTTATGCGGCACGGCACCCACATGTCTAACCGAACTCTGTTCCGTCGACGAAACTCCGAGACGACCGCTGCGCTCGGCCTCTTCTGCTGTCAACAAACTCGTGAAACCCAATATGGCGAACACCTCCAAATTTGCAGAAAGGAGCTTCAGAGCCGCCGCGCCATCCGTCTGGAACAGACTGCCCACAGATCTGAGGGTGAATCAGTCCACAACCACGTTTAGAACCAAGTTGAAAACACTACTGTTCGGGAGAAGTCACGGCGCCCTTGAGATGGTCACGGATCATTAAACGGCGCCACATATAAATAGTCCGATTATTATTATTATTAATGTCTCACCATAATTAAAAGATAAAAAAAAATGACAAAAAAATAAAAAATTCGGGGTGGACTACCCTTAACAATTAGGTTTATGAAAAATAGATGTTAGCCGATTCTCAGACCTACCCGATAAGCACACAAAATTTCATTAAAATCGGTCTAGTCGTTTCGGAGGAGTTTGATAACAAACACCGTGACACGAGAATTTTATATATTAGATTATCATTACTATCATAACATTTACTAAAAGTAGGGTAGCCGGTAGACCAACTGCTTGTAATAAACATACAAATCGTCCTCTCCGTTTCAATAAACGTGAAGTTATTAATGATGGGCGGCAGTCTACATCTCTAAATTTAAGACGTTTATTGTCTTATATAGGTGTTGATGTTTAACAAATACTGCTTTTTATAGAATACAAAAAAAAATCAGAAGAGAGTAGGTCTCCTTTCCCTCGAAAATATTATATAATTATGTTTATCTATTTATATATCAGAAAACTAATGCCTTCTGTGAAAATATCAATCTTTAATCGTGTTTCTGAGTAAGTGACCGCATTTATTAAGAGAGATTAGCGTTATTCTGACTTAATTTATTCCTGACTAAAATTATTCCTAATGAATTTTAAATTATATTTTTCATTAATGTCAAAAAATTAAATTTTCATGGTTATATTGAGTAAACGTTTTAAAGAAAAAATCTGTGAGGAAAATTTTGATTAAACCAAGGGTGACAAATCGTTTTGTCACTTTAATTTTTCATTTAGTCTGGGTTAATTTTAGACATGCCTCAATATGCATTTTAACTTTTAGCGTATGGCTGTTTGTTTTTTGTGAGTTTAATTATTATACACTGAGTGAAGGGGGTCTGATAGCTAGTTGTAATGTAAATAATAAAAAAAAATATTTTAACCTAAAAACAAGCTAAGAAATTCCCGCGGTCTCTTTAAACAAAAGAACTTAGAAGAACAGCTACTACTGCCACGCTTTGTTTGATATCCTTTCTTAATTTAAAATTTAGAACAAAACGACGTTTTATCTATGGAATACAGTACAGCCTGTATACATTATTGTGTTGCCAGTTATAATAATAATAATAATAAAGAAATAATAATAATTCAAGATAAGTGTCCCCCTGGCGGTAAGGTTTGGTATTACTTTTTAATCTTTTGTTTTCTTGTAGGCATTTTGAATTTTAAGCCCATGATCCGGCTTAGAATAATATAATATCGTCTTAAACTGAATTTTTTATCTCTAAGACATTATTCAAAAATTCTTTTATGTACTTAATGAACTATCTTCATTCTAAGTGATTAGGACATTCAAGCTGTTTTCTTCGTGCCGCAAAACTCAGGACATTCAAAATGGGTAGCATACCCTATTGCTGAAATTAAGAGATGTTAAACGTATAATATATATTTATTTATTTTACTATAGAATTATAGGATGTTAAAGTTTCTTCAACCCCCTACCCCCTAGAATGCCAATAAAAAGAGAGAGTGACCTATTCATTTCCGTAGACTCCGATGGGAAAAATTTAAACAAAAATTTACGAGTTCTTCTCAGTCCGTCCCTGTTTCATAGATTCTTAATTCAAAAGGCACGTTCCAAAACTGGCATCTTATTATTATTATTATTATTATTTGGCGGCATTGTTCTATCCATAGACAAGAGAATCGGTGGAACATAAAGAGTATAGACTATACAACAGGCATACCACAGATAATTATTATCATTATTACTGCCGCTGACATCTATGGTTTAAATAATTATTGTCGCATCACAGGTAAAGTTGAGAATGTCCAAAATTCAATATCAATGATAAACCAATTGTACATTTTGTGAAAATCCCAGCAAAGAATATTATTATCTTTTATTCTTTTCTATAAGTTATTCAGTGTCTTTTAAAGAGCAATTGAATCGTGATCTGCAAAGACCACACATGTCACATTTTTTTCATTTTCCATTTATTGCAAAAAATGTTACTAATGTGTGGTATCTATGTTATACTGTAAAAGCCACAGAATTATCTACTTTAGTTCCTTAAATTATAAATGGAACTATGGTAGATGTGTGGTTTTTACGTTTTGGCCGCCCCCAAATAGATGTCTGCAGTAAATGCGAAGAATTTGACTGCAAATTTAAATCACCTGTACTAAATGAAAATTCTAAAAATACGATTTCATGTTACCATTTGCAAACCTTTGTTTTCAATAATTAGCTTGTTAGTCCAATATATTGTTTCTTTGAAGTGATGGTCAGCAAAAACCACACATGTGCATTTAAAAAAACACGAATAAAAAATAAAATATAATATATAAATAATAGTAATAAACCCGATTGCAACCAGGATCATTAAGGCTTTTAAAACACAACAAAACCCGTAGCGATTTGCTTAAATTTTTATAGAAAGGTTTTTTTTATTACTCGAGAACATTGATTTTGTAACATGTGTGGTTTTTGCAGATCACGATTCAATTATTCGCAAAACATCACAAAAGACACGTTGAAACATAAATTCGGCATTGATCAGTTATTCCATCATCCTACAAAGATAATTAACTTTTTTTGACATGTAGAGGATAACGGTGTGGTATTGACGGACGAATGGAAAATATACTAAAAATATACTTCAACCAGAAGTATCTCACTTGCTCTACGTACACCAAGAGGTCGATTTGTGGATTCATTTGATCTTGTTACCCCTCTGACAGATCAACTCATTTTCAGAAAAAGCTGCTATGGTAGAAAGCATTACCGGGTGATCAATGGAACAAGTATCGACCCTAAAAATTAATAAATTAAAAAAAAAACATTATCAAACGTTAACTTATACTTACCAAACAGATGAACGAGACACACTTGGAATTTCTTATAAGTTTAAAAAATACTAACGCTGCTCAAAACTCGCCATTACACCGCTGCCTCACCACATACAATAATTTGGAGAAAGTGAGGTCCGAAAACGTATTCTGTATGTCCAGGAGCATTTTCAGGAGCCACATTAGACATGAATGATAAATCTGTTTTTTTTTTATATTTTTCTTTCTGTGTCTTGTACTGTTTGGGCACGTGGAAAGAATGAATGAGGACAGAATGACTAAGAAGATACATTTGGTTGAGAGGAATGGTGCTCGGAGACGTGGACGTCCGAGGATTAAATGACACGATCATTTAAATCAAATTGAACATGAGAGCATGCATAAGGAATTGTATGACAGTAACGGAAGCGAAAGATGTATGCAAGGATAGAAGGAAGTGGCGCTCGATCCTTTCTGCCTACCCCGCGAGGGAAGCGGCGTGATGGTATGTATGTATGTCTTGTACTGTACTGGCAGTTAAAAAGGACCATGATATCAAAGATGGGCTGATTAAGTACAATAATTATGTTGAATCTTTATTATATTATACTGTGTAAATTTTATTTTTTTTCAATAAAAAAAATTGACATTCACAACTCTAGCATTAACTGCAGGTCATTTCGGATTATTCTATGTCGGACTAATAACGATTTGTCCTTGCAACAATAGACAATAACTGCCTAACCATTATTGTAGAACAAAGTATTATACACACACACATAATATATTAAATCTATGAGTAAGAAGTCTGTAAGTAAAGGGTCATTTACATTCGGGTATTTAATTTTGGATGATTACCTAAAGTGAAAGGATCGAAGCTGTTCACCAAAAGTGAACGAATCTGTTTACATGTACTATTCATTCAATGCTTTCACTTGCACACTTTTGCTTTTATTTTGAAAGAGATCTGTCCAGGCCAAAGGAATCCTTGTGGATGAAAGAACAGCGTTTTCTGGAACATCTTCAAAGCATGACCTAATCTCGACAATCATCCCTCCTGTGTTTCGGAGATTATGTTATATAAGAGTGCAATGCATAATAGTTCTTTATTTATTTAATTCTTCAATGTACATTCGTTACAACATCAATCATAAAAAAGCATAATAAAAGAATCAGTTCTAAAATTCAATGCATAGAGAACGAGCTTATCGCTAGATTACGATATATGTATGTCTCAACTAACTCTAAAATCCGATTTTCTTGTATAATAATGTATTTTTTGAATATATATTCATTACATTTGTGTTATTTTATATTTTCGTATCTACTTATAATTATAGTCTATGGTTGTTTTTAGACATTCGGAATGAGTGATATCACTCATTACAGCTAAATAACGTCTTATGCATGATATTTAAGGGGCCCCTTTAGCAAAAACGATTAAACATTCAATTTTCAACAAGTTTGGTACACAAACTCTCAAAACTTGTTGACCCTACGAGCATTTTGATTTGATAAAATATGAAAACAAATATTAATTACCAATATCAAACTTTAACTTTAAAAAAAAAACTTGATTTTAGCTTCATAGTATTCGTTTATAAAAAAGCATATTTCTTAAAATCGAATTCGGGGGTGTGTTTGGTACATAAATGCACGAGAATCCTATAAATTTTCATATATTTTTTTTTAATATTACGAATACTTAGATAGTTAAAATTAAAGAACAAATTATTTTTTTTTGTTTTTTTCATGGATATTGACCGATTTAAAAAAATTTCTTTTGATAAAATTCCTCATATTTTGGAACCAAAAATCACCACATGAACTCGATTTTTTGCATACTTAAAAAAGTTTGATAAAATCTTTAGTATTTATATGCTTGATTGGAGGAATAAAAAATATATTTAGTGTACAAATAATTTGTATTTTGATATAACAAAGAGTATCTAAATATATCTCGTTAGTCTGCGATTTATTTATTTTTTAGTAAAAAACCAATATTGGTAACAAATATTTGTTTTTTTATTTTATCAAATCAATATGTTCGCAAGGGTCAACAAGTTTTGGCACTTTTTCTATCAAATTTGTTGAAAATTGAAGATTTTATCGTTTTTGCTAAACGGGGCCCTTAATACACAAATACTACCTATCATTCATTGAACACTCGAAAATTCACAGAAAAGTGTGATAAACTTATTCACTTTTGGGGACTCAATGGAAAAAAAGATGATAGGTACATCAATATATGTTTGATATTTCACTTTTGATGATTTTTTTAACTATGAAAAAAAATACAAGAAACATACAAAAAACTGTTAATACAACATATAAATACAAACTTATAATAAAATCTGGCCAATTCGTCAATTAAAAGTGCATCATCGCGGATGATCATCCAAAGTGACAAATGTGAACAAGACTTTATATTATTTTTATTCTTCTACCACAATTCTATTGAATAATTATTATACTCTACCATTGTCTAACAAGTGGACTATGAGCTACGTACCTACATAATAAAGCCTTTTTTATAAATCCTGGAGTGCTGAAAAAATATTCTACATATTTTAATACAATACCGAACACTTATTGTTCATTGGAATATATTTCGCTTATTTAACAGACGAGAATGTAAAAAAAAAACTTATAACATAACATAACATAACATGTATAGACAATTCACACAGACCGAGCTAGTCCCAAACTAAGATGTGAATCTTGTATTATGGGTACTAACGCGACGATACACATATATACAATGCACTACACATATACATGTAACACCCACACCCAGGACAATCTGAAAAAGGTCATTCTTCATTTTGCCCTGGCCGGGAATCGAACCCGGGACCTAGTGACTCAAAGGCAAGTGCGTTAGCCTCCACGCCACACTTATGCATAGTATTTGGTCCATGGTGGAATTCCATAATTGGATGAATGGGGAACATGCATGTGTGAAGAATATTATGAATAAATGTTAGCTTTGCATATAAACAAAGTCTGTAGCATTCTTTCGACAGCCAAACCGGCCAAGTGTTCGAAACCCCATGATTTTGGGGGCCCTCGAGATAGACTGAAAAATCAAATCCAGAAGATGTGGGTATTTTATGAAATTCTGTTACACCAAATCGTCTCAGGGATCCCGCAAAATCTAGGATCGTAATTGTGCAAAATACTAATGAACGAAAATATGAAGGAAGTGAATGTTGTGTGTAGGGGGGTGTAGATAACGCACCAACTAGAGATGCGGTGTAAGGGGGTAGATAAAAGTGTTTTTTTCCTTACTTTACTATTTCTGTATATCCCTCAAGCGACGTAGTCAGCGGATTAACTCATGTTATACACATACAGGTTATCCTCATTGCGTCATAAGCAATAGCAAATTCGGGATAGCTGGCATACGTTATCATTAAATTGAAGATGTTAAATAACATAGACAATTCACACAGACCGAGCTAATCCCAAACTAAGAAATGAATCTTGTATTACGTGTACTAACACGACGTATATATGTACATCTAACACCTAAGCCCAGGATAATTTGAAAAAGGTCATTCTTCATTTTGCCCTGGCCGGAAATCAATCCCGGGACCTCGTGACTCAAAGGCAAGAGCGTTATCCTCTGCGCCACACCGGTCGTAATGTGTTAAATATCTTACATGTTCTGTTTTAGGAATATCTGCCTTTTACAGGACACTCGAAAACTTACGCAGAAGAGTGGGAGACCAATTCTTTACCGGGTGCTCCACGGGATAGGACACTCAGTAACTTCAAAAAAGAGTTTTAAATCTTTTCTTTACTGAGAGCTCCACGAAAATAATTAAATTAACCCCTAACCAATCCACCCCTGAACATTGTAACACTTCTAGACAGTAAATTACTTGTCGTCGTTTTTGTACCACTTTAAAGCGATAATTATCATTTTTCACACAAAGGCGTCAAGTGCCGCTTGGAGAAATAAGGAAGCGACAAAAGAATAACAAAACAGAAAAGACACTGTTATAACAATGCCCTGTTCCTAGTCGACTAGCTTTGAGCCCGGCTTCGCTAAGGAAATAATCATCAATTGATTTAAAAAAACACACAATATTTGATAAGACATGCATCTTGATTGGAAAACCATGTTTACTTAAGGGCCCCGTTTAGCAAAAACGGTAAAATATTATATTTTCAACAAATTTGATAGAAAAACTGTCAAAACTTGTTGACACTTGCGAACATATTGATTTGATAAAATAAAAAATCAAATATTTATTACCAATATTAGTTTTTTAATAAAAAATAAATAAATCGCAGACTGACGAGATTTATTTAGGTACTCTTTGTTATATCAAAATACAAATTATTTGTAAAATATATACATATTTTATTCATCTTATCAATCACATAAATACTATAGATTTTAGCAAACTTTTTTTAGTATACAAACAATTGAGTTCATGTGGTGATATTGGGTTTCATAATATGAAAATTTTTATCAAAAAAAATATTTCTAGAAATATGCTTTTTTATAAACGAATACTGTGAAGCAAAAATCGTGTTTTTTTAAGTTAAAGTTTGATATTGGTAACTAATATTTGTTTTTATATTTTATCAAATCAAAATTTTCGTAGGGTCAACAAGTTTTGAGAGATTGTGTACCAAACTTGTTGAAAATTGAATGTTTTATCGTTTTTGCTAAAGGGGCCCCTTTATGTAGCATTGTGACAAATCTAATCGATAAAAGGAATGCTACATTGGCGGCGTCCACACAGCCGGATGCGAACGTCAATCATCAACCATCAAGCAAAAATCATTCGGCGACAAAATTCGGAGCATTCCCCGAAGAAATATTCGAATGAATGCCTTCTTTACGTCTCATGAACGGGTAACAAAGGCATTCATTCAATTATTTCTTCAGAAAAAGCTCCGAATTGTCGCTGAAAGATTAATGATTTATACTTAATGATCGACGTTCGCATCCAGCTGTGTGCACGCCGCCATTGAAGAATAACACATACATATGTGAACTTCCTTTAGGAGTGCATGACACAGAGTTTCGACTCTTATGAATCGAATCAAGGCTTGGTCAAGAGTACTCTTTAAACCCGGGCAACATTCCCAATTCCTCCGTGTCATTCTCGTCACATGTCTCAGAAATTTTTGAAAGTTGTAAATAAAGTTCAACTTGAAATTTTTCCGAATTGGAAAACATCATCTGTTGTATTTCAATGGAAACAACATGTACCTAGAAGCATCCAATCTAGAGCGGTTCTAAATAAAAAATATGATTAACTTCTACAGTCTCCGACAGCCAATTGTGTCAAAAAAATCTTAAAAAATAATAGGAAATAAGCTTTTTTAAAGACGTACAAACATACACGTACTTTTATAATATTTATTTTAGGACTTTGTCCTTCAGGGATCACTCTAAATGTTCCCTAATTGAATATACACAACACAAAGTTATAACAATAATAGTATTTCACTGCAGGTAACAAAATAATTATCGCTCGACTTTGTAAAGGTGACGAGTGTTGTAGCCAGCGGCGGGGGACGGCTTCTCGTTGTTCTCTTGTTGTCACTATAACATTTCTTTTGTTTCGATATTCTTTTCTTGAAAGCCATTGAAGTTGAAATTTTAAATTTGAATATTATTCTTCTTGTTCTTGACGAAGTACAATACTTTTGAAATATGCAGTTAATGTATATTAAATTAATATGTGGAGCACCTAGCAAATAATTGGTCATCCACTCTTTACCGTGATTTTTTTAATGTGCTGTAAAAGGCAGGTGTTTGAAAAAATAAAGACAATTGAAATCTGAACTTTTAATATTTTTTTCATTGATTGAAGTTTTATTTCTTAATCGCACCTTATTAATGTAAAAGACTTCATCGCCGTTAATGATTGACATAAATAAATACCTAAATACATATATAAAATAATGCTGGAAGAGATTGCTCCGAGTGCATTGGACTGAACACCAATGAGTCCATCCTCAGGGAGCTAAACGTTTCCACACGACCCTCAACTACAATAATGTATGCAAACAACACGTCTTGCGATATTTCGGACACATTTCGAGAAGGGAGATTGAAAACCTGGAAAGAGTTATTATAACTGGAGCTGTGGAAGGGTCCGAGTACTAGCAATAGATAGAGCGACCAAACAAAGAGTTCACTGCACGGCGCCCTGCACATGGCAGAGAATCACTCGAGGTGGAGACAGATGGTCTATAGAATGAGGCATGATGGTCACGATCCTCAGAAATGAGAGACCGACGAATATGATGATGATGATGATTCTGGATGATTTTGTTTTGACGCCGTTTAACAGTCCCTAGACCGTTTCAAGGGCGCCGGTGAAGAGTGCAGTTTTCAATTTGCTTCAGTCTGATTGTCTCTCAATAGCACCGGTAGGCGATTCCACGTAACCAGTCCAACAACACCAAAAGCCCTCTCACAGAAGTTTGACTTACCGGCTCTATTGGACTCAGTAAGTCTATCCAAAGCCAGTTCTGCAGAGCGCAGAGGTCTTCTAATGGTCAAGTCAAGTGGACAAAACTTTGTGAGGTACGATGGTGCCATTTTACATAAAATAAATACACCGTTCCTACAACAACGACAGGGATTAACGGGAAGCAAAATATAACAATAGAAATATGATCTATCTATGTATATTATAAAATAATCAGCATTACTTCCGCGTCCGAAGCCATACATATTATATTATCAACAATTAATATTTATTAAATTTCAAGATTCTTAACAATAACAAATTACAAATTTCCCAAAATTACAATTAACGATGGTATAATTATTATTAATTTTAGCTCCTTGTATCCTTAATATCAGCAGATTAATTTACAATTACCTTATCGGGATTATAATATAACTTGATCCTTTTTAGAAATTATTGGATGGTCTCAGCACCACTTTAAAGATATAATCATCAACTCTCATTGTATAGACTACTAATTTAAAGGACAACTGGTAACGCGACCAAAAGCATTAGTGCTGGAAGAAACACTTTGATTGTTTTTTCTTACATTGTTTTTTTTATTGCAGAGTCCTTATATGTCTTTGTCAGGTATGTGTGTACAGATTTGACAACCAAATTTCTCAACATTCTACAACCAGAAAAGTTTCTATATGGTCAGTCATGACCATACAAAAATTTAACAGTGTAATGCTGAGAAAAAATCACCTTTTTAGAAATCCAGGATATTATGGGACCAGGCTCAAACGTGGATACAAAATACCAGCATTATGTCTAAAATAATTTTGTTATTTTTTTTAAAACAACTTAAGAAATATGTGTTGTAATATATTTTTTGAAATTCGATGTATATATTTACTGGTCATAGTTTTTCGTAGCTATTCATAAAAAAAAATCGTTGTTACCATTGTAACTGACATGACTAAAGGTATTATATAAAAGGTGTACATGACTAAAAATATATATTAACTGTTATTCTCTTTAAATTCTCTTAGCACACCATTACAGATTTTGACAAATGATTGAGTTATTTTCTTACAGTCACTATTTTATTAAAAAATAGTAAAAATTAAACCGTTTGTGTTTCTATAAAAAAATATTATTAATAATAATAATTTTGGAACATGTTTTCTGAGAAAATTAGTATTTAACTGCGTTATCAGTCTATACTATATAGGTCAATGACTTTAATCCGTTAAGGGACAAAATATACCTATCTTTAAATACAACACAAAGTGGCACAGAGGGGACGGCTTGCATGTTTATCACATGCAGTTAGTCTGCTGGCTACCTCACTTGTGGGATATGCCGTGATGGTTTAGTAGTAGTAATACAAAGAAACATTAATACTACAACATTAAATCGTAGAATTCAGTAGGGGCATGTGAATTTTTGCTTTTAAATCAGTTGTTCAGATCTATAATAATTTATTAGAGGATTGAATCGGATTTTTATTGCACCGATTAAACTATAAGATTAAAAGTTGTATATAAAAATTTGTAATTTTTATAAAAAAATTTCAAGTCATGTGATAAGCATGACACAGAGGAATATTGGGAATGTTACCTAGGTTTAAAGAGTACTCTTAACCAAGCCTAAGTCGATTCATAAGCGTCGAAAGTCTGTGTTGTGCATTCCTTAATGAAGTTTACATAGGTATGTAATTGTATCATATGCAACATACCTACCTAGTTAATACCTATTCAAATAGGTTGACTATGGATAAGTGTGATCAATTGGAATGATTAATCTGGAGTAGTTTAATATATCGTTGCCGTGGAGGTGAAGTGATCCAAGCCACACTTTTTTGAAAAATGAGTTAAGTATGCAGTTTTGATATAATGGATTTTTAAAAAATCAACGTCGACTCAATCAATATAGTATGCAGTTTTGTTCAGAAAACCACGGAGAACATAGTGGTGAAGAGAAATAAGTGATTTGATATTCCTAAAGGACATTTTTGGAAGATTGTGAAGAGATGTTGAGTGTTTTTACATCATTTCAAGTGTGTGTTAGAGCATTTCACTAACAAATAGTTCAATTAAATTATAGAAGTGAAAAGATCCAAGCCGCATAGCGCGTAACTTTCCAACAACTATTTTACTGGTGGATCTTTCTCAGCTACAGTGGTGAAATAACCCAAGTGATAAATTCGTGTTTACTTCTAAAATATACAAATTCTTTAATATTTTGTTATTTATATTAGTGAAATATGTGATCAAGAATATTGTGTAAAAATTTTAGCGATATCCATGCAAAAATAACTTAGTTATTGTAAGATTAGTATTTTCGGATGTGACAGCGTAACTTCAACACGCTTTTTCTCGGAATGTCTGTCTTGTGGATTGGATCACATCACATCCACACGCAATCCTTTTCTTTAGTCAACTAAACTTTAGGCTGTCAGATGAAGAAAAGAGTAAAAAAGTTCATGGACACCGAAAGTGATCACTTAAGCTAGCCTAGAGCCAATTCGTAAGCGTTGGGACGTCTTTCTCACTTCTTCTGATTAGATTTCGCGAAATGTTACATTGTGTAAACATGGTTCTTCAATCAAGATATCTGATTGGTTATGTCATCTGTACATTGTACCCAAATCCGTTTAAACAATAAAAAAAAATACTCTAACCATTTATGAAAAATTGTTCAAATGACACGTTTAAAGGACCTTAAACAAGAATATTTCATGTCCAAATTTCAAAATCAGCCAATTATCTAGCGATAAGTAATATTTATTGTTTGTGGAGGGAGGATTGTCAACAAGCAATAGTACCAACAACCGTAAACCTTTTTGTTCAAAGGTTAAAACAGGCTTATGATGTTGGTTCATGGAGTTTATTGAGATCATTTATTGAATAAGTTAACACTTGCGGTTCATTTTAGTAACATGAGGAAGCTTTTTGGATTCACTTGAATTTTTGAAGATACCGTCAATTTACTGAATTCTCATATTTATTTATTTATTTATTCATTAACACAATAAACGGCTAAACAGCTTTTACAGTAATCTAAAGAACAAGAAAGCTGTGGAATTTTGTTATTTTTTATAAGTATACTTACTAAAAAAATTACGTTTGATTTTTTTTTTAAATATCTGGGTTTTGTTATAAACCCAAATACAACCTTATACACCTTTCACAGTAAGCTACTAAAAGCTTGTGTCGTGAAAGGGGAGTTTGCCGGCACCTGGTATCGAACCACGGACCCCTCGTTCACGAGACCAAGACTCTACCTCCAGGCTACCGACGAACTATATTTCAAACAAACACAACCAACATACAAGATACAATGAATACAAAAACATGGCAATAGAAGTTATAGAGGATACTCAATGGAAATCATGCACCTTGTTGGTAAACGAAGACTAGAGGCGTTTGAGATGTGGACCTATAGAAGACTATTAGGAATTTCCTGGAGAGACCACATCACAAACGAAGAAGTTCTTCAAAGAATCGAAGGAGGAAGGCACCTGCTCAAGATCTTGTCAGAAAGGCGTGCAAGGTGGATCGGCCATGTAATACGACAAGAAGGCCTTTTGCATGCCGTAATGGAGGGTATGACCGAGGGGACAAACTCTAGGGGACGCCCACGCTGAGAGTACCTGGAGGATCTGTTGGTGGGCATGCGCTGCTCATCATATGCAGAATTCAAAAGAACCGCACAAGACAGGGAGGAGTGGAGGAGAAGAATTAAAGAGATAATTGCTGCAAACCAATCCCAGGATTGAAACCAGAGAGAGAGAGAGAGTTGGTACACGCTTTCTTTAAGGTTGGGTAAGGTTAGATCTGCAAGACTACTCTTAACACAATCTAAATACGATCTTAATCTTGTCTTGATCTTGACTATAGTCAAAAATACCGCACTACCGCTACATACCGCGAGATTGGTAACTATGCACGTATCTATGACTATAGTCACTTCACGCGTTGTTTGATTAAGATCAAGACAAGATTAATATTGTATTTAGATTGTGTCAAGAGTAACCCCAATGGTGTCATTTTATGCTACAGCATTGTGTACGAAAAATGCCAATGATTAATTTTGTACTAAAAAATCGACCATATTTAGATATATCATCATTTTTCGGTTTAATAACTGTATAATTAATTACGAGAGTAATTTATAAATTTAATGTTAATGCGTTTATCTTATCTGAAGTTTTACCACTAAATATATTATGAAACTGGCAACACTTGCAGAATCAAGTAAGCATGACAGCACCATCAATCTGATCTTAATAAAATTTGATGACTCGACGAACCCTTTTCGATAAAATCCATTGACTAATTATTTATTGGAGACCCAATTTAAAGTTGTTTAATCCACTCATTAAATCTCAATATTTCAATGTAACTTTGGGGTGACGCCAAACCAGAGACAACCCTTAATTTGGTTGAATTTGCTTTTATATCCTATATACTTCAATATTTAAGGGGCAGGTAAAGTTACTCTTATCGCAAGCTCCACGAAACATTTTTTGACCACAAATTATTTAATTTTCTTTCGTCGACTAAACTTTTTTCGATGCATTAAATAATAATTATAAAAAAACAACAAACTAAAAGCAGAGAATAAAATTAAATTACGTTTTAAGTAAGTTTCTTTCAATAGTTTGTAACCAATTATAAAAAAATACGGCGATAAGTTTTTTTTCCTATGTAAAAGATCATTCAGTCTTGTCATTTTGAGTGATCTCTCAGGAGGAATGTAATCAAAATGTAATCCGATTACATTTTGCACGATGTTACATTGTGTTAACATGGTTCTCCAATCGATATATCTGACTGGTTATGTCATCTGCAACCAAATCCGGTTAAACAATAAAAAAAATTTGTTACTGACTGGTCAAACTAGCAGCCGATAAATTATTGAACTTAATTGTTCCGGCACCATTTAAAAGAGAGATTGCGATTCATTTGAGTTTTGAAATATGAGATCACAAAAAGATGGTTGCTTCTATGGTTTGCATAAAGCGTTTCTCGATTGGTGGACCTCACATAGTGACAGTGACAATGGTGGAATTGGTGAACGTTGTCCATGGACACCAAAAGTGATCACTTGAGCCAGCCTAGAGCCAATTCGTAAGCGTTGGGACACCTTTCTCACTTCTTCCGATTACATTTTGCATAATGTTACATTGTGTAAACATGGTTCTTCAATCGAGATATCTGATGTTAATAGACCTTTATACTAGTGATGTGAGAAGAGAAAATTCTCCAAAGAAATTTCTCGAGAACAAGAAATTTCTCACAATTTTTTTAAACTTAAATATGGGCATGTGTCAGAAATCAAGATTTTTCATCAATTAGCACTTTTTTCTATGTAGGTACCTAACATTTTTTGTTTCCATAATTAATTGAAGCCATATTGGTGATATATTGTCTCAACATTTGTACATTGTTATTGATTGATTGAATAAAGTATTTATTATTATTATTTTGTTAAATAAAAAATAAAAAAAATTCTCGGAAAATTCTCTACTTCGAGAAATTTACCGAGAATTTTCTCGGTAAATTTCTCGAAAAATTATTTCTTGAGAATTCTACAACACTACTTTATACAGTGAATAAGTAGTAGATACCTATTGGTATAATATAAAAATAGGTATGTCTTTCGTATTTACCTGGGGTTTGGTACTTACATTATTGTTTACATATATGTATTAGATTTTTGAACAGAGATAACTACTGCAATCACATATTTTTTTTAATACAAATTACCTACCCTTTGAGGGTAGGCAGAGAGAAAGATAGAGAGTATTGGTTGTTCCCGATGTTTACGAAACAGTCACTTCGTCATATAATTTTATGCAGGAGATAATATGACGTGAAGGTTTTACAACTTTTTCTCTTTATATATTTTTACTTTTAATTTATATATAGGTACACATAATACTGGTAATGTGTACAACAATAATAGGTATTGAAACTTTTTCCAATTGGAATGCTGGAGTTAATTTTGTCTCCAAACCGTCCTTAGATCGAAGATAAAAGATTTGAACAGGCCTTGTCGATAAAATTGGAATTCAGACCATTGAGATAAGAAAAATATAGAGAAGCTACATTAAAACTTCAGAGGCTATGAACTGGTCACCGTTAAACTGAAATTGGATTTCATCACTTAGTAGGTAATATATAATATATATATATATTGAGCTAGACTATAGGACATGGCAAATCTTGAACCGACTGAGATTGGTGTGGGGAACTGCCGTGAAAATAGAGGACGATGGGACGGATCAGACGGATTCCTACAGGACGAATCCGGAGCGTGTGTTTGTGGTGCAGCACAGACCATGCCACACTTGTTGGAATATCCATTGTGCCCCGTTGCAAGCATTGTGGAGGATATTTTTGACGCATCTCCACGTGCTGTGCGTTTTGTACAGTACCTACTGGAGATCAATTTGATTGACATGAAAAATAAATAAGTATTATACTCGAATTACATGTATTTTTTCTAGAAACTCATTTATTTAAGTTTTATCCCGTTAGCTTTTATTTTTTGAATGTTTTTAGTAATAATATGCTTATATATTTACCCGTGGAGTCCCCGATATAGAATAATTCGACGGCTTAGAGCACAGATGTTGTAAGTGCAGTTTTTACCGAAAATGAGTTATTATACGCATGCGAATCTATATCATCTGAAGTATGTTCCGTAGGAATATTATTGCTAAAATTCTGTGTCATCGACGAGATATTTAACAAAAAGTAGGTATATGGGTTAGTTGGAAGATATTGCGCTTCAGCGATAAACTCGCCCATTGCACAAAATTATGTATTCTATTGTTTTGATACCATGTTTTTTCTTCTTCTTTGTATACTAATTTTGTGCAATAAAGATTTTTATTATTATATAACATAACATACATAACATACATAGATAATTAACACAGATCGAGCTAGTCCCAAACTAAGATGAATCTTGTATTATGGGTACTAACGCGACGTTACACACATATACAATGCACTACACACATATACATGTAACACCCAGACCCAGGACAATTTGAAAAAGGTCATTCTTCACTTTGCCCTGGCCGGGAATCGAACCCGGGACCTAGTGACTCAAAAGCAAGAGCATTACCTCCGCGCCACACAGGCCGACAAAATATGTGGTAAGTATTTTAGTTTAAATAAAAATATAACGAAAAGTTTGATATTGATTGTATGATTGATAAAGTATTTTAGTTTAAATAAAAATATAACGAAAAGTTTGATATTGATTGTGAATCCTCATATAAAAGCCCCATCTTTGTGCGTCACGTGCCTCCCCACACGAAAGCGCTATCTCGTGAAAAAAAGTATAAGTAAATAAATGTAATTTTTCGATGACCACATACAAAAACATACGAAAAGTGCGACGATGCCAGTAGCTTCTCGAATGTCGACCGTTTAAATCTCGAATGGCATCAAGAATAGGGTCGTAGACTACCATTCGACTTTTCGTGCGAGTTTAAAAAAAAAAAAAAAAGTACTAAATGGTATGGCTTCTCAAACTTTTAACTTTGATTATCTCTTAACTATGAAAACTGCACTTACAACATCTGTGCTCTAAGCCATCGAATGTATCCCACTCTTCTTGTTGGATTTTAAGTATCCTGTAAGTGACTAATAAAACGTCACCATAAGACATTTAATATTTTCAGTTCAGCGATAACGTATGCCACCTGTCTTGAATGTCTTACCTTTTATTGCCACGGAGAGGACTAACTGCATTTTATTACACGCAGTTGTGATGGTATGAATGAATGAATGATATTTTAAATTATACCAAAATATTTCTTTCCATAGATACCAAAGAAGTATACATATAAAATTTTCAATGTATACAGACTTGAAAAAAAAGGCTTAGAGATTCTCAGCACAAAACCCAACATTCTTAATGATCTGTTTTGTTATATCGTCCCTCTTCTGACTAACAGTCGTATCTGCCTAAATGTAAATTATTCAGGAGAGCGTTTTTTGTGTTTTGCCGTGCATATTTTCGTCTCTCCTAGTTATGTATATGATACAGAGTATATATATTACATTATTTTATTTGTACCTATTCTTATATATCTCAGAATAATTTTTGTGATGAAATTTTGAGGAATTAGTAGATACAACACATTTTATTTAGAATAATTCGTAAATACGACAGCAAATCAGAAAGCTATTCCAGGATAACGGTAACAGTTACAGGTGTGATCTTCAGTGAGAACATGCAGGGCACATAATATAAATACACATTGGTGATCATAACTCGATTTCGCCAAAAATATCAGATACGGCAGTTAGTCAGAAGAGGGACGATATGTCACATGTGAGGACAGCGATAGTCATTTCTAGTATTTTCTCTCCTCCATGGTTGAAATACAATCAGAGGCTCGAAGTAGAAAAGTATATATCTATTATTGGACATAGTCCCTCTCCCTATGTAGTACAAGAGGCTTTCTTATAATTGGAAAAGTTTCTCGATAGCCAAATTGAAAGGTCAGGAATGAGGATGTACCCAAAAGGTGGATTACTATTGTCGTTCCTGGGGTATGTGTACCTATTGGATGGAAATCTGGGGCAACATTTTGGAGGGCATTCATTTAAATACGTGTATATTTCCATTTAAATACAGAACATTCAAATAAATGACTACTAGTAGTACTACACCATCATGGCAAATCCTACAAGTGGGGTAGTCAGTAGGTTAATTAATTAATATGCAGATTGTTCTTTCCGTGCCAATAATATCGCATATGAGGGGTAGCTAGCAGACTTTTTTTTAAGGGCAGCGCCCGCCACATACCTCGTGCCGTACCTGGAGATATACATCTCCATAACGACACACACATGCACAAACAGGATTTAATGTCGCATTAAAGCGAGAAATGCTGCCCCGAGGGAGCAGACTAGCTGCATGCAATAAACATGTAAGCCATGGGTGGCCAACCTTTTCAGCAGCCGGGCCAAATTTGAGAATCAGATTTCCTACCCGGCCGCACAAAAATATACTACAATATGGAACATTTGATAATTTTACTTAACCTTAAAATTTCCACCCCCCGTCGCCAAATTTTCAAAATGGTATAGGAATTTGATATGTTTCAAAAATCCATCCTCGGTTTTCTTTAAGAATATTTTATCAAACTACCTCTTTCAAAATTTTAAAAAAGTAACGGGTACTTGTACCGACTAATATTAAAAAAAGTGTGCATATGCTTCGAGGACCGCACGTAGACACCCAACGGGCCGCGGATTGGCCAACCTTGATGTAAGCTGTCCTCTCACTGCCGAGTTGATTCTCCCATGATTGTACTATTAAAATAGTACAATCATGGGAAATCACTAACAGATCTGCGATCCAATAACGAGCGTCTTCTGGCAATTCCTACACACAGTACCAATTATTTCTCGAAATCATTCTCAGTTTATGGTGCTCGTTGTTAGAACAATCTTCCTTCTTCGCATAGAGTTTCACAATCGTTCAATGTTTAATAGTATCCGTTCCCTAGCCCCCCTCCCCCCTCCTCTGATCCATAATCCCTACCACAATATGTTGGGTGTGTGTCAAATATTATTTAAAATTTTCTTTTGTTGTGTTTTAATATTTTGTATACTTTTTTTTTGTAAGTAAATTAGTTTTTACTAGGTTTATGTCAATGTGTCGTGGTTAGATGGAAGAAATCACTTTATAGTGATAATCTCGCCACTGCACATCGTCCTAGTATTTAAAATTTTATATTATTTTGTTAACACTGTTTTGTAATGATGATGTGCAAAAAGAATAAATAAATAAATCTACAGGGACACAAACCTTCTAACTATCCTGGTGGATGATAGAAGAACAGCCTTCTGCATACTGTATTTGAGCCTGTCATCTACTCCCAGTTTTCTGAGATTGCTTGACAGACTCTTAGGTATTAAATCATTCACAGACAACACTATAGGCACGATGATTGTGGTAGGTGTTCTCCACATATCTTTGATTTCGTGAGCAAGATCAAGATAATTTATTATCTTGACCTGCTCAGCTTCATTTAAATTTTCATCGTGTGGTATTATAGTGATGTCTATGATATATGTTTTACGGCATCTGCGATCAACCAACACAATATCTGGTTGATTAGCTGGAATAGTTCGATCAGTTTGAATTGGTCGATCCCAGTAGAGTTTAGTGTAATTGTCTTGTAATTATTATTATTATGCTATTTGCTTCCTTAGCATCTATAGCAAAACACTATAGTACTACTACAGTACGTGGCTGTTTATTTTCAGTGTTGAATACATTTTTTATTTAGAATTATTATAAGTACAGTACAACTTGTACAACTTCAATATAATTCAACACTAGACACTATACAGTGCTACACTATGCAACATGAATGCGGTGTCACTTTAAGTAATGAGGATACGCTAGTTCTCATTGTTTTTATGTTTAAGAATATTACAAATAATATTTGTATACGTTCGTATGTCTTTATAGTAGACAGAACAGGGGAGAAATTAACATACTTTACTATACTGTCACAACATGTCGCAAGTGAGATTGGCAGAGAGAACGGAAAGCCATATAGGTAAATAGATTTATTGATTTTTATTAGTTTATTTATTCTTGACTGTATCGATTACAAGCAAAGTTACACAAAAATATAATATACTTACAAATCGAATACAATCAATGAACAGAGAGCGAGTTTATCGCAGAAGTGCGAATTTTTACCCAATTTCATGAAACGTTTCCACAAAACTTGAAAGGAAGGAAAATATGAGGTACATAGGAAATGAGTAGGTAAGAAAAAGAACTAGGGAACAGATGCTAAATTTTGAGTGATAAAGTGGTCCTTAACCGACCGCTTGAAAGCGTGAAGAGTGGGGAGCAACCTTATTCTGAAAGGCAAACTAATCCAACAGAAAATGAGTTCGTAAAAAAGTTTGAGCTATGAGCTATTATCGCCAGAAGACGTTCTCTAATGGATCGTAAGGGTAAGCCTTAACTCGAAAGATACTCAAATATTTCTTTATTTATATTTCATTGAGACAATATGGTGAATACGTAGAGTATAAACAATTACACAGAGATTTAAACTTATCCTTACCTACTTACTTTTTTCGCTTCTTCGACATTTTTACAATATCTCAATCGACGTGCATATTATGCACGTCGATTTCACTTGCAGAATCGAAAGAATGTATGCTATCTGCAAGTGATAGTTTGTCATATCGAGTTCCACAACTCAACAAGTCGAAATGTCATACATTCGAGAAATCATGTCACACATTTCTGTAATTTTGCTATACAGTATTTATATTATGCTTTAAAAACACAACAAAAAGTGAAATATACTAAACGATATTCGCACTGTTAGAGGCATTGTTTTGCCTTTGTTCCGTTCAATAGTTAAACAATTTGAAATATTTATTTGTGGAATTGATAAAGGTAGATTTTTTTTCATTAACTTAATATTTAATATATAAAACGAACCGTTTATTTTTTATAGTTATTTATTTGTGGAATTTATCGAGAGGAGTTGATTTTATGAATTACCAATCAAATAAAAAAAATTGAAAATTTTGACTTGTTGATGTGTGGAACTGGAGAGTTGACATCTTTACCAGGGATGTTGCGAATATTCGCATCCGCATCCGCAAATGCGGAGCTTCCGCATGTATTTGGACATCTGCATCCGCAATAATCGATGCGGATGTTCATGCGGATGTAAGACAATTTGCGACAAGAAAGAAAAGGGGCGGGGCCGGCGAATGGCGCGTGCCGTTCGCACTTGACATTAGCCAATGGGAACGAAAAAATTGGTGACAAGATCCGACGCGTTATTATTTTTGCCGGTTTTATTTTATTTTTGCAAATAACAAAAAAGAAAATAAATATTTCGCCAAAAAATCCATAATATTATTGTAGCAATAATTTCGTCACATATTTGACAGTGGGGCCTACCAACTAAGATAGTTCCTACTTTTTTCTATAACATCTTAAACATCCGCATCCGCATTCGCATCCGCGGATGTGAGCCTTCAAAAATCCGCATCCGCATTCACATCCGCGGATGTGTAAAAATCGACATCCGCAACATCCCTGATCTTTACTACCTGTGTGGAGCCGAGCGAAATTACACTAGTACCTACACATTTTTTCGCTTTTTGCTTTCTAGTGGAGTATATTGTTCATAACACTCCACGAGAAAGTGGAAAGTTTTTTTATTTAATACAAACAGCAGAATTGTGTTATTATAAATACAAAAATAAATATTTTTACTACTACTATTACTTGTACTATATGATCATGGCATATCCCACCATGGCATAGCCAGCAGACGAGCCGCATGTAATAAACATGAAAACTGTCCACTCTGTGCCAACAAAAAATAAGATATTCAAGAGAGGTGGCAAACCACAACGCTGAATTTAAGATTGTAACACCACGTAATTTCAACATAGCATAATAATAACATAACCTGCCTATCATGACTGACAGCCGCTGTCAAGATACAGGAAGTACCTGATTAGTTGCTAGGTTCATCAATAGATGTCTCATTGATGGAAGCCTCCAGAAAGTTCCCGAATGTTCTAGAACCTTCTAGAACAATCCGAGCGGAAATAGGAAGGCGGAGTTCAAGGCCACAGTACATCTCCCACCACTACACTATCCACTTCCAAGGTCTCGATCAGCTGTCCAGTACGGAGTCAAGGGTATAAAAGACGGAGCCCGTCATACTGAAAGGAGAATCGCGGTGGCTCTTCCAGGGCCAAGGTTTCCTACCTACCGTTACTCTATAGCTGTCCAAGAAGTACCTACTCTTGTTGCTATGAAGTGATTCTCCTTACCTACCGTTACCCTCTATGGCTGTCCAAGAAGTACCTACTCTTGTTGCTATATGGTAACTTTCCTTATACCTACCCGCTACTCCCTGGCAGTCCGAGATGTGCCTACTCTTGGTGCCATACAGTAGTAGCGACCCTTATTACCTAGTCTCTCTCCGACTACCTCAAATTCCATCTAACCTAGCCTGGAGGTGTCTTCGTATTGTTTTACTAATAGTGTTACTTTCTTTATACAGTATTGCACCAGTTGTCAAGTGATTGTAATAAATTGTGAATTTGCTAAACAGTGTTTTGAACTCTCTCGGTGTACCCCTTCAGGAGTACACCTGGCGCCCAATTAGTATTTTAAGTGTTGACTCTCTACATTCCCCTTCAGGGAATAATACAAGTAATATTAATTGTTACAAGATGTAAAATGTGTTAATTTTTAATTAAACATAATACTATTAAGGTGATAAAATTCCTTTTATCTAATACTATACCATCACCATCAGGCACCAAGGCCTGCTCATCACAATTTCAGAAATGGTAAAGGCCGACCAAGAGACGCTTATATGGATAAACTGAAGAAGGACATGAACTGTGGCACATATGTAGAACTAAAGAGACTAGCTGAAAATAGGGAGGAATGGAGAAGAAAATACAAACTAATTGCAGACCAATCCAATGGATTGTAACTCACTATATATATGTACCATCACTTCTCCCAAAAGGAATTTCAGTATGTAACAAATATACACCTTCTCTGTGCCAAAAAAAATACCAACAATTTCAGCATAGGTGGCAACATGCCTCATCGCTGCTAAATTGTAGCTGACAATTGACGTGCGGTTTGACGAACACATTCCTTTTACAGGACACTCGAAAAATTACAAAGAAGAGTGGGAGACTTATTCTTTACATCACAAAACAAACTTTTCAAAGTTATGCCTTACAAAATACAATAATTATAAAAATATTAAATAACGTAAAATTAAAGCGGTTTCTATTAAACAATTGTTTCTGCTTTAGTTTTTTACAATACTATATAAAAAATAATATTGAAAAAAAATTAAGCAATCTTACCTCCACATGCTTCCTTGAAGTCGGGACAGCAGTCTCCAAGTTTCAAACAGGCATGGTCACAATAACAAGGCTTGTCTCCAAGATCCTCAACGATGGAATTGAGGGGAGCCCTTTGAACTACGCAACTGGAATCCCTCCCTGTGCAGCATAGTTTGGCTTCCTTGCAGGAACCAGCCAAGGAATAGGAGAACAAGGATATGAGGAGGAAGGTTGCTAAGAATAGGCGAGACATTTTGGAGAAATTTAAGGATATTTCAAAAGATGTAGTAAAAATAGGATATCACTGTGTTTAAAAACTTTTTCAACACTGATTCACTTTCTTCCAACCTGAAACAAACAAAAAAATATCTATGAAAAATTAACTAAAAATTAACTAAAGTACCCAAACAACTCATGACTTTCCAATTATTCAAAGTTGTGACGTCAAACTTTTGACATTCATTCGAATATTTCTTCGGAGAATGCTCCGAATTGTCACCAAATGATTGAAGATTGATGATTGACGTTTTCATCCAACTGTGTGGACGCTGTCATTGGGCAACTGTAAATATAATTATAGTCCATTTTTTTTGTTTTTGTTTCATTTTCTATAGTTCTCAGTGCAGGGTGATATTTTTAGAATAATAATTATATCCTCACGCCGTATTCTAAGTGGGGTATGCAATAAAACTGGAACTCCATAGAGATCTACCTTTACATACTATTTTCGCTTTTTCTACGTTGATAAATTTTCTTATACACGCACATTGATTTCTCTTATTCAAAACACACGGCCGTTCTTGAGACTTCGATCCACGTGATCAAGCTACGTGGTTTTCGGACACCCACGTTTTTTAACACTTGCTATTTCAGACAGGTACATCCTCTTTGTTTTCCATTCATCATCCATTCGTTCCACACTTCCAAACCATCGTAATTTATTTACACATATTCTATCCACAACACTCCTCTTGCATCCGCTCATTTTTATAATATCTTCATTCCTCACTCAAGCAACGCTTAAAAGAAAATATTTTCATAAAGTAAGACATAAAAAAACGTAAAAACATATTCACTTCAACCTCTTAACCCTTCTTCTTCATAAAAATACATTTTCATGCTAGTTATCTGCCAATTTACAATCCTGAATATTGTAAATATACGAATCGAAAATTGGAAATTTACTAGTAAGAAAATATATTATAAATAAATTAACATATGAAAGATCCATATCAGAATATTTTATTTCATATCCATGAAAGCTCTTAGTCGGACTTGAGCCAATCTACAGTTCGATTTTTATTTGTTCCATGAAGTCACTGAAAAAGCATAAGTTCTTAAAACATCACGAAGTATTTAAACAAATTTGATTAAACAGCGAGGAGTTGTACCAAATAGTATACTACGACGATCAGTGTGGCGTGGAGGCTTTAAGTCACGAGGTCCCGGGTTCGATTCCCGGCCAGGGCAAAATGAAGAATGATCTTTTTCAAATTGTTCTGGGTCTGGCTAAGAAAAATGTATTTAGTTTTAAAAATTCCAAATGTCTAGTATTAATCCTTAGTCTAAGCAAACAACTAGTACGTAGAAAATACGTAACTGTAAGCTAATTCTAAGACATATTGTAAAATAAAGAGTCGGTGGACATTAACGGTTGTATTTAATTTTCAGGAAGGATTTTGTCAGGGGGAGCCCTTCAGGCGAACCTTGAGCCCTTCCTTAGAAAGAATTTGCTTGAAGAGTATGGATGACATAAGATCTGACATTCCTGTAATATTCATGGGTGAGGGAGGGTGCAACCCTAAATGTGTGTCCTGGGTCTGGGTGTTACGTGTATATGTGTTCAGTGCATTGTATATATGTATGTGTATCGTCGTGTTAGTACCCACAATACAAGATTCATATCTTAGTTTGGGACTAGCTCGGTCTGTGTGAATTGTCCATACATGTTGTGTTATGTTATGTTATGACATGTCCATATGTATTTATGTTATAATTTTGTCAAAGGTTGTAAGCCGCATAATATTAAAATAAATTAAATAATACTTTTAAAGGATGTGATAAAGTTTGAATTTCTCATGTCTGTAAAAAAATTATTTCAATAAAGAACATGATTAACCGGTTTTTTCAGTCAATGTCCGAATTCGGTCTTTGGTGTCTACAAAAACCGAATAAAAATTATATTAACCCTCTCTTGTAATAATATATTATTATGTACTCAGAATAATATGTTGTATGTCCTACATTCCGAAAGCGAATTTAAACGAAAATATTGAACACATGCACACTTACCTAAAAATATAAAATAAATTTCAATATAAATATATGTAGGTAAAGTTGTTGCCCTTATAAAAATGTGGGCAAGTATTTCACCACACGTTCTCTATTGCGAAATAAAAATATATTTTTAGAGATGGCAATCATTTCAATTTCGAAAGAGTTGGGAATGAGGATTTTATGAAAATGAGCGAACATGAGAGGACAGTGAGCGATCGATTAAATGCGTGTTAATAAGTGTTTTTATATAAAGATAGAACAGTACTTTAATATGAATTTACGAAATTTTGACGTAACGTAACAAAAGTAGTATTAAACGCTTGATAGATTTTGATAGTAAATAAAATTGACTTGGTATACCTAGTCACATTGACATTACTTTAACACCATATTTGTACCTTCGACGTAACGTAACAAAAGTTGTATTAAATGCTTGATAGATTTTGATAGTAAATAAAATTGACTTGGCATACCTTAGTAGTTACTTTGACATTGCTTAACACTATATTTGTACCTTCGACGTAACGTAACAAAAGTTGTATTAAATGCTTGATCGATTTTGATAGTAAATAAATAAAAATGACTTGGCATACCTAGTCACATTGACATTACTTAACACTATATTTGTACATTTGACGTAAAGTAACAAAAGTAGTATTAAACGCTTGATAGATTTTAATAGTAAATAAAATTGACTTGGCATACCTTAGTAGTCACATTGACATTACTTAACACTATATTTGTACCTTTGACGTAACGTAACAAAAGAACTGCTCGATTGATTTTGATAGTTGATAAAATTGACTTGGCATACCTAGTCACATTGACATTACTTAACGTTAACACTATATTAATTGTACCTTTGACGTAACGAAACACAAAATATAGCATTGAATTCTCGATCGATTTTGATAGTTTGGATCGATTCATCGATTCGATAGTATATTATAGATTGTTGTAGATATATATGTATAGACTACAATATGTAGGTGATATACAGGGTCGGCCTGGGGACTATAGTAATCCCTTTTGAAGCAGGGAGCTTATTATAATTCCGCCCCAGCTCTCCCACACGGTGTGCAAGCAAGCTGTTTATGTCGTAAATTGGGCTTCATGCTGCTTTGATATTACCTACTTACCGTATGTATGGATGGAATGATAAAATATTAACTGAAACGTTTTAAAACGCTAATGACTTTATCCACATTCACAGAAATAATAGGAGACCTAATTTTTTACAAAACTCCACGAAGCAGTTTCAAACGTAATAATTCTAATCTTGAAATTTTTGAAATGGAATGAAATCTTTAATCCTCTGAAAAAACGCGAAATTTTCTTGTTTTCGAAGGATTAACTGGGAGTTCATCGCTAGCCTGGCGGTAGTCTGGGGCTTATTATACACAAGAGGCGCACGGCTTGTTATCAGGTGCCGGCAAACTCCCCTTGACATTGTATTGTTATTACTAACTTCTATGAGAGGGCCTTTGGTTTCGTTGGACCGGTTATGTGGAATCGTCTACCGGTGCCATTGAGAGATAGTCAGACTGTCACCAGCTTCAGAAGCAAATTAAAAACTGAACTCTTCACTGGCAACCTTGAGCTCAAGTAATAAAATCATCGGAGTTCGTCGGTAGCCTGGAGGTAGAGTCTCGGCCTTGTGAACATGGGGTCCGTGGTTCGATACCAGGTGCCGGCAAACTCCCCTTTCACGACACAAGCTTTTAGTAGCTTACTGTGAAAGGTGTATAAGGTTGTATTTTGGTTTATAACAAAAACCCAGATATATCTTTTTCAAAAAAAAAAAAAAAAAGAAAAAAAAAAAAAAAAAAAAAAAAAAAAAAAAAAAAAAAAAAAAAAAAAAAACATTATCATTGTTACTATTAGGTACCTACTTGTTTGATAACATTATTTTGCTGTGTACCTATGCATTGCTAATGTGTTTGTGTGGGTAGATACTTTTGTTATATATTTTCACTATCTGTTGTTTTTATTGTATTTTTTTTCTCCATGCTTAAGGCTTATATAGCCGTTCACTGTGTAAATAAATAAATATATATTTCAGATAAACTGTATGACTCTAAGGCAATAAAATAAATAAATAAAGAATAAGAGATACAAATAAAGAAAAAAGAAATGGAATAATGACAACAACAATATATTTTAACAGTATTATTAATTCCCGTTTATATTTGAACACATGACGTGATATATTTTATAAGAGCACATTATAACATAAAATACAATATTAAAAGCAAAGTACGCGTGTAGTGGCACAACACATAACACGTATTATGTATTAGGTAAGGCATATAATATCATAATAATAATAATATTATATCACGCTAATAATTATGTGTATAATATCGTGATAATAAATATCCGGGGAGATTCTAGAACGGATAATTAGAATCGATCAAACATCTCGATTAGCGAACTATTACTGCTACTTCTATACCATCACGGTATATCCTACAAGTAGGGTAACCAGTAGATTGCATATAATAAACAAACAAGTTATCGACCTCTCCATGCCAAAAAAATGGAGTCTGCAGGGCTACTCTTGACAAAACTAAACACGATCTTAATCTAGTCTTGATCTTGATCATACGACGCGACGCACGAAGTGACTATTGGCCAAAAATACACGAAAACCGATCGCGCGTTAGCGGTAGCGCGGTGTTTTTGACCATAGTCCCTTCGTGCGTCGTATGATCAAGATCAAGACTAGATTAAGATCGTGTTTAGTTTTGTCAAGAGTAACCCTGCTGGAGTATCGGAAAAATGTTGATTTATTCCCTTTGGTAATTAACCGATTCAACTGCATATAATAAACAAACAAGTTATGGACCTCTCCATGCCAAAAAATGGAGTATGGAGTATCGGAAAACTGCTGACTTATTCCCTTTGGTAATCAACCGATTCAATTGCACATAATAAGCATACAAGTTATCGACCTCTCCATGCCAAAAAATGGAGTGGAGGAGTTCAGGATGGGTGGCGAACCTCATTAATCCCGAATTCAAGATTTACTTTATTTATTTATTTTATTGATTTATCACTTATACGCCTTTTATCCTTTTTAGCCTTTTACATGTTAACCATTTACATAACAAAAATCAAAACAAAATGTGAATTAACAACTGCTGGTACAAATCTATAAAAATAAACAGTAAGAAAATAAACATTTGTTTTATTTATTTCGTTAGTTTTTTCTCTTCAGTTGCTTTACTTTTGTATTATTATTTGGTTTTTGTTTTAAAAGTTTGTTTGTTTTTAAATTTTGGGGTAGTTGGATGAGATCGCGCCTTTGCGATAGGTACATGCGTCTCGCTGAAGGAACTTCAAAAACGCTCGGCTTCGTTCGGGTTCCCTCGGGTGATAATCTGTGCTCGGATCTATCAATCCGACTGATTTTGACAGTTTGATCTTTGATGACTTCGTTTTGATTTGATTGTTTTGTTGACATAATAAGACAGGGTAGGGCGACAAGTTCTAACTATGATGTTCATTTTCGCGATGATAATATTTCGCCATTTCTTGCATTTCGGGTAAACCATGTGCACGTTTTTTATGTCGCATTTTCTTACATAGTTCGTGTATGAATGCCGACTATAATTTAAAAACATGCGTTTTACCTGAAAAACAAGAATAATTGTCGAGTTTAGTATGGATGATGACGACAAGAGAGGATGGTTTACATGTGTGCAGTTCTGATGTTTTTAATTATAATAATATATATATTATTATCATTACACCTATCTATTCCATCCCCACATTAAATCTATCTATCCAGTGCCGGATCAACCGCATTTTGCGCTTGGTTCAAATAGAGATACTGCGCCCCCCCCCCCTCCCCCACCTCTTTTCCAAAAAATATTTTCGTATCATAACAAAATGTGATAATACGCAAAAAATATGAAGTTACGTTTCTTATTTGCCTACTTTTACAAAATGTAATTAGTATCTACCTACCTTATAATTTTTTTTATATCGACCTACCACCATGTTTATAAATATAAACCTAGGCGTAACATATTTTTGTATCTTGATATTGAAAATTTTTACTCAAATACGAGTGTTTTTAGTACAAACATGATGTGTAGCTATAGGTAGATGAAAAATATTTATCTACCTATAGCAAAGTATGCCTATGACCTATAGCTAAATAAGAAAACGTAGCCCCAAGAGGACATGGCGTCATGGGATAGATACATAGATAAACATAACTATTAATTTACCTAAATACAATAATTATACTACTATTTCAATACTTACATGGGATGTGTGCATGTGTGGAAGTAAAATTAACTTTATATCCTATATAAAAATTAAAATAACTGAAGAAAACTATAAACACTCACAAAATCTCAAGTATACACTTTGAGTAAACACACGAAAAAACAGAATAGAAGAAACAAGATAATACATAAAATTTCATAAGCCAAATATATCTAATACGATAATTAATAACGATATTTAGAAATATCATACGATAATAATAATTATTTTTTACGCCAAAAATTAATACGTGCGGTTAATTAAGTAAATAGGTACCTACAACGCAACGGACAACGGTCATTTGTCATCATAATAGAACAGCATTCATAACGGCGGTCAACTGCAAAAGAGTTTATGCAAACAAAAACAAAATCGTCGAAAAACATAATATAATAATATAATCGTTATGTAGGTATGAAAATATGTATATTACATTAGGCTTTCAATATTTTAATTAGTATTGTAATAATATATGCCTATAATAATATTTGGTTGCAATATTTTTAAAAATATTTTAAATAATTATCGTAGTACTATTATAATCTACGCATATTATAACATTTATGTCAATATTGCAACGATTAAACCAGAAGCGAATGTCATTCGGGTGCACGAAGTACATCTTCTGTAAAACGAAGATAATCCATGTTGTATGGAGCACATCCACCTAGTGTTTTAAGATACGTTCTGTTATAATCAACCAAAGCACACATTGTTTCCGCTAGGTAATAGTTTCATTTCTGGTTGTTGTTTGAATTTTAAAGGGCGCCTTGTATGTATTAGTGAGAATATATGTAGGAGCGCAAAGGGCGCGTTGTGGTTGTATATGTAAGCGCTATTGGATCAGTTGGTTGGTTTAGTTGGTTGCATATCTTGTATGTATTAGTGAGAATCTGTGTAGAAGCGTTTAGAGTTGTATTAGTGCTGAGCGGGGCGCTTATATGAGACATTGAAAAAACGGAGATACACGAGATTTTGACCCTTATTATGTATGGAAAAGTTAGAGTACGTAACATTCAAAATCCTTTGAACTTAAATGAAGAAATCAAATTGTATTATATGAGTCGACAGTGATGAGGTATAAGAGCGTGCTACTTTTCGCGGGAATTTCAAAAATAGTTAATCTTATAAAACCGATACATTTTGTGTTATGTGTAACTCTCTATGCAAGCGGAAGTATAGCAATCAATGCGGAAGTACTTATTAAATTATTTATTTATAAAATCTCTGATTAAAACTTAATCCAGAGTTAATCTATGTGCCGCCTTATACTTTCGGCGCCCTGGTGGGCCGAACCATTTGAACCTATGGTAGGTCCGGCGCTGTATCTATCTAGTAGTTAGTACTGTGTTACTAGCTAGACCCGAGCTGAACCGAGGGGATCCGAACGAAGCCGAGCGTTTTTGAAGTTCCTTCAAGTGGTGTTCTCACTTTGGCGAATATCGCCAGGCACCAAAATATCGCCAGCCATTTGAACCGTGTGAACAAAATGACAGCTAGTCTGAAACGATAAAAACCAGTAGAAACGATATCGTCTCGAGTTGACCACCTTCCAACTTCTCGGACGATTGAACGATTTGCACATGCGCAGATATGCGCGGCGTTTGTATCTATGGTAAAAGCTTTATAACCTATAAATTTTATATGTTTGTTTCCCGCTTCGTGACAGCTGTTATCTTTTTTGTTGGTTTGTGGCGTTTGTTTCCTTAATTAAAAGGCGCCTTATAACCCCTACTATAACATTTTCGACTAAAAATAAACACTTCGCGATCTCCATCTCGACGCCATTTTGAAAACAGTGTCAAAATCAAAGCGCATCTGACAGATCGTTTCTATATCGGTGGACTTGTGTGAACAGGTGTGACGATCAATGGGCGTACGGCGAATTTTGTTTTTTCGCCTGGCGTTATATTTTGAAATTCGGCTGGCGATATTCGCCAAATGTGAACACCCCATCAGCGAGACGCATGTTTTGCGATAAACTCGCCCTCTGTATATTAATTTTATTTAATTTGAAGGAAAACCTTCTATGTAATTGTATGTCATCAATGTACAGTAAAGAAAAAATAAATAAATTAATTAATCAATTGAACAGCGGGACGGATAGCTACCGGATAATCTTTTCATCTCTATTTAACTATATCTACATAACACATTGTTGTAATTAAACTTTTATTGTTAATAACTTTGCTTTATTATATTAGCGTGTATATTGTTGGTCCTAACCAACTTTTAAATAATATTATTAAACGCCATCTATTTATAGATAAACGAAACCCTCTTGTTTAAAAAAAGTCACATTTAAATTTGGAATGTTTCGGCGTTTTTGAATTAATTATTCTAAATTTGACAACACGCGACGTGCAAAAGTTCTTATGACCTTTTTTTAATTTATTCTTTACTGTACATTGATAACAAACAATGCCTTTTTTAATAAAAAGTCAAGGGACCTTGCATTGTTTGTGTAATCGAGACCATGCCATAGACAATTAATACATTAGAATACGGATCAATATACAGAGGGCGAGTTTATCACAAATGCTCGATTCCTTTTTGTTTACGTAAAGAGAATTAGAAATTTTCAGCAAATAAACTGTACGTAATGAATTTTACTTATTGTATTCGAACACAAGTATAAAAATTCCATAATGGGATAAATTGAAACAAACCTACGTACGCCATGTCCCAAGTGGCGTAGGCAGAGAGAACGGTACGCCAAACAAACATTTCCTTCTAATGTTAATGGTCTGCAACGAGTTAGGATTTTCTTCTCCATTCCTCCCTATTTTCAGCTAGTCTTTTCAGTTCTACGTATGTGCCACAGTTCATGTCCTTCTTCAGTTTGTCCATATAAGCGTCTCTTGGTCGGCCTTTACCATTTCTGCCTTCGGTCCTACCCTCCGCCCGCGATGGTGATAAGCAGTCCTGGTTGCCTGATTTTGTGGCCAATTACAAAGTACGAAAAAGCCTTTTTTTTTTTTAAAAAAAAAGAAGATATATCTGGGTTTTGTTACAAACCCAAATACAACCTTATTCACCTTTCAAAGGGGAGTTTGCCGGCACCTGGTATCGAACAACGGACCCCTTGTTCACGAGGCCGAGACTCTACCTCCAAGCTACCGACGAACTCTTTCGACAAACGAAGCCATCTTTCAACTATTTAACTAAGAGATACGTCTTTCGTCTTCTTAAGATATTATCAATCGTCTTGGAAGACGAAAGACGTCTCTTTCAATAATTAATTAACACAGTAGATAAATACATTTATTTTAATTTCTAAATGGAATTCTACTACCTAAACACGAGACACCGTTAATATATACACAATTTTATTTAAGACCTAATCAACTACCTATTTTATGTTACGAGGGTTCAGAGGAATAAATAGTTAAGCTACAAATATGAGAAAATTGGATCCGCATGTCTTTCACTTTTACTGCTAATAATAATACTGACATATTGCTTACAAGATGAACCAACACATAGTTTAGTAAAAAAAGGTGATGTTGTACAACTTGTAAACATCAAATCAACCCGTGTGATGAATGACACCCGTACGTTCGGAATATTAAGTAGATGTTTTTCTAGCTTTCCAGGTTTTATTAGTAGATTTTTGTATATATTATTTCTTCAACACATTTTTATCTGCCTGCATGTGCTATATTAGTTTTCAGAATATAAATTTCCCAGATGCATGTTTATTTTTATTTATTCACATATCAGCTCTTGCGTACATAATAATTTAGAGAGATCGCAGTTGCGACGTACTTTTCATGCCTGAAAATATGTAGACTTTAACCAAGATTCCTGAAGGCAGTGAAAGAGAAAAGAAGGTAAATGATTAGCCATAGAAAAAGCTGGCAAATACAAGTTTCCAGTGGGTTGAAAGACTTGGTTTAGTGTGGTCAGAGGTCCTGCAGGTAGTCGCAATGGATAAAAGGGAATCAATATGTCGATTGAATGGAGAAATTTCAATTCGTAATTTGTTTCTAAAGAATTCAACAGTTCTTCGAACACGTCGCACGCAGAGAAGGTGATGGGTATCGAAAAACTTATCATGACAGGGACCAGGTCGAAGACCCAGAGGCAAAACAATTAGATCAGGCAGACGGTGATTCGGTCAATTTACGATGCTATTCATCTGGCTGCGAACAGAAAAATATTGCGCAGGATTATCCATGAGGGACTAACCGGAGATCACGACCCTCATAATTGGGGAAACAGGGAGAGAGAGAATATAAATTCTGGTAACACAGAATAGAAAATTACACACATAATTTCCTATTATAGAAAAATATTGCGCAGGATTATCCATGAGGCACTAACCGGAGATCACGACCCTCATAATTGGGGAAACAGGGAGAGAGAGAATATAAATTCTGGTAACACAGAATAGAAAATTACACACATAATTTCCTATTCATTTTATCAATATCAAGTACCTACCATTAATAATCTTTACACATGTTTTTCTCTTAAAAATCGCTTTTCGCGTATCACATTACCTCTCCCTTATACCTATTAAAATCAGTGGCGGAACTAGACTTTATATAATTATTAAAATGTACCTTCGTAGTGATTGTTATTATTATTATTTTATACTGAAATTACCTTGGCCAAAAGCTGCTAAAGTCTCAGTGTAAATTGTAATTTTGATTCAAATAATAATAAAAAAATCAATTCTTTCACAATTTGATATAATATGTAAGATTTCATTTATTACAGACTATGCCACACTTATTGGAGTGTCCATTGTGCCCTGTCACTTGCACTATGGAGGATATTTTTAACGCATCTCCACCTGCTGTGCGTTTTGCGCAGTACTGGAGATCAGTTTGATGGGTTTTTTCTCTGGGTTTCGACACGATAAATAATAATAATAATATTTCATTTATTTATTTAATTATTCTTTACTGTAATCAATATTACAAACAATTACATAAAAGGTATACATTTAAATTAAATACCTACAATCAATAAACAGAGTGCGAGTTTATAGCAAAGGCGCGATTTTAATGAAATTCTGATTATTTTCGTATTTCAACTTCCCTTTTATTAACTTAATTATTTTCAAAAAATATCCAGATTTACATACCCTCTTCTCCTCTCCTCCGTCACTAAATTCTCAATTTAGAATTGATATTTCAAAAAATAAATTTGTACAAAGGCATTCATATTATCTTCCAATAAATCTAATACAATGTTTCATTAACGTGTTTTAGCATCAAGCGAGTTTGGACAAATAAGAATGCATAGGATATTTTCAGTAATGTTTTAACAGTTGAGACTTGCGCTGGTATTTTGCAAAAATATGCAATGTAAGCGATTGTAGGCACGTGATGATTTTTGCATATATGGAAAACACGCCACTGATTTTATTGATATTATTATTATAATGAATATGAATTTATTTTTATCGAAATTGTCGCTTCACTCCTTCCACAGGCCTGATATTGAATTTCAATTTATGCATAAGAGCGTTTGGCTTAAATAAACACATCATATAAAATTTATTGGAAATTGGAACATATAGTTCTACCAGCGATAACGAAATTACATTTTAGTAAATTTACGATATACCTACTCAGTAGAATCCCCTGTAAATGTGCCACCCTTTTTTGCTAGTTTTTTCAATGTCCCATGAAAAGCAAAAAAGTATTCGTTAAACATTGAGCATAACACATTTTACATTAAAGTTTAATTTATCGACCGACGGTTCTGGGTGGAAGTTCATATAATAAATTTATTAACAAAATAAGATGTATAGTTATACCATTGATGACTTTATTATTTTTACGAGCCGGCTTTCAAGAGCTTCCGCTCTCATCGTCAGGCAATAGTAAAGATTTTTGTCATAGTGATCCCAGAAATGAAAAGTAAAGACATTACAATTTGCCTGACGATGAGAACGAAAGCTCTTGAAAGCCGACTCGCAAAATTAATGAAGTCAACAGTGGAATAATTATACATCTTTTTTTATTAATAAATTACATTTAACATTTCAAATACAGCAGAGATGAAGTATGTAACTCTTATTTTTTCATTGGTACGGAGAGAACGATTTGCATATTTATTACATGTTTACTGGTAGCCCCACTCGTGGGATATGCCGCGATGGAATTTCGAAGCAAACGATGTCTTTTGAGTCGAGTCGGTTTTATTTTCATCGTAATTCCAGAAACGAAAAGTAAATCTAAAAAATAAATTAATTAAATTATAAAGTAAATTTTCAAGCCACATATTTATCGACAGTCCCTACTTACTTAAAAAAAAAAGAATTTCATCATTCTTTCACCCCTAATTTTTTCCACATAATTGAAGTTGTTTTTTTCGAACACCTGCCTTTTACAGGACACCCGAAAACTTACGAAAAAGATTGGGAGACCAATTTTTTGCCGGAAACTCTAAGGGATAATATTTTTATTATTGACTACACAATTTTTATTCCCTTAAAGCATGAGCTCTGCTCAAATTTAAAGGAATCAATTAATTGTGTTTTACTGTGTACCCATTTATAAAGAAAATGATTCAACGTTTAAAACAATGTATATTTATTCCATAATAAACATATTTCAATTTAAAATTGTTGCAGTGCAACGATAATAAAAAATATTCATAATAGATCAAAAAGTATAAAACAGTGTACTAATAATGAACTGTCAAAAAGTGGACTTGTGACAAAATATCTTCCAGACAACGCTGATACAAACATACGCCCATGTAAATTATATTAAATTGTTTGAAAGTTAAATTTTTTGCCCGAAAATTCCGAAAATTCAAACTTTCTGGAAATATTTACACTACACACATCAAACGGTGACATGGATACAATTTCAAAAAGTCGACAGACTGAAAAAATACACCACACACTCCACTAACTTTTTTAACCGACGCCGTCGTTTTAAATTTTACATTATTTTTTACGTCGCTTTTTTGTGTCCATTTTTACCCTCTGAAAAACTAAAAAGTTAAAAACCGTGAAAAATGTATAATTAAACATATAGTGCAAAGATAGTATTTTTTTCTAAATAACTCGAAAATAGAATTTATATTAAAATTTTTACATTGTTTAGTGTTAATATCAAAAAATTAAGTTATTCATTAAGAATATTTCTCAGACACCTCATCCGCACAACCAATACGCCGTGCAGACTCCTTTAAGTAGAAAACAGGAAAAGTGTTCCGTTGCTTACGAATTGGCTTAAGCTGCGTCAAGCGCACTTTACCCACGGAACGTTTACCAATCCTACCAATTGCTGTTTCAAACCACTATGTTCGACATCTGTTGAGCATAGATGTCTATTCGTAAGCGTTGGGACGCCTTTCTCACTCCTTTCGATTAGATTTCGCGAAATGTTACATTGTGTAAACATGGTTCAAATGTTATATTGTGTAAACATGGTTCAAATGTTATATTGTGTAAACATGGTTCAAATGTTATATTGTGTAAACATGGTTCAAATGTTATATTGTGTAAACATGGTTCTCCAATTGAGATGTCTGATTGGTTTTGTCGTCTAACATTGTGCCCAAATCCAGTAAAACAATATAAATTAAATAAAATATAAATAAAATACAATACTATACTACTATACTATACCATCACGGCCTTTTTCGAACACCTGCCTTTTACAGGACATAATATAAATTAATAAAAAAATTGTAAATAGTCTATACATACTAATTTTTATCTGTGAGTACGTTTTTATGTATTTAAAAGTTTGCATTTCGAATCGCGTAGGTATATTTTAAATAACGTTCTACGACGCCAGAAGAATTTAGAATGAAAAATAAAATAGTAGACGAAAAAAAAAACAGCATAGTGAAAATTTAATGCAGAGAGCATGAAATGCGTCGCCAGCTGCGAGCTTTCTCACAAATTATGTAGCTACATTATTCTATAAGAAGAGAATAATTCTGAGAACTCTGAATACGGTAAAGTATAAAAATGCTTGCTTGTATACCTACATACATTCTACTTGAATTAATTTGTAGAATTATAATATTTTTGTTTTGATATATTTTACTTATGTTTGTTGTTTATATTATTATATAAATATATTTAAGGAATTTCTATTGAGTAAATTATAATTTTGTGAATGTCGGATCTATCTGTGAGTGTTTGCCTGATGTATGTTCGAGATTGAATGCATGTGTCTAGAGGGTAATTTTTCCCGGATTATTTTTGTTCCCGGGAAACGGGAAATTCATTATTATATTTATTAATATTCAATCTTCAACAAATTTGGTAGAAAAACTCTCAAAACTTGTTGACCCTTGCAAACATTTTGATTTGATAAAATAAAAAATCAATTTTTTGTTACCAATATAAGTTTTTTGCTTAAAAAAAATTAAATAGCCGACTGACGAGATTTATTATGGTACTCTTTGTTATATCAAAATACAAATTGTTTACAAAATATATATACCAACTTTTTAATTTTTATTCATCTTATCAAGCAAACAAATATTATGGATTTTGGCAAAGCTTTTTCAATAAACAAAAATCAAGTTTTTTTGATGATTTTTGACTTCAAAAAATGAGAAATTTTAACAAAAAAATGATTTTTTAGATCGGTCAATATCCGTGAATAAAACAAAAAAAATTGACAATTTTCTGAACTTATATTTTTAAGAACTATCTAACTTTTCGAAATATTAAAAATAACATGAAAAATTGTAGGATTCTTGTACATTGTCGGCCAAATACACCCCTGGTTTCGATGTTTAGAATTATGCTTTTTTAAACGAATACATTGAAGTTATAATTAAGTTTTTTTTTAAGTAAAACACCAATTTTGGTAATAAATATTTGTTTACATATTTTATCACATCAAAATGTTCGTCAGCGTCAACAAGTTTATTACGACTATTATTAAACAAAGATTTCGGTATCGGTATGGCAATCTGCATGACTAATAATTTGTGTTTATTTTCCCAGGAGATGTTTCATTTTTTTCCCGGGAAATGGGAAATAAAAATTAAAGAATTTTTCCGGGAATTCCCGGGAATAACCCTCTACATGTATCTAGAGATAGTGTGTGCATGGTCTGGATGTTTTATTATTATTTTGTGTGAATTTTGATGATTTTACTGATTATGTATATTGAACATCTGTAATGCGCCTTAATATAAATAAATAAATAAATATATCTGTAGACTCCCTTTGCTTCAAATATATACTGTTTCTTTTAAAGACCTTGGCGAAGAATACGTCTTCTGCTCTTTTCCCCGAGTTTATGAACGTCTTTAGCAACTTCAGTGCAGCAGTGACTGAATGACTTTTTTTATTCTTCACTGAATATAAGTTACAATAACAATCAATACATAGTACGAAAAATCAACAACCTTAGGTTTAATTTAAAGTACAAAAGGCAAAGGTTAACAGTAATACGATATCTTCCAATTAATCTTGTCATTTTATGGCATAGGAAGGGCAACTTGTACGATCTTTTTTTATCAATTATTCTTTACTATAATTTAATAAAATTACAAAAAATTTTACATAAAAAAAATATTTAAATTAATGCAATCTATATATACAGAGGGCGACTTGACCATGGAGACGTGATTTCTTCCAACTAACCCAATTTCATGAAACCTTCACAAAAAACATTTAAGAATGAAAAAGAGGAGGTACATGGCATAAGAATAGGAAGAAAAAGGGACTAGGAAAAGATGGCAAAAAATTGAGTTTCTATTATTATATTTTGACAAAATTATAGTGTTGTTTACGTGCCAAAGCACCTCAAGGACACTGTACAATTCATCAATTCCAGGACATTACATCCGCGTCATATTATAAATATAGATAAAGAAATAGATTTAATGAGAATATTGGATACCTGCATAAAGGTATCCACGTCAGAGGTTACATTTATTGTATTAGTCAAGAATGTAAAACAGAATACTATTTTTAGTAAAACTTAATAGAATAAAAGGTTTTGGGTCCGTTCTGGATGTCTTAAGATCTTAATGTTATATAATGGTCCTTGACTACTCTTTTGAAGGCGTGAAGAGTGGAGAGCGACTTTATTCTAACAGCAAGGACCATGAACAGAAAATGAGTTCGTAAAAAGTTTGAGAGCTGGTGTCGCCAGAAAATGCACGCTATTTGATCGTAAGAACTTAACATAACTCAAACATTACCTTAAGATAATATTATTATGCGCAATTAATTAGTCGGCTGGTTACACTACTCTGTGTGAACTGGCTGGTGATATATAATAAAAGCAGAAGAAATAAGAAGTTACAATGGTTTGGAGATGCTGATCGAATGCACGATGAAAGGATGACGGATCTGAAAGGTGAATAGGATCTATTTATCTGAAATAAAAGGTTTAAGGAAGCGTGGATGTCCAAGAACTACGTGGCTTGAGAACGTAGATCAAATTCTAAAGGACGGCCGCGTATTGAGTATGAAAAATCAGCGTACATGTATGAGAAAATGGATGAATGAAGAGGAAGCGAAGGAAGTGTGCAGGGATAGATCTATATGGCGTTCCGTTCTCTCTGCCTACCCCACCTGGGACACGGCGTGAGGGTATAGTATAGTATAATAAATAGTATTTTTATTTTATTTCCGCTTGTAATGTATGTAAATAGTATTTTTATTTTATTTCCGCTTGTAATGTATGTAAAAAATTGTTTGTACTTTTTAAAACTGTAAAAGGCGAAAGCCGTTTATTGCAATAATAAATAAATAAATAAATAATAAATAAATAATCTAATATATAAAGTTCTCGTGTCACGGTGTTTGTTATCATACTCCTCCGAAACGGCTGGCCTGAATTTGATGAAATTTTGTGTGCTTATCGGGTAAGTCTGAGAATTGGCCAATATCTATTTTTTAAACCCCTAAAAGTTAAGGGTGGTCCACCCCGAATTTATGTTTTTTTTATTTGTTGGAAAAAAAATATTTTTATTTTTTATGGTGAGGCATTAAAAAATACATACAGCCCTAAATGTTCACTCTTCTACCATCAACCCCTATTTTTTGATAGCGATATTACACGATAACAACGTTTGCCGGGTCAGCTAGTATAGTATAAGAAAGAAAAAAAAATATTTCAAGTATTCAGTAAAAACAACATAGTACTTTAAAAATATAAAGAAAATTTATTAAGTGTTCGGCATGTGGGTGGATGTAAAAACTCAATATATGCATTAGTAGTAGCTCAAACTCAAAGTTGTTCTGCGTAATTAATCAAATCTTCATAAAATCCCAATTTTCAGACAAAATAATAATAATAAAAATGTTGAGAGAATTAAAAAGCATTAAATTCTCATAAAAATAATTATTTCCAAAATGTTGGGACTGTTTACCCAAACTTTTTAATACCACACAAAAAAGTGACATTCAAAACATGTCTTTTAGTCTACAAGGCGATATGAAAAAAATGGCTCCATCGTGCCTCACAGAGCTTAGTCCCCTTGACTTGACCATTAGAAGACCTCTGCGCTCTTCGAAACTGGCTGTGAATTAAATATATTAACTGAGCCCACTAGAGTATGTAAGTCTAACTTCTATGAGAGGGTTTTTGGTGTTGTTGGGCCAGTTGCGTGGAATCGCCTACCGGTGCCATTGAGAGAAAATTAGACTGTTACCAGCTTCAGAAGCATATTGAAAACTGCACTCTTCACCGACGCCCTTATGATGGTCTAGGGACTGTTAAACGGCGTCAAAACAAAATCATACAGAATCATCATGATCATCACACGTTTTACGAATATTGAAATAAAATTTTTGATACAAGGATTCAAAGAAACGTAGATATTCGGTTGAACGTATACCTTCTATATTATACCTCTTATAATATAATATATTTATACATGACCTCAAGGGCGCCGTATTGTGTATTTATTATCTAAATCTCCTGACAAAAGGGTATGTATTCGGCGTCTTTCTAAAGCTCTCTCTATTCGCCCACTATCGCAAGCTAAGAGGGAGTTTGTTTTAGTAATTACCTACTTTGTTTTGATTTGTAATATTGTAACCAATGTACACAGTGAAGAATAAAATAAATAAATAAATAACTGTACGCGCAACGCTAACTGGTCTATCTCCAAATTTCGTCCAAACTGATCTCATTTTTGAAGTAGAAGACATTCAGAATTGGTGGCATGCCTCATCTTTGAATTGAAGAAAAAAGGACACTCTAAAAGTCAATACTTTCGACCAACGGTTCTTGGTGCAATTTCATGTTGAGACAATCATAGTGGAAGTACTAAATAAGTGTTGTTTCATTTATATTATAATAATTTAACAAGACACTGCACATTTAAATATTCCCCGTTAAAAAGCTAAGATACAATATTTTTTAATATGCGAATTTATTTCTGTGAATTGTCCGACAATTAAAACAATCCAACTTAGGGCCGCGTACTTCGGACAAAATATTCCTGAGAAATATCGCCGAGGAAATTATTTTTCTTTCGACTTTAAATATCTGAATAAGATATAAAAGGACGTATTTCAAGATAATTTCATAAAAAAAAAAATACTTTTCGAAATGAGTATGTTTTTCAAATACTTGCCCATTGCGAACATTGACCTTTAGACTAGTTACGCATTACATATTTTGTTATAATTAAAATAACCTTTCTTAGAAAAAATGTTCCAAAAATAATATCTATTAATTATAATCTGTTTCATTCCATATCATTAAGATGCTAATGGTCTCTTTCCTACTCATACTGAAGTATTGAACATTCCACATATCTGTCAAAACAATAAAAGGATTTTAATATATTATGTACTATTCTTGACGTGGATACGTATCCAAAATATTTAATGTAATACAATATCATATTTATTTAAGTTCTGACGTGGATACCTTTATGAATCCGAGATTCTCATTCAATCTATTTATTTATTTATATTTATATTATGACATGGACGAAATGTCCTAGAATTGATGAATTGTACAGTGTCCTTGAGGTGCTTTGGCACGTACGTAAACGACACTTTAATTTTGTCCAATAATAATTCACAATAACAATAAAAAAACAATGAATTTCCTTCAAGTCTGCAACACTCAACATATTATGCACTTAGATAGGTACATAAATGTATCTATACCAACATAATATAAACTAATAATGGTGGGATGGTTATAAAAAGGTGCACTTCTAATATATGAACCATCAATATATTATTTTGTATTATAACATAACACTTTACACAATAGGGAACATGCATGTGTGAGGAATATGAATAAATGTTATCAATTCATATTAATAAATATACGCTGATCACGAATATCCTAATAAGAAACCATAAAATAAAACTTTTCATTCATTATTTTCATTTTAAAAATCCATATTTTCTGTTATTGAATTAGTCCGGTGTGACGTCGCTAGGCGCTATTTTGTATTGCCACACATTTCACTCTTAGTACTGTTTGTAGCGCCTGATATTGTCAAACACTGCTCCGCCACGAGTGGACCTTTTTGCGGCGAAGTGTGAAAATTGCTTTTTTAAATGGTGATAAAAACCATAAAAATGCACATTTAAAAATATAAAAAGTACCATAATTTTTCTAATTTTCTGTACTATTTTTTGGGTTGAAAATTTTTTTTTGTGAATGTTCCCTATTGACACAATATGACAATTTACACAAAATAAACTAGTACCAAATTGAGAAATGAATCATGTACAATGGGTACTAACGCGACGATACACATATTATTGTATATACAATGCACCAAACAAAAACATACTTTTATAAAAAAAAAAAATTAAAGATGACGGGTTTTTGTTATAAACCCAAAAAAAAACAAAAATTTCACAGTGAGCTAAAAGCTTGTGTAAGGAAAGGGGAGTTTGCCGACACCTGGGATCGAACCGCACACCTCTTGTACATGAGGATGAGACTCTACCTCCAGGCTACCGACGAACTCTACAACTACAACGAGAGATTCAAATTGAATGTATATTTTTGAACCAACGCTCGTTTAAGACTTTTTATATTACGCGGCGGCAGAATTGCCATCCACACTTCTCAGCATTATACAACCAGATAAGTCTCCAAATGATCAGTCATGGTCACACAAAAACTCAACAGTCTAATGCCGGGAAAAATTCACCTATCCAGATATGCAGGATATCAAAGGATTAGGCTCAGAACGCGGGTTCAAAATACCAGCATTGTGCCTGAAATATCTGTGTTCAAAAACTTTTTTACAATATTACAAGTGTTTATTATAATAGATTTTTGAATTTTAATGTAGGTACAAATTAACCGGTAAATCTAATTTTTGTAAATTATTTATTAAAGATTTCGGAGTTACCCCTGTAGCTGACATGACTAAAGGTATTATATAAACGGACCTAGAATGCCAAATATTTTTTATTTCTCCTGCTAGTTCTGTATATTTACGTATTTTTTTCTGCGACGGTTGTTTGTATATTATGTGTATTTGGGACAGCGATTTCAGACATTTCCTACGCGAATTTCCTAATGGATATGAAATTATATTGGTCGCAAAATTTGATTGGTCGCACTACGTATCGAATCTCAAGTCTATATTAAAAGTCATTGATTTCAAAATACTCACAAACTTATAGGAAATACCTAAGTGGAATCCCAGTTTTATTTTAGATACTCCACATCGATGATTAAATTTATTTAATGTTAGTACGTAGAGTGGATTGATTTACAAAACATCAGATCAGTATTGAGGAATAAATTTCAATAAGATGTTTTTTCTATATTATACTTATTCAAACTTTGTAGACCAATTTGTATAAAGATTTTGTATTCCGAATACCGAATTCGAAAATCAAAAGTTGGGAATTCAATTATTATTAATGTTATGTATAGCCAACTTTAAAAATCTTTTATCCGAGTTGTAGTAGGTAGGTTCTGCAGCAAATAAATTAATAAAGAATATATCGCTATGTCAGAAGAAAAACAAACTATGTAAAGATATTGCCTGCTGATTATTTATCAAATAAACGGCTAAAACAAAAAATATACATTTCAATCAAAGTAGGCACTTAAAAATTATATAAGCAATAACTTTATAATAAAAAGAGGTTTTTTATATTGGCATCTTCAAAAGTATATACTTAATAATAATAATAACATATTTTTGTCACTGTCATTTTTCAATACGGCAACACAAAGTTTGATTGTTGATGTATAGAAGCGAAACATGGACGTAGTTGAAGTCGGTAGAAATTAAGAGTGTTTGGAAATCGTGTTGTTCCGTGGAGCACCCGGAAAAGAATTAATCTCTCACTCTTTTCCATAAGCTTTTGAGTGTCTTACTTAGGCAGTTGTCCGAAAAACTAAAGAATTCAGTGCTGATGGCTTGCCATAATGAATGTCATATTATTTTGTTGGCACAGAGAAGATATCTTGCATATTTATTACATGCAGCTAGTCTGCTAGCTACCCCACTTGTGGGATATACCGTGATGGTAGAGTTCAGAAATCATAAAATTCTGGAAATCTGAGACCATCTCTTTGATTGGAGTCGATCGTTTGTTGTCTAATCTGATTGTTGTGGATCGCCGATAGTATATGAGATGTCTGTCCAGCCCTAACTGATGTCGTTTTGTTTTGGCATCTTGTTGCCAGCGTACAATACATATTTCTTTATTATTACGATTGAATTAAATTTTCCAAAAATTGACATAGCGCAGTTCCTCTCCAACTAACATAAATCTAAAGAGGTCGAAGCACTCTAGTCATAGGTATATAAACAAAGTATTAACATCAAATTGAATAGTTTTTCGTTTCTATAAAGAACGCTATTTCTATTTTTATTGACTCTGACCACGAAAATTTCACAAATTCGTGCACTGATGCTATTTATAACTTTGTTCAGATTTTTTTTCTTTTTAATCTATTTTTAAAAACAAAATAAAATAGATTGATATATCAAACCACGATGGGAGGCGCCCAACGTGGGGCTTTTCAGCGGAATTTTCAAGTTTTCAGTTTAAATCACTATATAGTGATAATCTCGCCACTGCACATCATCACATTTTTTCTTGTGTATATTGCTTTATTTATTTGTTATATGAATAATGACGTGCAAGAAGAATAAAATAAATAAATTAATAAGTAATTACGCAAATTAATAAAAAATAAAACGTTCAGGATGGGTGGCAAATCTCATCACTGCTGAATTAAAGATGTAAGATGTCTTTATTTTTTCAACACCTGCATTTTACTGCACACTCGAAATCTTACGGAAAAGAATAGGAGACCAATTCTTTGCCGGGTGCTCTACGATTTATTTATTTATTCATTCATTCATTCTTTACTGTGCATTGATTACAAACAATAAATTACATAAAAGGTAAACTTTCAAGTTAGATACAATCAATATACAAAGGGCGAGTTTATCGCAAAGGCGCGATCTTTTCCAAGTAACTCAATTCGGTGACAACGATTCTATATTAATTCAAAATATAATTTAAAAATACTACAATATGGTCCACATTAAAGAATTAAAGAATTTATTAAAAGTAAAAGTAAATATAAACATGGTGAGTTATTGTACACATAATATTAAATATAACAATAAAAAATTGTAATCCCCAAACAGCAATAGGATTGCTGGTATAAGGGGACATAAGACAAACAAATATTAATTCCAAATCATATCATAATCACAAACACAATCACAATTACTCCCTCTCTTCAATCAGTTGCTTCCTCAGTTTTTTGTTGAAAAGTCCAAGGCTATTAGCTTCCTTAATGTGGTTTGGCAACGAATTGTATAATCTTGAAGCAGAGTAGAGAAATCCATACCTTTCTCGATTAGTACGCGGTGTGTCACATCTTATGTGTTCTCTCGTTCTAGTAAATCTACTGTGAGTATTATTATTATAGGTCAAATTCATATTTGATTTAATCATTCCATGTTTCACTCTGTACTACATCATCTTTGCCTTTTCCATGAAAATTAGGTCATCCAAATTATAGAAAACATTTTCAAAACATAGCAAACATTTTCGAAATAACTGACCAAAAATAATCATTTGTGATTTTAAACTTTTAAAAATGAAATAAAAAAACAATGCTTTATTTTTTCCAACATAAACCCTTGTTGTTCTAAACTTTGATATCATAATATCTGCACGTGACGTTCCCTAAATTTGAAATCGAAATACGAAACGAATTCTCGATCTCATCCTATACCCACAAATGTACATATTATTATTATTATAGAATATTGTAAATGATTATTAAAATAAACTATGTATTTTTAAGTTATATCACCATTACTTATCTGAGTTTTACATTCATAAATATCTGAATCTAAAATATAAAATTATCGTGTCACGGTGTTTGTTTCATACTCCTCCGAATAGGCTGAACCAATTTTGATGAAATTTTGTGTGCTTTTCGGTTAGGTCTGAGAATTGGTCAACATATATTTCTCATAACCCTAAAAGTAAGAGTGGTCCACCACGTTTTTTTTTTATTTATTGAAAAAAAAATATGGTGAGGCATTATAAAATACATACAGCCCTAAATTTTTACCTTTCTACCATCAACTCCTATTTCTAAATAGCGATATTAGTAATTCAATCATTTTCGACAAGAATCGAAATAATGTATATGGCAAAACAACGTTTGCCGGGTCAGCTAGAATTTTTATGAAAATTTAATTTTATAGAAATCCGCATACTTTTTTAATTATTAAACTCGCCTTGTAAGCAAGTAGTCGTGGTTTAAAGCCTAGAGAATACATGACGTTTCTGTTCGATTTTCGGAATTAGATCGATCTGAATAGTTCATCTAGAAATTCGACTGTACAGTCGGAATGTTTAAAATCCGATAATACTTATTTCTTGAGAGGACAATGAGTGTTTGGCAAGACAGGTGGAGTAGTGGAAGAAAGGGTAAACTTGTCTGCCAGTTCTTTCCGAAGTCCGAGTCCGTGAAAGACTGAAATTGAGCTTCTTGTCCTTGATCTTTTTTCAGTACAGCTTATTACTAGACATGCCCAGCTAAGAGGTAAGCTTTTTGAGTAAACCTTAAGTGATAATCCATGGTGCACATGTGGGACAGGAGCTCAATACGCAGAACAAATGTTTTGAATATGTCTTTTGATGATGGATATAAGAGAGGAAAAGATTTTGGGTATGACTGTCGACACTCCTCAACCCATCTGGTATGGAGAAGTGTTTTTAAATGCCACGAACGCTGCACACTTTAAGGTATTCGTGGATGTGTGGGTCTCAAGGTGGGATCTGCTACATCAGCCGGTTTCAACACCCACTGACGTGGTAGGGTCGAAGATGCCAACACTGGTGTAATGGTACTGATAGACTGGAGAGGGTTGCAAGAATAAGACATTGTAACCTAAATGGATAAATAGGAGTCCTTGGACTCTTGATATATCCAGAAAATAAATTTATTTCTCCACTATATTTTGGAGAGGAGTGTTAATGCGCTAAATATTGATTTATCTAACCAATATACGGAATTTGTCTTCTACAAAACATATAATCATCTCAAAACATTACACAATCTTCAAACATAAAGAATTACAGAATAAACAATGCTACCAATCTAAAATACGTAATCATTAAGGTCTGCAAACGCAGACTCTGTCAATAGACTTGTGGTACCGCGTAGTGGGGTCTGGCCAACTATGTTGATCGTGCCTTCTGTGTGGCTGGTCCGTTGCTGTGGAACAAAATTCCCTTTGATTTGCAAACTCTGGACAGTGTGGAGGTGTTCAAGACGAGGTTAAAAACCCTATTGTTCGGGAGGTGTTATGATTCTTGAGTGGGCCCTTGCGGTGGTTTATCCACAAAACGGCGCATCATGAATAAGTTGTCTACATAGTTATTATAATTAAAAACAAAGAAAATTGGTGTCAGTTAACAGAAAAGTTATAGAATAAGAAATTTTACGAAAATCTGCCATTTAAAGCACGCTCGAAAATAATTTTTAAAATGAAACACAATATGTAGTTATTCCACTATTAATATTTCAATAGTGGAATAACTACATATTGTGTTTCATTTTAAAAATTATTAATATGAACTTCCACCAAGAACCGTCGGTCGATAAATTAAACTTTACACACTCGAAAACTTACAGAAAAGCGTGGGAGAGCTTTTCTCTATCAAAACTCTACGGAGAAAGCTCAGAAGAAGAACTCAAATAAAATGTATTTTTTTTTACATATCTCAACCCTTTTAATATACAATATTCCTACTTTATAAGTTTTTTATCCTTACTCTATAATATTCCAAGAATAAACATGTTGAAAAACTTAAAACTTTGCCGTCACATGAAAAAAGTAAATATAGAGAAAAGTGGTTTGGCTAAATACCGAAAACCGGATAATGTCTAAATACCGAATACCGGATAATGTCGAAATACCGAATACCGGATAATGTCTAAATACCGAATACCGGATAATGTCTAAATACCGAATACCGGATAATGAATATCCGACGAAATTCTAAGTCGAAAACATATTTGACAGCAATATTTTGGTCATTAATGTGACATGTTTTGATTGGACAATGTATTGGGAGTTTTCAGTACGGCAGTACAAAAGTTGATTGTTTATGTATAAAAGCGATACAAGGACGTGGTAGAAGACTGTAGAAATTTAGAGTGTGAGGGAATATGTTGAAATATCTTAATTTGTCGGATATTTCAGGAGTCCAAGGACTCCTATTTATCCGTTTAGGTGACAATTTATTTATATTTCAACTCTCTCTAGTCTAATATCACTATGCCAGTGTTGGCATCTCCGATCCTACCACGTCAGTGGGCGGGGGAAATCGTTAAGTTCCATAAAATTAAATTGTTTAATAATTTGAATGTTCATGTTGATATTTTTAACATAACATGCAATGTCTTTATCGCCAGGATAGAGACTCTCCTTTGATTGTTTCTTTTTGATGATATCTTTTGTGGTATTTTTTCTGTATCTATCTGCTTTTTTTATTGTTTTTTTGAATTGGCATTTCTTTTTTTTTCATTTTTCCTGCTGAGATCGCCTTGGCCGAAGCAGTTATGGTCTCACTACAGGATGATATTTTTAGAATAATAATAATATTCAAACCAAAATTGTCCTCACGGGCAGGCCTAAAGAGCCAACCGGCCAAAATTGCCATCGTAAGTTCTAACTAACATGTATAGACAATTCACACAGACCGAGCTAGTCCCAAACTAAGATATGAATCTTGTATTATGGGTACTTACACGACGATACACATATATACAATACACTGAACACATATACATGTAACACCCAGTCCCAGGACAATTTGAAAAAGGTCATTCTTCATTTTGCTCTCGCCGCGAATCGAACCCGGGACCTTCCTCGGTAAATCTATATAACATCTATGAGAGGGCTTTTGGTGTTGTTGGGCCAGTTACGTGGAATTGTCTACCGGTGCCATTGAGAGACAATCAGACTGTCACCAAAGAAGCAAATTGAAAACTGTACTCTTCATCGACGCCCTTGAGACGGTCTTGGGACTGTTAAACAGTGTCAGAATAAAATCATCCAAAATCATCATCATCGTAGGAATCTTTTACAGTCTCTCTTCGATGTCCCTTTTAGGAGGTAATAAAGTATATCAAACACACATCTCGGATGTGTAGGTAGGTACCGAATATCCGTTTCGTGACTAACAATACAAAAATATTTCCACTTTGATAAAATTGTAATTTTATATCATTCTGCGAGCAGTATCAGAAAAAGTTTCGATACAGCGTCAGATAATATAGATACGAGGAAAAAAAGAAAATTCAAACAATTTCAAAAAGTTTTAGTTTTTTTTCCTCCTTTCTTCTTACTCCAGTACCAACATATAAATCGACAGTCCAGTTCCACACCTCAACAAGTAGAAATATCTTAAGTCCTGGAGCACCCGGTAAAGAATTGGTCTCTCAGTCTTTTCCGTAAGTTTTCGAGTGTCCTGCAAAAGGTGGGTATTCGAAAAAATAAAGATAATTTACATCTTAAATTCAGCAGCAGTAATGAGGTTTGCCGCCCATCTTGATTGTCTTAATTTTTCATTGGCACGGAGAAGACGGCTTGCATGTTTATCACATGCAGCTGATCTGCTGGCTACACTACATGTGGGATATGCCGTGATGGTATAGTATAAAAATGTCTTAATTTAAAATAAAATAGACTTTGTATTTTCCACTGGAATAACTTTAATTAGATTTAAAACGTTTTCGGAACTACTTGTTCCATCATCAGTAACAATAATGAATATGGAATTCCACAGTGTTAATCACGAAACATTCGAAAAATTATAAAAATGTCTTATTTTCGGGAACATGTCATTTATGTAGGTACTTTTGCTATATTTATATTACACTTTGAAAACACAACAGAAAGTGAAATTATACTATGTAATTGAAAGACATACGTTGTCTTTGTTTCGTTCAATAGTTAAACAATTCTAAATATTTATTTGTGGATTTGAAAAAAGGTATATTATTTTTTTTCTATAACTAAACATTTAATATATAAAAGGAACCGTGTATTTTTTATAGTTATTTGTTTGTGTAATTGGAAGAGTGGATTTGATTGTGTGTATTACCAGCCAAATCAAACTTTACAAAATTTTCGACTTGTTGAGTTATGGATTTGAGTCGACTTGAGTCGATACGTGTATATATATTTTTCTTGTAATAATACCATTAGCTCATATTGAAAATAAATTTACTGAAAAATTGGTATCCAAGAAAAAAGTTGACGAGAAGATAAGAATACGTATATGTTTTGTATTATATATAACCTATATACAGTTATTTACACAATTTCTTTGTTTTCTGAGATTTTGAGAATGTATGAAAAATTTGGTATTATTTTTAAACGCCCATACCATTTTGTTATTTTTCACAAATGGGATAGTCAGCGGAGAGACTGCAAGTAATTAATTTTTTTTTTGAAAAAAAAAAGATATAGGTATCTGGGTTTTATTATAAATCCAAATGCAACCTTATACACCTTTCATAGTAAACTAAAAGCTTGTGTCGTGAAAGGGAGTTTTGCCGGCATCTGGGATATAACCACGGACCCTCTATTCACGAGGCCGAGACTCTACCTCCAGGCTACCGACGAATTCGCAAGTTGTCATAAGATAAGAGATAAATAAGAAATACTTTTCTATACACAGATGTCCTTATAGCTGGCAGACTAACCACTTATGTAATTTCTTCTAGACAACCACTGCTGTCTCAATAAATTGTCATCTCTGTGAATGTATGCAATTTTTTCTTTTATTTTTCACGAATGGGATAGCCATCGGATAGACTGCAAGTAATTAATATGCAGGTTGTAGTCTCCGTGCCAGTAAAAATATAAGACGTACAGGATTGGTAGCACACCTCATCGCTGAAATGTTAATAAAAATGAATGTTGATATTTTCAACCGACGGTACTTGGTGGAAATTCATGTTGAATTAATTAAAATAAAACACTTATTAGTAGTATATCCACGGTGACTTTTTATTGGACGCGAGCCGGCTTTCAAGAGCTTCCGCTCTCATCATCAGGCTGGCGAAAAGTAAAGAAATTACAGGTTGGTAACAAATATATATAGTATGTCATTGGGTAGCAAAACAAAAGAGGTAGTTAAGACAGTGGTAACAAACAATTGAAATAGAGAACCGTTGTGGACGGATTTAAAAAAAAACATCTCCAGCATTTGCCTTTTAACGATATTGGGGAAACCACAAAAACCCATATCAGAGATGAGCATTATTTTTTTAAGAGGTAGCCTTCCTCTGATAGTTAGTATACATAAAATATGAATCTGCTTGATATAATGTTATGTTTTTATATGAAAAATTTTTGTGTGAAAAAAAAGTGTTTTATTTTAATTAATTAAAAATGAATGTAATATACATGTAAATAGTCCTCCCAGTGTTCAGCCAACAACGAGCTAACTGGATTGGCCACAACATCAGGCACCCAGGACTACTCATCGCCATCGCGGAGGGTAAGACCGAGGGGACAAATGGCAGAGGCCGACCAAGAGATGCGTATATGGACCAACTGAAGAGGGACATGAACTGTGGCTCATACGTAGAGCTGAAAAGACTGGCTGAGAATAGGGAGGAATGGAGAAGAAAAAACAAACTCGTTGCAGACTAATCCAATGGATTGTAACTCATTATAATACATACATACCATCACGCCGCTTCCCTCGCGGGGTAGACAGAAAGGATCGAGCGCCACTTCCTTCTATCCTTGCGTACATCTTTCGCTTCCGTCACTGTCACACAATTCCTCATGCATGCTCTCCTGTTCAATGTGCTCAACACGTGACCGTCCTGTAGGATTTGATTTAAATGATCTTGCCATTTAATCCTCGGACGTCCACGTCTCCGAGCACCATTCCTCTCAGCCAAATATATCTTCTTAGTCATTCTGTCCTCATTCATTCTTTCCACGTGCCCAAACCATCTTAACTTATTTACATTCATCCTTGTTATTACACCAACTTTCATTCCACATTCCTTTCGTATATTTTGTAGTTTGGAAGACAAATTGTTTTTAGTAAGAAATTGAAACATTCAATTTATTTTTGACAGTTAGTTATTTTAAATTAAGAATTTGAATACTAAGTCGATGATGATGATGATGATGAAGATTAAGACGGGCGATTTGTTTTAAGACAGTTTAAAAGACTCTCAACTGTCTCAAGGGTGGTATTACAAAATTATCATCATTATTATCTTTCTTTGAGTCCTCATTTTCTTATAAACAGGCTTTTTCGGCTATCTACTTATTTATTTTCAAACGTACAAGGAATAACTGCTATTCCAAGTGTTAAACTTGAATAAGTGGCGACACCTTACTTATAAACAGTGATTAACACTGCTCCAACTTTATACTGCTACCATACTATACCCTCACGCCGTGTCCCAGGTGTGGTAGGCAGAGAGAACGGAACGCCATATAGATCTATCTTTACACACTTCTTTCGCTTCTTCTTAATTCATACAATTTCTCATACATGCATGCCGATTTTTCTTACTCAACACGCGGCCGTCCTTAAGAATTTGATCCACGTGATCAAGCCACGTGATTCTTGGATGCCCACGCTTCCTCACACCCCCTCTTTCAGATATGTACAACCTCTTCGTCATCCTTTCATTGTGCATTCGCTCAACATGTCTAAACCATCTTAACTTGTTCACACGCATTCTGTCCACAACACTCCTCTCACATCCGCTCATTCTCCTGATATCCTCATGTTTCACTCTATCTCGCAACTTTTTACCAACCATTCTTCTCAATGATCGCATCTCCACAGCATTTATTCCACTCTCGTCCTTCTTTAGCCAGTCCAAGTTTCGCTTGCATACATAAGGGCTTTAGCACACCTCCGCCGCGAAATAGCGAAAGCGAAACCGCTGAGCGGAGTCGTAGTAGCGAAACCGCTTTTAGCTAGTACATTTGCGCGGAACGCGAACAGCGAAATCGTGATACCGAATAAACACTATTACGTACGCAGTAGTGTGAAATTAGTGGAACTAAATTGCATATTCCAAAGTAATTATCCGATATTGGCCGAATAATAAATATTGAACAATAATCTATCTATACCATCACGGCTTTCCCACAAGTTTATTACATACAGTTGGTCTACTGAGTACCTCACTATCTTTACCATCACGACATCTCCCACAACTTTATTACATACAGTTGGTCTAATGACTACTCCACTCTATCTATCTATACCATCACGGCTTTCCCACAAACTTGTGGGTACTTGGTAGATCAACTGTATGTAATAAACTTGTGGGAAAGCCGTGATGGTATAGATAGAGTGGAGTAGTCAGTAGAACCACTGTATGGAAAAAAACTTGTGGGAGATGTCGTGATGGTATAGATAGTGGGGTAGTCGGTAGACCAACTGCTTGTAATAAACTTGTGGGAAAGCCGTGATGGTATAGATAGATAAAGTGGGATAGTCAGTAGACCAACTGCTTGTAATAAACTTGTGGGAAAGCCGTGATGGTATAGATAGATAAAGTGGGATAGTCAGTAAACCAACTGCATGTAATAAACTTGTGGGAAAGCTGTGATGGTATAGATAGATAAAGTGGGATAGTCCAACTGCATGTAATAAACTTGTGGGAAAGCCGTGATGGTATAGATAGATAAAGTGGGATAGTCAGTAAACCAACTGCATGTAATAAACTTGTGGGAAAGCTGTGATGGTATAGATAGATAAAGTGGGATAGTCCAACTGCATGTAATAAACTTGTGGGAAAGCCGTGATGGTATAGATAGATAAAGTGGGATATTCAGTAGACCAACTGCATGTAATAAACTTGTGGGAAAGCCGTGATGGTATAGATAGATAATGTGGGATAATCAGTAGACCAACTGCATGTAATAAACTTGTGAGAGATGCCGTAATGGTATAGATAGTGTAGTAATCAGTAGAATAACGGCATGTGGATATTGGCAGGGAGAGGACGACTATTATGTTTATTAGTGACTGCCCCATATGTGGGAAATTTCATGATGATATAGATAGAGAGAATCTTACTTCCCTTACCGCAGACCCACGCTATTTGACGTTTGGTCATGGTTTCGCTCCAAAAATCTGTCGAATTGTACAAATACAAAAGCGGCACAAAAGCGAAACATCAGAGACTGCGAAAAAACAGGCGGAGATGTGAATGCATATTTCGTAATCTATGGCGAAACGGTGCTAGAAAGAGATAGATGTATAGAAAACAGTATGTATTTGAGCATGCCATCTCGCTCTTGCGTACGACGCACACGAACTGACAGATTTAAGCGGAGCCGCTTTCTCGATTCCGCAGCGGAGGTGTGCTAACGGCATAAGTGTCGGTAGCAGAATGGTATTGTGTATTGTGCACCAGCATTTTTGCCATTTCGACACATTGCTATTGCAAACAATAGTGCACCATTCACTATAGCACCGGCGACCTCCAACTTTATGCGTGACTTAAATGATTCTATAGAAATGACAATTTATCTATCTGAAATTCTGTATCTGGGACAAATTCTCAAGGGCGGCCGCATGCGTGATGGATGAGAAAAATCGGCGTGCACGTACGAGAAATTGGATGATTGAGATGACGTCGATTTATGTAAGTTTTACATATTTATTTAGAATTTTATTTGTTAAATTTACATAATATAGAGCCTTCAACAATCGTTAATTATAAAAATAGCTATGCTATAGACCGGTGGAGAACATTGATTATCCGGCTTTGATGGACGATCTTGAACTCCTCAGCTTAGAAAATCGTAGAAAAGTCTTTGATCTTTGCTTCCTTCATAAACTTCTCAGAGGAGAAATAGACTCTCCCGAATTGATTGAACTTATTCAATTTAACATACCTACCTACCAGAAGTACAAGACAGACCGTATTGTTTCGAGAACCCATCACTAGGAACAATTACACATTTTATTCTCCTATGGTTCGAATCCACAGACTGGGTAATCTGGTGGGTAATGATACAGACATTTTTGCTGACAGTTTACCTAAATATAAACATGACGTTATAAATTATTTCAATGTATAACTAACAATGGGCATTTCGAAGAGTGTTTGTATTTTGTTTTGTTTCACTTTTTTTTATCTATATTATATCTGTGTACTATTTATTGAATATTTCTTCATCTGGTAACGTCACATCATTGATAATTTAAATTATAATTAACAATTTTCTGTTTAATTTATTGACATCTTAAATTATTATAGACATTTTGACATTTTAACTATTTATGACATTAATCATTATGACATTTAAATTATTTGTATCATTTCCTTTAGATTTTTTTTCTTCTATCTACATGACATCTCCTATATTATTACAGTTTTAATTCTTGACATATTAAATACTAAACATTTCATAGACATTCTGTACTGACACTCCAATATTTTATGATTTGACTTAAGTTATTATTGTTATGAAATGATTCCCTTTTGTGTTTTGTTAATTCTTGTTTTCCTACTGTGTTGTGAATGAGATATTTGATTTGTGTACCTATTGTTTATTCTTTAACATGTAAAAGACTCACGCCGTGGATTGTGGAATAAATAAATAAATAAATAACGATTCAAGTAGAAAAAATCGACTTCCGTGTAGAAGAAACAAAAGAAGTAAGTGAGGGAAGACCAAGTTCAAAGGTTTTCTGTTCTCTCTGCCTACCCAATCTGGGATACAGCGGAATGAGAACATATTAAATAAACAATATATTGAACGGTAAGTAATTTCCAATACCTACATAGTACATACATATTCAAGGTATTCTTGAAAGAATTTGGCTGGTATAATAGCAAATCGTCTGTGGATCCACGATACCTCCTATGTGTCAATTCTTTTCAAAAATGAGATAATAATACCAAAACGTTCTTCTCGTCGAGCGACATCTATCGATGAAATAACCTACTTATTGATATACGCTGATATATCGGCGAAAAAAGTTATTGAATTGTTGAATTTTATTAGAATTTATTTTGTTGAACTCCATATTAATCAAAAAATAAAATATGATTATTTAGTACTTTATTAAAGTGACTCGAGTTTCGACATTTTACGTCTTTTTAAAACTAAGCGTAACAACGAATATACAGGGATTTGAAATATTTCAAAAAGTGCTCGAGTTCTTATAGAATATTTACTCGAATCATTAAGTATCTGGTACTTTTACCGAATATCCGATACTTTAAATATGGATTCGTGAACCCCCATTTTTATGTCACGCCAATGATGTAGACCCCCGTCTAATCTTCTTCTGAGTCGAGACCACTCTGGAAATTACTGCACTAAACGAGTCAGACATATGAAAAATGTCATCAAGCAAATTATAATTTAATGATCTCCTATAAAATCTTGATAATAATTAATGCACATAGGAGGTATCATGAATTCACCTACTAATAATAATATGTGTCTGTGTGAATGAAAATGATGTAGATCATTTTGTATGTGAAATGTTCCGAGAAGATAATATTGTAGTCATTTATATTGTCACGGAGACCTGACAGCCAGATGGAATAACTACATATGTACTGTCGTTATGTAGATTTCACTATACCTTCTGATACACGTATATAATGGGATGTTCACATTTGGCGAATATCGCCAGGCGAATTTAGTTTAATTCGCAGGGGGCCGTGGCGCAGACCACGAACGCGTGAATTTTGTTTGAACAGGTCCTTTCATCTCTTCTCTCTCTCTCTCCCTCTCTCTTAATTATTCTATTCTTGTTTTATATACAAATGTAATGTGTAAACATTGCATGTATTAAGTGTCTTATAAATTAAGTCGTGTATGTATAAACACTGTAATTAGCCTTATTTTTTTTTACTGTGATTTGAGTTACGTATTATGTGCTGTTGTGTTTGAATTAATAAAAAAATAAAAAAAAAAAACAAAATTCGCCGGACGCCCATTGATCGTCACACCTGTTCACATAGTCCACCGATATAGATACGATCTGTCAGATGCGCTTTGATTTTGACGTTGTTTTCAAAATGGCGAACGTCGAGATGGAGATCGCCAAGTGTGTATTATTAGTTGAAAATGTTATAGTAGAGGTAACAAGGTGCTTTTTGATTAAGGAAACAAACGCCACAAACCAACAACAAAGATGACAACTGTCACGAAGCAGGAAACATTATAAAATTTATAGGTTATAAAGTTTTTACCATAGAATCGGACGCCGCACACATCTACGCATGCGTGAATCGTTCAACCGCAAAAAAAGTTGGAAGGTGGTCAACTTGAGACGATATCGTTTTTACTAGTTTTTATCGTTTCAGACTAGCTGTCATTTTGTTTACACGGTTCAAATGGCTGACGATATTTTGGTGTCCTGTCGATATTCGCCAAATGTGAACACCACATAATACATTTTTGTCGTTGCATATTCAAAAAGAGGTATGTGCGAACATTTTTTTTAGCATACTCTTTAAAAACTGTTCATTAGGGTATTTAAATTGTTGTTTGGGCTTTTTATTGGCATGTGATATTATTCTTTAAGTATTGAATTTTCATATTTGTTTTTTTTTTTATTTTTTTTTATACTTTTTGTACTTTTATACTTTTTATACAATTATACTTTTTATACAATTTTCATACTAAGAATCACTTTACAAAATGGTTATGATGTCATTACAAGCAGTTTATTCTAGAAATGTCAAAACATTATGAATTCACATACCCCTTTTTGAATATGCAAGGACGTTATGTCATCGCCATATAGTTACATTAGTTAGTTAACTAAATGACTAGGCAGTAAGTTAAAAGCCGGTATTCAATTGAATGCATAGCCGTTTCGTTGAATCACAATGACGCGGCAAACGTTCCAACCCGATTCAAACTAACCCGATTGTTGATTTTTAGTTAATTAATTTCCCACTGTGGCGCTAGGGTAAAAATTTGTACTAAACAATCCGGTTAACCATTCAATTGAATGCCGGCATTTAACTAACAGCCTGGGCATTCAGTTACATAACTGTCTAATTCAACTATCTGGCGGTGACATTATTGTATTATAATGACACCATATTCTACTGGAACCATTACAGCTTTCGGCCAATGTGATCCCAGAGAAAACAAACATTTACAATAGTGTTTCAACTATCCTTACAAATTCAGGGCACATTTTATGGAATATGTCTACATTCGGGAAATATAATATAATTAAACAGTCGAATTGCCTTTGCTATTGGTGACTCTATGAGAATGTTCGTCCTGCTTGTAGGTGGATGGAATAAAAGTAAAAGTGAAATTCGAGATAGTTACTGTAAGAGTGGTGTCCCTATCTAACGCATTGTTGTACTTTATGTTATTGTAGTAGTAACATAATGGTTGTATTATAAATATTATATAATACAACCATTATGTTAGAATGGAATAGCTGTCGAAGCATAACTACCTTAGATGTCATGGTTTTTATGAAAGTGCACGGTCTTGTTATAAATTATGTCTAAAGGAATAACTTATACGAAGGCCATGGGGTAAAGATGGTCTTGGTTGGGTCATGATCTGAGAATGCACAGTGGCAGATGGCCAAAAGAGTACTGTTCTTCCATCGTCCCGGGCGTCCCTCTTTCAAAATAAACCGTTCCTATGACAACGACATCAGTGGGCCTAGTCAAAACACAATCATTTAAACGTTACGTTTTCGTTTAAACGCGGACGATGTTGCGAGAACGCGTCAATTTTCGTATCTAAAATACACAAGTAGCTCCGAAAATTGACGCTTTCTCGCAACGTCGTCTTGTTTGAACGAAAACGTAACGCTTAAATGTGTTTTGACTAGGCCTACAGAGCGCAGGGAATATTGTGGGAAGAGGTGACGCAATTGTCACAGAGACGTTCTGAATGGAGGAGCCTGGTTTCTGCTCTGCTCTGTGCTCCCGAGAGAAGCGTTGAGGGCGATGATAATGATGACTGTTGATGAAAAGTCGAATTGTTTGCAACAAGTTTCTGACTGGGCCACTAAAAACGGCTTGATTCTTAATCCTACTAAAACACAAACGATGTTTATAGGAAGCCCCTATTCAATCTCAAAACTGAATAATCTAACGATCCCTAATACATACATTGACTCCACTGTAATCCCTTATTCCAAAACTGCAAAGAATCTTGGTCTCTTACTGGATAGAGAGCTTTCTTGGCGTCAACACGTTAATAATGTTAGGAGGAGATTCTTTTGCAGCATGCATAATCTGAGGAGATTGCAAAGGTTCTTACCCATGAAAATTAAAACTCTTTTGGTCCAGTCTCTTCTACTTCCAATCCTTGATTATGCCGATTGTGCCTACGTTGGTTGTAACTTGGAATTACTCACTAAACTGGAAAGGTTACAAAATACTGGCATTCGTTTCATCTTTGATCTGAAAAGATCTGACCGCATAACAAGATTTAGGAATAAACTGAAATGGCTTACCGTGCGCCAAAGACGAGATCTCCATGTCTTATCACTGGTTTATAATTGTTTATACTCTACGTCTTCACCATACTATCTCAAGGAAATGTTTGAGTATCTTTCGAGCCATGGCTTGCCCTTACGATCCAATAGCGAGCGTCTTCTGGCGATACCAGCTCATAGCTCAAACTTTTTTACAAACTCTTTTTCTGTTCATGGTGCTCGCTGTTGGAATAGTTTGCCTTCCAGGATAAGGTTGCTCCCCACTCTTCAAGCTTTCAAGCGGGCGGTCAAGGACCATTTTATCACACAAAATATGGCTTCTGTATCCTAGTCCCTTTTCCTACATATTCTTCTCCTTTTTACCTCCTCTTTCCTTTCTTTAAGATTTTTTATGTGAAAGTTTTATGAAATTGGGTTAGTTGGAAGAAATCGCGCCTCTGCGATAAACTCGCCCTCTGTATATTGATTGTATGATTGTCTTTGTTTGAAATGTATTTTTGTGTGAATTTGCTTGTTATCAATGTACAGTAAAGAATAAATAAAATAAATAAATAAAATTAAATATTGTCAAAAATATATGTTTGACAGTGTTGTACGTTTTTAAATAAATTTCCCCACATAATTACAACCATTTCATAGAAAAGTACTTAACATGTTGATGCTAGAATTTATTTGTTGAATTGATATTGTTACTTTCCTGAGCGATGTCGAGCAAAATTTCTCTAGTAGATAGAAATGAAGTGAGAAAATAAGAATAATTATGTGTTGTATAATAGAATTTACAGACAGAATGTAATGTCAGACAAGAATAATTCAGCCATGTTATATAGAAAGAAGGAGAATGAAAAATAATAAATTAGGTAGTCTATTTTAAATCTGTCTCATTTTGTGAATGTATCGCTCTTATTATTTTAATTTAGAAAGATTTTCTATTGGTACGTGGAGAACCTGGAATGTAATAGGCCTATAAGAGTGTTCTGTTAAAGACTATCTATCTATTTATAACTTGACTTCTTGACTTCAGTTATTAGTCCTAGACGGTGGTGGGGTCTGCCTTTCTCGTTTTATTTCGCCACTTTATGGTATCTTCGTGGGTAACATCGCAGTTCCGCATGCCTTGTCTAAATACTTCATGCCATCTGCGCTTTGGCCTTCCTCCTGGCCTCTTGCCGGTAACCTCGATACATTGTGCTTTGTTGCCTATATACTCAGGTGGAAATGAGATAGTTTAGAAGGATGTGTGGTAAAAGTCTGAGAGATCGTGTGCGTAACAGTGAAATACGAAAGGGATGTGGAATGAAAGTTGGTGTAGTTACAAGAATGAATGTAAATAATTAACGATGGTTTGGGCATGTGGAAAGAATAAAATGAGGACAGAATGACCAAGAACATATATTTGGCTGCGAGGATTGGTGCTCGGAGACGTGGACGGCCGAGGATGAAATGGCAAGATCATCTAAAACAAATCCTACCGGACGGCCATGTTTTGAGTACATTGAACAGATAAACATGCATGAGGAATTGTATGACAATGACGAAAGCGAAAGACGTATGCAAGGATAGAAGGAAGTGGCGTTCAATCCTTTCTGCCTACCCCGCGAAGGAAGCGGCGTGATGGTATGTAGGTATATATCTATGATATGAAATTATTTTGTCCGCACGATTTCATTGGCCGCATTATCACATTTTTCTTTGAATTTCTAGTCCAACTATAGAGGTCTTTGATATTACACAACATTAAAAAATTCTTGACAAGGGAAAACAGAAGGCGACAAACAAAAGAATGAAGACCTCTGGACAAAAAGGAAACAAAATAATAACAAAAAAAAAATGTTGACATAAGTCTAATTCTGATAAAAAGTGAGACATAGGCATAATAGACTGTATTGTGTAACAATGTATCAAGCAACAAAAACGTTTTTTTTTTAAATCTATTTTTGCGTAAAATTTCTTGTACTCTTTCAAGTATTATTTCACTCATTTATTTACACCATCATTCTTTATATTGATTTTATGATTGTATTTAATATCAATGTATTTCTTTGTGAAATTGCTTGTGATAAACGTACTACTACTACTACAATCCCATCACAGCATATTCCACAAGTAGGATAGCCAGTAGACTACATGAAATAAACGTTAAAACGGTCCTCTCAGTGCCAAAATGTACAGGAAAAAATGAATAAATAAACAAACAAAAAATAGAACAGAGTGAGTGACTTTTTCGTTGCCACTTGCAGTTGTGGGGGATTTTAATAAAAATGATCGAATTAAGTAAATTTGAGGTTGAAAAACACAAATATGTCACTTAAAATTCTTTAAATGTCTAAATTATAGAGAATTTCCAAAAATAAAATCAGATTTTTTGACGTTTAGCAAAACACGTTAAATGACTTTTGACAGCAGATGACGTCACGGAGTCCCATGTGTGTATGAGATTATAATCTGTGGTGCGAAATTTATTATGATTCACTGGACTCCGTGACGTCACCGTGCCGCCATATCGTTTTTGGTCACTCTGAGAAAATCCAACTTTTAAAAGCTAATATCTAAGAAAATAGTGCAAGAAAAATTAAAATAAATTGTGGTTGTGATTTTTTCATACTAATTTACAATTTTATGTTATTAAAAAAAAATTGCAAGTGGCCCATTGAAAATTTACAATGTTTTGCTAAAGTGATTGAGAAGCTATTACAGACTCCATGTGCTGATAGCTCTCAAACCATATAATGACAATATCACTGCTGACTATTATTACAATAAAAAATTTCGTAATTAATTGTAAAATATTAAATACAATACAATTTAAAATTAATTGTAAAGCACGGTACTCAAATACATACATTATGTAGGTATAAGGAGAGTATGCAACATAAAAAAAAATATTTAGTTATCTCAAACTGAGGTTGGTGCGGTTTGAACCATTGTTGCATATCACTACTTAATTCACCCTTGTACTGACTGAGCCATTGTATTTTTAAAATAAATCTCTACATCAAGAAGAAAAACGAATTTGATTTTGGCGTTCTTATTATACTAGCGATTCACACAACTTCACCCAGGTAGTAAGCTAAATTAACATTATCATACAATGATATCATTTGAAGAGAAGACAACACAATATCAACATAAAGTAGGTACAATATAGCAAATTTCTATCTGTCTATATTTATGTTCAAGACGTATCCCAAATGAGGTAGGCAGAGAGAATAAAACGCCATATTAGCCTTTCTTTACATACTTCTTTCGCTTCCTCTCCATTCATGCAATTTCTCATACATGTATGCGGATTTCTCCAACTCTTCACGCAATATAGCAAGATTATTTTTACAATTAACCATTGTTTGAGATTATATACTTACGTAAATTTAACTTAAAATTATATGTCTAGTTAATAAGTCTCGAATGCATAGTATATGGGAGCATATAAAAGGCAAACCTAAGGATTCAAAGTAAAGAATGTTAAAGTGCTGAGATAAAATAAGGTTAAAAACTGATTCAGTCTGCTTTGGTACGGACGGGCTCATGCCCAATTAGGTAGATTTTATGACATTTTATGTTTTTAAATTGAAATGCTGCTTAATAAATGAATGAATAAATAAACAAATAAATACACGAATACATGTGGTCAAAAACGAATTCTAATAGTAATCAAATTATTTTGATGGCTTCATTATTTATTTTTTGTAAAATGAGAAAAAAATAAATCACCAATAATAAATAATTGGTACTTTTATTTTAAGGAACAGATTTAACAACATTTAAATAAACAGTAAGTTCATGTGTATGTTAGAAGACAACCCAAAATTATTGGAATTAAAAAGTTCTATTCATACTATCACGCCGCTTCCTTCGCGGGATAGGCAGAAAGGATCCACTTCCTTCTATCCTTGCAAACATCTATCGTATCCAACACTGTCATACAATTCCTCATGCATGCACTCCTGTTCAATGTGCTCAACACATGACCGTCCTGCAGGATTTGATTTAAATGATCTTGCCATTTAATCCTCGGACGTCCACGTCTCCGAGCACCATTCCTCTTCTTAGTCATTCTGTTCTCATTCATTCTTTCCACGTGCCCGAACCATCTTAACTTATTTACATTCATCCTTGTATTACACCAACTTTCATTCCACATTCCTTTCGTATATCACTGTTACGCACACGATCTCTCAGACTTTTACCACACATCCTTCTCAAGAGTTAAAAAGTACTATCTTTTTGAAATTTCATAAGGAAAGTATTAAATTGTCAACAATTATCAATAATTAATCAAAACAACTTCTTCTCCTTCTTCTTCCTCTTGTATTAGATCATAGATCTATTGCTTCGGATATTATTCCTTCTTTTGACACCGAGTACCAACTATTCTTCATCTTTTTGGTTGTCTACTTCCTGAACGTGACCCAGCTAACATCTTCTCTGCAGCAATGTTGGCGATCCTGAGTTTAGTCATCCTGTTTACATGGTCCCTCCAGAATCGTCTCCTCTTCCTACTGCATCTCACTTTGTCCTCCGTGTCACATATGCTTCTTCCCTTCCCTTCTCATTTTCCCAACTCTGTGACACTCAATTAGATATAAGGTATAGGTAGGTATGTAGTTCTTTAATTTATAATGGAAGGTTATGTTTGTAGTACCTATTTCTGTTTTTGTTTTTTCGATTTAAGGATGTGATTTCTCTTGCTCATTTTAATCAAGTGTGTAGCATCATTTGATGGTTTTAATTAATTTCGCATAGCGGTTGTTCTGCGAGGATAAAAAAATATGTTATAAAGTTCATTGAATTCTTTCTATTATCATAAATATTTATTAGTTTTCGTTTATATTAATTTCTACTTCGGTGTATTCTTTTTTCATTAGTATTGTTATTTTAACATGACGTATGACAACAGAATGGGCTTTGATAAAAAATAGTTTGATTTAATATTTGAACACTTATTAATGGGACATTGCATTGAGTACTTCTTTTCTTATATAGGATTTGGTTGTATTGGAAATGTATGTATTGTCTGTAGTGTTCTTTTGATTGAATAAATAAATTGAATAAATAAAAAAATAAATAAAATCTCTGATGTTTTGAATTTTTTTATTTATTTATTTAAAAGAAACCCTCAAACAGCAGGTAGAATCTGCTGGTTTCAGAAGGCTATGTTACAAATTACATTAAATATAAGAACACACTACAAGCAGAATACAATCAATAATATTTTAAGTCTATCATTATATCACACTATAACTATATTGTATATATTCACTTCACCATCACCGCATTGTATGTAGGTATCAATATCATTAAACATTATTTAACATCACACTGGTTATATCAAATTATTCTTGATAAGATTCTTAACTTTCTTAGTGTACTGTTTTATATTCTTCGAACTTCTGATGTCCTTTGATATTGCATTATACAGCAATGTAGCTGTGTATTTGAAGCCATTTCTTCTTCTATTAGTTCTTGGCAACTCGTTTCTTAAGTCAGAAGCCGCTCTTGTTCTGTACCTACTGATGTATATCATTATTCAATGTCACTTTTAAATTAGTCTTAGTTAGTCCATTTTTAACTTTGTGAAGATATTTCACTTTTTCCAATTTTATCATTTGTTCTAAGTTAAGCTCATTGGTCAACTTATATAATTTAGGCTTTTGATTCTTTCTGTACCTAGGCCCGTAGTCAAAACACATTTTAGTGTTACGTTTTCGTTCAAATGTAGACAACGTTGCAAGAACGTGTCAATTTTCGTAGCTACTTGTGTATTGTAGCTGCTGCTAGATGAAGCTGAAGACTGCTCTTGTTTCGACGCCGTAAGTCATTTTTTTCTTACTAACCCTCACACTGCCAGGGTAATCAGTTAGTCAAATAATAAAGCTTATTAGCGACTTTGAATTTACTTCGTTATTTTGGCATTTTCTTTACGACATTGAATTACTTAGAAATTATTAATTATTTATTGATTTGATTTGATTTTTCTTAACAATTCTAACACCTTTTGAAATTATTATACAATGAAAAATATTTAATTAAAACTTATTTATTGTATTCAACCAATGGAAACAAATGTAATTATCGATAATTACACTTAGAAAACCGAAAACCAAGTAATAAAAGTAATTTCTTATTTTCATTTTACCAAAAAGGTTAATTTTAGTAATACAGGAAGTTTCTTTGAGCACAGTGAACGAGTCCTGTAAAAATATACTTTGTGAGATATTTATCGTCCATTTGATTTACTGGCGTGCATATGAATCCCACTCTTTTTTGTAAGTTTCTAAGTGACATTTTACATCTTAAATTTATATGTTCTCCAAAAAAAAGGCACATGGTTCCTTATTCTAGCAGGCGTCTCATATTGTTTCATGAGCAGTAGGTAAAGTTTTGATTTAATCCTGGGTTAACTTTAGGCGTGTCTAACAAACCAAGTCTAAATTTAATATGACAATAAATAAAGATAATACTTAATGTACCTATTGTTTGCTTTCTCCGCGCCAGATTCATTTATCAACAGCTGTTGGTGGTGAATGTGAGAGATGTATACCTATATGAATGTGCGCACAGTGTACAGTGAAGGACGAGGGATGAGATGAATGTGTATGTACAGAATGAATGTCAACGAAATAACATATTGTTCTACTTTGTACAGTGCGGGCAAAAAATACTGATACGGGTCAAAACCATAATCGACTATTTTCTATTTTTGACAATATGTTTTAGTTCTATTAGGTTCATTTACTATAATTATTATAAGTAAAATCACGTGGAGCACCCGGTCTCCCACTCGATTCCGTATGTTTTCGAATGTCCTGTAAACGACAGGTGTTCGAAAAATTAAAGAGATAAATCATCTCAAATTCAGCTTGCCACCCATTTTGAGTGTCTAAGCTTTTTAATGGCACAGAGAAAATGACCTGCATATTTATTTCATGCAGCTGTTCTGCCGGCTACCCCATTTGTGGGATATGCCGTGATGGTGCAGTAGTAGTAGTAGAATATTCATACGAATTTATACAAATACGAATCCAACGACATATATATGTACCTAACTCAATTTTAATGCAACCGGCCACGTGGTGCAATTGCTATCGCAGTCGACTTGCATCATCGAGGTCCTGGGTTCGATTCGCAGCTGGGTCGCGAAGTTCCGTAAGGAATTTTCGCAACCAGAGTTTGGAAGAGAACTGTTGAGATAGTTCTCTTCCACACCCTGGTTTGGAAGCGTAATGGCAAAATTGAGACAGCAATGGTTGTCTGGAAGAAATTACGTAAGTGATAAGTCCGCCAGCTATACTGACATCTGTGTATAGAAAAGATTTAAAAAAAAATGTGTTATAGCTGATTTCGAAACTCAGCGACACAATTTTAGTATAACTAGCTGACCCAGCAAACGTTGTTTTGCCATAATATATATACATTATTTCTAGATAACTAGTATCGCTATTAAAAAATAGGGGCTGACGGAAGAAGGGTGAAAATTTAGGACTGTATGTATTTTTTAATGCCTCACCATTAAAAATAAAAATTCTGAGTGGACCACCCTTAACTTTCAGGGGTATGAAAAACAGATGTTGGCCGATTCTCAGACCTACCTGATAAGCACATAAAATTTCATCAAAATCGATCCAGCCGTTTCGGAGGAGTATGATAATTAACACCGTGACACAAGATTTTTATTATTAGATTATAATATCGCTGCTTCTACTCGTACAATATGTTGTGTTGCCACATTAAGGTGTCACCCGTGTGAGTGAGTGACTTGAAACGGGTGTTGTCAGTGTCGAAAATGTGATAAAAAACTAAATAATAATACGGGTACCTACCTGACTACCTACCATAGATTATAATAGGGAATGCAAAAGCTAGCAGAAAATACATCGAACTTTTATTTTCAACTAATACATATTACTTAAATATTAAGAATATAAAATATTCAAAAATAAACTGCATTTATTGAGAAAAAAAATTGAGCTATAAAAAAATGTAATTTTTAAATAGAATTTGGTATTGGTTGAAGGTAGAATCTATTGTTTTTTTTGTAATTTAGTAGAATTTGATGTTTTTTTATATGTATAATTATAAAAAAAAAATGTGTATTCTATCCCATGCACAAGTTCAACTCTTTGAATGGGATAGGAAATTATATAATTTTAAGTAAGTATATTTTTACATTAATGTAGTTAAGTATTGTTATATTTTTAGAATAAAAAAATGTAGGTTGAACTGTGTCATGAAAAGACGTATGAGCTCTTCGTTTTAGACTGGAGGTCTACAAAATATAACCCGCGAGCCAGACCCGGCACGCTAATGTCATCAATACTGCCCGCAACAATAGTGGCTTATTCTAGTTATTGTTGCTTTGATAAATTGAATAAAAAAACACAGAATGATAATACCTAGCTCGGTTTTATTTATTTGCTGGGTAAAGTTTAATGACAAAAATAATAAGCAACAAAATAAACTTAAGCTTAATAGCTTTTTGTCCTGATAACTTTTTTGAACTTTGTAGGGTTACTCTTGACAAAATTTAAATGCGATCTTTTCGTTCCATTAAATAAAATAAGATTTTCAGTATGGGTGGCATTAAATGCTAAATTATAACACTGGTTATTTTCTCCCTTACGGGGAGAGCAGAGAGTCAAAATAATAAACGATAAACACTATGAACACTTTTATTTACAACTTTAACACTATTTACATAAATACATTAAACCCTCCTGAATACCTTACTAATAATACCACAATGAAACTTCTACACTGATCCTATAACAATCAACCAACACTGAGTAACGCGGCAGAGAGGACGTCTCCAATCCCCGGACTTTTTACTGGAGGACATGGAACTAAACAATGAGAATCAGAGGAACACCGCTCCGTTGAGGACACCACTAGAGTCCCAACGACCAGCAGGCAAGGAATGCACCACCTAACCGACTGTAGACACAGCACGGCAGGTGACCAGCATATAGGTATAGGTATTCAGGTATAGGTATGAAAGGAATGCACCACCAAACCGACTGTAGACACAGCACGGCAGGTGACCAGCATATAGGTATAGGGAGTACCTAGGCCCAGGATGGGCCGATGCAATCTGCCGTTTGTATCGAGTGTTCCTGTTTATATACCCTTTCAGCAGTAAGGAACAGCTGATCGTAGCCTTGGTGGTGGATGTCACGATGGAGGGGGATGCACCTTGGCCTTGGACTCCGCCTTCCTATTTCCGGTTAGATTGTTCTGGAAGGTTCTAGAAGGTTCGGGAACTCTCCATCGATGAGACATCTATCGGCAAATCTGGTGACTAATAGATACTTCCTGTGTTTCGGTAGCGGCTGTTAGGTGATGTTATGTTTAATGCCATATAAAAATACGTGGTGTTACAAAATTGAATACTATTTTATTCGTGATGTTTTTCGATTAAACGATGGTATACTTGCAGTCCCTATGTCCTGCTAGATATTTTCATTCATTTTCCGTACAGATTTAATGTGAAAAATCACATGTTAAAGAGGAAGCCCGAATCATAAGGTAAAAATCGTAAAATATATATAATATTCGTCAAAACATATTTATTTTTACTTTTTATTGATTCAACGATGACGATGTCACCTATTCTGAATGTCTTGTTGTTATATTTATTTATTTATTTATTTCATGCAATAAACGGCTTTCTCTTTTTACAGTTTAAAAATAGTACAAAACAATTTTATTGATAAAGAGAAGATAACATAATTATATGCTTAGTACGTGAAGTAAGTCTGCTGACTAGACTATAGTATACCCTCACGCCGTGTCCCAAGTGGGGTAGGCAGAGAGAAAGAAACGTCGTTATATATTATCTTATATATTATTCAATGCATGTATGTATGCTTATTCTATTTTTTTTAACATAAATAGACAATTCACACAGATCGTGCTAGTCCCAAATTAAGATATGAATCTTGTATTATGGGTACTAACGCGACGATACACACATATACATGTTACACCCAGACAATTTGAAAAAGGTCATTCTTCCCTTTGCCCTGAACGGGAATCGAACCCGGGACCTCATGACTCAAAGGCAAGAGCGTTACCTCCGCGCCACACCGTTGTCTGCTATTGTCTACTATAATTCTATTATACTTGTCTGAAAGAAAAAGTGTGAGGAAGTGCGTACGTCCGAGAATCACGTGCATTAAATTCTCAAGAACAGCCGTGTGTTGAGTAAAAGGAACCGACGTGCGTTCATGAGAAATTGTATGTATGTGGAGGACGCGAAGGTGTAAAGATAGATAAAGGGGAGTTTGCTTTCCTACTTCTTTAACATGGTAAACGCAACTTACGCGGATTAGATTAGTGGACTTTGGTGGGTTGTGTATTTTTATGTGTTTTTATATTTTTTGCATTTATTTGCTTTTTTAATTTTTTTTTCATTTTTATACATTTTTATAATTTTTAACATTTTTTTACACTTTTTAACATTTTGTACATTTTCACATTTTTTTTACATTTTATGTGTTTTATCATTTTAAGTCTCAAATTTATGTTTATTAGATTGGTAAGTAGGGGATCTTAACTGGCTTGCTCATTGTTGTCTTTTAATGTTTTTACTGATTTTTTTAACTGTCTGATCCTTACTGGATAAATAAAATAAAATAAAAAAATCTATTTGGCGTTCCGTTTTCTCTGCCTACCCCACCTGGGACACGGTTTGAGGCAATAGATAGATATGGGTTAATCTTAATATAAGAATACAGTTTGTATAAGTGTATATTGATTTCGTCTGATCACAAACATAAGTAATATCATGTTGGAAGTAACATGTTTACAGGTATACTTTTATTATTATTATTATGTAACAGAAAGTGGTGGTTTTTTTTCATAAGGGTTCATGCTGGGGTGGATCTAGAAGAGATTGAATTCCCCTCTCTTCGTCTTTGATGTCACGAATTTAGGTAAAAATACACTGGACGTTTTTTCATCACGCGATAAAGTAGGTATATCAGGACAAAGTTTTATCAAAAAATATCTACTTATATATAAAAAAAAATTAGAATAAAATGTATGATATACCTATGTCAAAGTTTCGTGGAGTAACCGAAAAGGAATTGGTTTCCCACTCTTTTCCGTAAGTTTTCGAAGGTGCTATAAAAAAGACATTTTACATTCAGCGATGAGGTTTTTATTTTAATTTTATTTTCTTTCCCAAACAAAAAGTTATAACATAAATAACAATACACAGACAAATCAATTACAATTAATAAACCAACAAAGTTTGTAAATATTGTTTGATATAGTATAATGCAACATTAACATTTTTATTTATTTATTTATTTACACGGCGTGAGCCTTTTACATGTTAAACATATTATAGCAAAGAAAAAAACAATTTGACAGACAAAAACAATAAAATAAGAGTTAGGTAACAGCTGCAGGTACAAACTTATAAAACAAACATTAAGATGTAAAAAAATAATAGTTACTTGCACAACACATCAATAGTAATAAAATAAAATGATTATATTAAATTATAAAAGAAAAGAAAAAACAAAATTGAGGTTGGACTTAAATATTAAGCCATTGTTAAATATAAACAATAAGAGACAAACGTCTTATATAAATTTAAATGCAAATTGTAATTTAAATAAAATATTAAAATAAAATAGTCAAAAATCATAATCAATGAAACTTATTAGATTATAAAAGTATGTCAAAAAAATCAAGTCGTTAACAAATAACACATAAAATTGAAACAGAATAGAATTTTGTAGTAAACACGAGAAAAAAAACAGATACTTCAAATAAAAAGGAAGAAAGAAAGAAAGGAAAAAAAAAGAAAGAAAGAAAGAGTTTGCCACCCATTCATAGACTACGGATGTGCCACCAAAATTAGACATTCAGGATGTGTGGCAGATTTAGGTCCCTTCTGAATGTCTTAAGATGTGCAGCCTGCCTAAGCTCAAGAGGCAATCCATTCCAGAGGTTGGGTCCCGCCACAGAAAAGGCTCTATCCACGTTAACTGTAAAAAATTTCTTCTGTAGAGCTACCAACTCCAAGGACACATCAAATATCTGAGAGTACGGAAAATAAGGAATGACACCCTTCCTGAAAGTCTTAACTTTTATTAGCACGGAGAAAACGACTTGCATGTTAATTTCTTTCAGCTCATTATTTAGCCATGTTGTAATATCAGACGACCGATGTGGCGCAGAGGCTAACGCACTTGTCTTTGAGTCACGAGGTCCCGGGTTCGATTCCCGCCCAGAGCAAAATGAAGAATGACCTTTTTCAAATTGTCCTGGGTCTGGGTGTTACATGTATATGTGTTCAGTGCATTATACATATATATGTATGTGTATCGTCGTGTTAGTATCCATAATACAAGATTCATATCTTAGTTTGGGACTAGCTCGGTCTCTGTGAATTGTCTATACATGTTATGTTATATATCGTGTTAGTATGAATGAGAATAAATGAATCAAAATCGCTCAATTTCCACGAAGCGATTTTTTCGCAAGTTCGAGAACGCCGCCGTGGAAATGCAAAGCCTTGGTAGGGGTGGTGTAAGTGAGTCCTTTTTTAAAGGATCTCTTCGATATATTTACATTTCCTTGAAAACATTCTTATACATATACCTACCTAATAAGTAAGTGAGTGAACTATATATTTATACAGGATAGCTGCGATGTACAACTGTATCCAAATTATATACTGTACATAGTAACAAATAAAGTTTATTTATTTATTTATTTAGCATCAACAGTACACTACAGACAACTTATTTTGTCAATGAAAATATGTAAAAGATATAAATATATGGCTTCAATTCAACGATAAGATATTGAATGTCCAGTTCTATAACTCTACAAGTAGAAAATTTCGAAAATAATAACAATTAAAACTTACATATATTGCACAAAAAAGAGAAAATCCAAATATTAACAAATTTTTCACCTAAACGGATAAATAGGATTCCTTGGACTCCTGAAATATACGAGAAATAAAGATATTTCAACATATTGCACAAAAAATAAAACAAGGTAAATAAAATAAAAATACAAAATTATTTCTGAACAAATGACATTTGTGCAATTGGCGAGTCTATCTCAGGAAAGCGATATCTTCCATCTTACTCATTAAATAAAATAAAGTTAAATGTTAGAAGAATGAGTGACAAAGAGGATATACTTGTCTGAAAGGGAGGGTGTGAGGAAGCGCGGGCGTCCAAGAACTACATGGCTTGAACGCGTATTTTAAAATTTAATTTAAAATTAAGCAGAACTCTGCTTAGTGCTACTAGTGCGTTGTCCTGTAAGATGCGCGTATTTTGAAAGTATACAATGCCAGTACGCATTCATAGTGTTCTTGCAATGTATGTTTTCAAGTTGTGTAACGAAAAATAGTCTCAGAAAATATACACGATTTCTGCGTAATTGTCGTGTATACTTTCTGACGCTGATTCAGTGAAACGTATTTTGAAAGTATACAACGCCATTACGCACAGATTTAAAAATACGCCAGTCAAATAATAATAAAAATATTTATTTATTTAAGTACATTTGCAATTTCGCTTTTACAAATTTAAGAAATTATAACAACAACAAGTAAATCCTAAATAACAAAAATACATGTAATAAAAGCAATAAAAAATTATTACTAAAAACAAGACGTAAAAAATAATAAAAACAATTATATATGAAAAAAAGAGAAAGCAACAAATCAAAATGGCTACTTAGAAACTAGTAGCCTATAGATTCTAAGAAAGTTGCCTTGTGTAGCGCTTAGAAAATGTACACGATTATTCTGCAATGGAAACTTGTGCAGTATGTTTTTCGCACAAATTTTAGTGTACGTTATTGGAAAATATACACGATTAGAGCGTAATAACCATGTATAGTTTCTAAAAATATTTATGCTTATTACTACTTGAAACTATACGCGAGTATTCCCAACCTGTGCGTAATGGCATTGTATACTTTCAAAATACGCGGCTTGAACATGTAGATCAAATTCTCAAGGACGGCCGTGTTTTGAGTAAGAGAAATCGACGTGCGTGCATGATAAATTGTACGACTGTGGAGGAGGCGAAAGAGGTATGTAAGGACAGATCTAATTGGCGTTCCGTTCTCTCTGCCTTCCCCACTTGGAATACGGCGTGAGGGAATAGATAGTAATAGATAGATATTACTGAACCAATTAGTTTGTGCAATGGGCGAGTTTATCTCAGAAAAACGATATCTTCTATCTAATTCATTAAAAAAATAAAGTAAAATAATTTAAGATATATACATACATATAGATATCAAAACAAAAATAGGTATACGCGTGCAAAAAACTACTTAAATTCAAAAAGGTGTTTGAGAAATAATATGAATGTGGATGAAGCAAAAGATGTTCCTATTTAAGGATAGATCTAAATGGCATTCCGTTCTATCTGCCTACCTTACGTGGGGCATTTTATTTATTTATTATTACATATACGGCACATATGCCATTAAACATATAAAAAAGTACGTTCATACGTAAAAATTAAACAGTGTTTAGTTAAACATTATAAAACTCATATAAAAAAAGTAACAAACAGTTTGATGCAATACTTACCACATAATCATAATATTAAAATGAGACATAGAAATGTCAAATAAAAATCTAAAAAATACGATAAAAAATAATTTGAAACATTATCCAATTGTATTTTACTTGAACAATGTGTGTACTTAAAGATTTTTCCATAACTACGATGATATGTATATAATATGTTTCTTATTTCGCAAAATTGATTCTGTATAAAAGTTTATTATATATCTATATACCATAATAGTAGGTATATATTAGGTATGTAATTTGAATATACAGTCGATTCCGCTTAATTGGGACAGCCGCTTTTTTGGGACAAATCTCAAAGAACAGAAACCAAACCAAGAAACCAATAGTAAATTTAAATGTTTGATTGGGACAACATTCCGCTTAATTGGGACAGTAAATTTAATATTTAATAATTTGTAAAAGTGAAATGTTACAAAAAACAAAAGACAGACTACACTTTACTCGGGGAACTTTCACAAAAAAAAAATTCAACCCAATAAATAGTACAGAAAATTAGAAAAATTATGGTGCTTTTTATTATTTTTACATGTGCATTTTTAAGGGTTTTATCACCATTTAAAAAAGCAATTTTCGCACTTCGCCGCAAAAAGGTCCACTCGTGGCGGAGCAGTGTTTGACAATATCAGGCGCTACAAACAGTACTAAGAGTGAAATGTGTGGCAATACAAAATAGCGCCTAGCGACGTCACACCGGACTAATTCAATAACAGAAAATATGGATTTTTAAAATGAAAATAATGAATGAAAAGTTTTATTTTAAAGTTTCTTATTAGGATATTCGTGATCAGCGTATATTTATTAATATGAATTGATAACATTTTTTCATATTCCTCACACATGCATGTTCCCCATTGCATGTGCCTACCCATTTATCATTTTAAGTAGGATTTTTTTTTTCTTAAAAGTTTAATATACCTATTACATATTATTTGTAATTTATATTACCTATATGGAATTTACAGTTTCCAAGAATGTATAAAATAAAATTATTGAAAAAAAAATATTAATAATTGTTTAATTTTATGTGTGTATTACTGGTTAATGACCTTAGTTGCCAAAACCAAATAACTGAATTTAAAAAATTGAGAAATTCGCTTAATTGGGACAGCCGATTAATTGGGACAAAATGCCCAAGTCCCGATGTGTCCCAATTAAGGGGAATCGACTGTATATCATGTTCTATATATCATAAGAGATACAAAGGATATTTTTTTTTTCTTTTTAACTTTATGGATACATATTTTTTTACATGATACTTGTAGACTGTCCCTAAGTTTTATGCATAAACACTTAAAGGGGACCTTTTCCCTTTCTTTGTACTCAAAGTTCAAAGGCGATCGATTTTTTTTTTGTTTTATTTAAATATGTAATAAATATACTACTTATACTGCTATACCATCATGACATATCCGACAAATGAGGTAGCCAGCGGAATAAATGAAAGTGTTAACTTAACAGGATTTGTATTATTCTCCTGTAAATATTTTATAAAAAAAAAGTAATATAAAAAATATTAAGGATGCAGATTTTCCTCTCCTTTAGGTCTAGTCAAAACACATTTAAGCGTTACGTTTTCGTTCGAATGTTGACGACGTTGCGAGAACGTGTCAATTTTCGTAGCTACTTGTGTATTTAAGCTACTAAAATTGACACGTTCTCGCAACTTCGTCTAACGAAAACGAAACGAAAATAACGCTTAAATGTGTTTTGACTAGGCCTACTTGTCAATAAATATAATAAGTCATTCAGGATGGGTGGTACCCTTTATCGCTGAAATGCAGACAATTACTGTCTACGTGAGGTTTTAAAAATACCTGTCTTTGCAGGAAACTCTAAAACTTACAGAAAAGAGCGGAAGACCTATTTTTCTGTCGGGTATTTCACGAGATATACACGAGATATAACCTCCTTTAAAACGAGGATGTTTAGATTAAAGTTTTCATCAAATAGTCTATGTATTGTTATCTCTGTATAATTGTTATGTTAAATAAAATAAATCAATAAAGATAAATAAAATATAAAACACAGACGAAATCTAAGACTCTTTCCATAATCAGGTTACAAACCTCTTATGTTTTTAATAAAAAATGGATAGTTAATCAGGATGGGTGAGATGCATAATTGCTGAATTGAAAATGTTTTTATTTATTTAATTATTTATGCATACATCCACGGCGTGAGCCTTTTACATGTTTAAATATAAAACAAAAACAAAACATAATTCTCATAACACAGTTAGAACAGAACAACAACTGGCGAAAAACAAATACAATTGGAAATCAAACTACATATAACAATCATAAAATTAGTCGAAACAAAACAAGTAGAAAAGTCATGAAAAATCAAAACATTGTGGTGAGAGTATTATTCGAGATTATTTACAAATACCTGCAATTTAAAGTTCTATCACTACAATACCATCATGGCATATCCCACAAGTGACATTGTCAGTGGACTAACTACTTGTAATAAACATGCAAAGTGTCCTCTCCATGTCAGTATAAAATATAAGACATTCAGAATGGGTGGCAACCTCAATTTGAATTTTAGATGTTAATTGTCTTTTTAGTAAGGTTTTACAAATACCTGGCTTTTGCAGGACATTGGATGACTTACAGAGATGAGTGAGAGATCTATTTTTTACCAGGACTCCACAGGGTGTTCAGGTCACTCTTAATTTATTTCAAAAACTTACAGAAAAGAGTGGCGACCTGTTTTCTGCCGGGGACTTCACGGAAAAGATAATATCCAATGATACAATTCACGATATTATTATATTGAATTGATTTTCAACATTTTAATCTACGTATGTATGTAAAATGGTAAGTATCTCGATTGAAAAATCCATTTTCAATTTTCTGAAATATCTTGTAAGTAATATATTGAGAAACACGATAAAAATAACATATTACTTATTAAAAACACGGCTTCACTCTGGGAATATTTTTCGAATTGAGAATAAAAACAACGTACAGTGATTGAATACTGGAAATAAAATAGGGCCTAAGCGCCAATCGAATTTTTGTTTTTCATTAATCGGTTGTATAAGCCAAAGCCAATGCCCAAAAAAGTGCTGCTCTGTTTTCGGCTCATAGATCCATCGATAAATTCGTCATTCAGTAAGTGCCATACATTGTTATTTAAAAAAAAAATCGCGTTTGGGGCTTAACCCCTATTTTATTTCTGGTATTCAATATAAGGCTTTTGGAAAAAAAAATTTACTCGGTGGAAACCCTGACATTTCCCTGTAAGTTTTGAGTGCTGCAAAATGCACAAGAAAATAATGTCCATAATTGAAAAACTCAAAAGTTGAGATTATATCTTTGGGAAGTGGAGTCCCTCTAACCTTAAAGGGTTAATCAGAAACAGTTTAAAAAGTTTAGAGTTTGTATAAAATACATTAGTTTTCAACAAATTCGACAATAAATTCGACAATTATCAATGACATAACAAACATAACATAACACGCATAGACAGTTCACACAGATCGAGCTAGTCCCAAACTAAGATATGAATCTTTTATTATGGGCACTAACACGACGATACACACACAATGCACTAAACACATATAGATACATATAACACCCAGAACCAAAACAATTTTGAAAAAGGTCATTCTTCACTTTGCCCTGGCCGGGAATCGAACCCGGGACCTCGTGACTCAAAGGCAAGAGCATTACCTCTGCGTCATTTCGGCCATCACCCGAATGGCTACAAAAAACAAAACATGCATACTTACAAATGAACTCAAACATTTCTTAGATTTTGAATGAAAGTACTGAAAAAAGCCTCCACAAATCTTTCAAGATTCTGAAATACCTATAGACGTAGAGTTGGATCTAAGATAAATTTATGGCTTGAGAAATAAATCGCTTTTTTAATGTATATTTTTAATCAAGTATTTTACCCAGAATTGCAAATAAAGGAATCTTTACCATCACGTCATAACTCACAAATGGGGAAACCAGCGGACGAACTACATATAATGAATATATTCTGTATGTCCAGGAGCCTTTTTAGGAGCCACATTAGACAGGAATGATATATTTGTTTAGTTTTTCTTTTTCTTTTCTTTTTTTTCTTTCTGTGTTTGTACTGTACTGGCAATAATAATAATGAACTCAAAGATGGGCTGGTCAAGTACAAAAAATATGTTTAATGGTTATTATGTTATATTTTGTAAAATTTTATTGTATGTTGCCCATTTTTTTAATTAAATAAATTAAAAAAATATATATGTTGATTGGTCACTAAGGTCTGATTGCACAGACTCTGTCAATAATAAACTTGTGGTGCCGCGTAGAGGGGATCTAGCTAACTATGTTGACCGTGCCTTTTGTGTGGCTGGTCCGTTGCTGTGGAACAAATTTCCCTATAATTTGCGAACTCTGGAGAGTGTCGAGATGTCCAGGGCAGGGTTAAAGACTCTATTGTTCAGGAGCTGTTATGATTCTATTATTCTATATTATCAGGTAATTATCAATCATCAGATTGATTATGACCTGAGAAGTGGAAAGACGTCTCTCTCGTGATCTATAATCTGTAATAGAAAGAAACACTTGTTTTAATTTACCTAATTGGGAGACATATTCTTTACCGGGATTCTACGGTTTTAAATTTACCTAGATATTTATAGTTATACATATTTCTGTCCAGATTTGAGACAATGGAGATTCGAGAGACAGAAAACAGATCCTTTTAACTTAAGAGTCTATTTTCGTCCTCTGAAATAAAAAACAGAATACGAGACACGAATAACATAATAAATCAATTAATCTCTAAAAGCTTTTTGCGGCCAACCTATTTGGGAAATGAATATGGGTGTAAAGCTTGTACAACATTTATCCCACGAGGACATTTGGTTAGTTTTGATATCCCCCAAGAGGGATCGAATAGAAAGCTTACATCGCATAATATTATAAATAATGACGCAAATACATTATTTCAAGGGTTGACTGGAAGATATTGTCCATTATTTTCATTTCTATATCAGTATCATTTAAGAAAATATACAACCTCCAGTTCCGTCTTTGAAAACATGCTAGGGTCCCGGACGGTGAAGCTAATTTTCAGCCTCGCGATTTAATCATTTCTAACCCCATCCCCCCCTTTTATATTTTCGATTAATTATAGGAATTTTGAAATGTTGGAGGATCTCCTCGGTTTGGTTAAAAAAATATTTGGGATCGTAAAACGGAAATCATACATAAATTCTACACCATATATATCGGCATTTCGAGGCCTTCTCAGCCCTTATGGTAAAGATTGAACAGTTCATAGTTGATATTTTCAACCGACGGTACTTGGTGGAAATTCATGTTAGAAAGTCAATTATAAATAAAACACTTATTTATAGAATATCCACAGTGACTTTTTATTGGACGCGAGCCGGCTTTCAAGAAAGCTCTTGAAGCGGAAGCCGCTCTCATCATCTCTAGAAAGCAGGCTCACGTCCAATAAAAAGTCACTGTGGATATACTTTAAATAAGTGTTTTATTTATAATTAATTGAACAGTTCATGTCTGAGACGAATGACGTGATCGTCCGAGGATTAAATGGCAGGATCATTATATAAATCAAATCCTGCAGGACGAAAACGTGTTGAGCACATTGAATAGGAAAGAATGTATCAAGAATTATACTATAATAATAATAATAATATTACGACAATTTATATAGCGCCGTACTGTGATAATATCACTTCAAGGGGGCTTTACATTTTTTAGGATCAACATCTACGTCCATTTTAAAATTACATAATATCAACAACTTTTCGATTTTCGAAGAGGAACACTATGAAAGTTCATTTTAAATTTAGATAATAAAAATAAAAAATTAAACACTGTTGATTTTCACTTATTTAAATTAATTCATTTATAAGCTTACAGTGTTTATTTATTTTTATTTTTTATTATATAAATTTATATAGTATTAATTTAAAATTATCGTCAGAAATATAAAAATCATATTGAGTGAACGAGCGAGACTGCGTATATGTAGGCATGTTAAAATGACCGGAATGCTAGGTACCTATGATTTTTAAATTAACTGTGGTGCATGATGTTGGATAATAGCTGATCTCTGAAAGATTTTCCATTTTTCTGTACTTTATATATATGTAGCTATTGTCTGTTTTGTACTTTTTTTTTTAATATAATCTTTATTTCATATTTTATACATACAATTACAATTCACATTTATCAAATCACATATAAAGATATATTCATAAAACTGTGCAACCAACGAACGAAGCCCGTTAAGTCATTGAAATGACTTGTCAACAGGCTCCACTCATCTCCACATCCAGCTTATAACTAAAAAAAGTTAAATACAACTATATTAATCCTATAAATGCCTACAAATCCATTCAACACTCACACTACAGTTATATGTACATATTTCTATTTTTTCTGAGCCAATTCTTAAATAATAATTTTAATTTTCCAATTTTGTCACACTTTTTTATGCAGAGTGGCAGTGAATTGAACAACTTAGGAACCAAGCACTCCAGAGTGCGATCACCATACTTACAATGAATAAATAAATAAATAAATAATAATAAAAACAATATTTACCAATTTATGTTCAGCAGACATTCAGTCTTTGTCAAAAAAATTAAATTATATAATATAAGAAGTGAGTTATGTGTAAAATATTATGAAAAAAATACGTCTTCAGGTCTCTCCTGAAACCTGAAAAATCTTATGCCAGCTCCGGAAGTGAAAAGTATAATTATTATACAAGTATGGTTTGTATATTATGGCATTCTTTATGTTGGGTCTGTACTAACACGAGATCTCCCAAAAGTGGTGTAGTCAGTGAAGTCAATAAATATAATGAACATATTCCATACAAGTCTAAAAGACGTCTCGGTAAATATAAGGAGAAGTTAGCTATTAAAAAGAAAGATTTTTCTATTTATATTCACGTAATTATATAGTTTTTCACCCAAGAAATGATATGATAATGAAATGATTGTCAATAAATGTGCTTTTGCAACAACAAAAAAACACCAAACTACCTAACTAACCTAACCTACAAATCAGTCAAACGTAAAATAATAATAATAATATATATTATTATTATTATTATCTCATATCTCATTTATTTAACAAAACAATATAAGATTCTACATTTTGAACACAATATAAGATTAACAATAAAATTTAAATATAACATTAAATAACAAAAACCATAAAATATTAAAATAAATTTATGTATATTCAAAATGTAGAACCCCAACATTATTCGAGTTGATTCTTCCATGATGTTCTATGAAATAGTACAATCATGGGAGATCACTTACAGAGCTACAGGGACAAAAACCTTCTTACTATCCTGGTGGACGATAGGAGTACTATTTATTTTTTTACTAGGAGTGTTTATTATTATTATTATTATTATTTCGACTTACAAGGATATTGTCAATCAAAAACACCAAAACACAAAACACTTTAGTCCGCCTGAATTTTGCACGACACTCTAAAATTCATATTAAAAAGTGCGAGTTACTCTCCATTCCAGCAGTTCTATAATATTTCTTGTTTAAAATCCATGAATAAATATAAGATCATATTATAATTGTAAGAATTGAGTAAATTGGCATTTAATGCTCTCTGTCAACTCTGCAATGAATTTGAAAATAGAGAGAAAAATTTAATAAATTAACCGAGTCAAATTAGAATAATCTAAGAAATTCATGAAGTAAGCATGTGAATAATTGTTCTCTATGTTCTAGTAAAAATCAGAGCATTCTGGATGGGTGGAACACTTTATAGCTTAATTGAAGATGTTTTTTTATTTGAAAAGCTTTACGAATACCTGCTTTTTACAGGACACTCATGAAAAGAATGATAAATTTATTCTTTGTCGAGGAGTCTATGAAACAATTTATACCTAATGAACCTAAATTATTTTTAAATTGATAAAATAACTACGTACATAGGAAAAAAACTTTTATCAAAACTGTCTAATATTTTTCGATTATTATTTTTAAATTAGTTATTCCACCCCATGGAATGATTTATGCCATATTTTTTGCTATAAACATTATTTATATCGACCGGAGTTGAAAATGATTGAATTATTTATATCGCTATTGAAAAATAGGGTTGATGGTAGAAGATTGAAAATTTTGGGCTGTATGTATTTTTTAATGATTTACCATAAAAAAATAAGAAAAATTTGACCAAAAATACAATCAAAAATTCGGGATGGACCACCCTTAACCTTTAGGGTATGAAAAATAGATGTTGGCCGATTCTCAGACACAATTTAGTACTTATAAAAAAAGCACACAAATATTCATTAAAATCGGTTCAGCCGTTTCGGAGGAGTATTATAACAAACGACACGAAATTTTTATATATTATATACCTACTACGTTAAAAAAATATATAAATAATATTTGTACTTACCAAAATATATTTAATCACAAAAAATACCCAATAATCATAAGGTTATTTTTTTTTTTATTTTCAATCAAAAAACACACGTGAAAATTTTGATGTAATAAAAAAAACTTTTATTTACTCTGACGTTTTTACACTTGATATGAAAATAATAATAAAAGTAACAGTATGCAGTAAAACAAATTTATTTTTCAAAATAACCGTAGACGTGAAAAAATAAAAAACAAAAGCTTTTTACCGACGCTTGTCACGCGACGAAAGAAATTATTAATTTCGAATATCGCTCCCGCGGCACATCCACACCATACGAACTCTGAGAGAGGAATGATTTCCGACCGTATTTTAGTAGTAGAAGTAGTAGTACATGTTTGAATTTAGAACGAGATCCTTTTGTTGAAACAGTTGAAGCACGGCAGCAGCCTTCTGCTGTAATAATAAAACGTCCCCAGGAACGTCAAATAATTCAACGGCTCAATACAAAAAGGTGTATTGTAAATTCTGGTGATGAAATTTTGTATTGTATTGTAAATTAAATCTTTTGTACTTTTGTAATATATTCTTATACTTTTTTTGTTAAGGATATTTTTTCATGAATTTCACTTATTTTTTAAGTGTATCGCTTATAGTTTTTGCATATCGTCGTAAAGTTTATGGGTTCGATTTCAAAATATCCTATTTCTGTTGTTTTATCATGAAGAAATATTCTTTTTACTTTATTATCTTTTGTTTTCTAAAAAGATTTACAGTGTGTCAAGATTTTGATATATTATTTTATGTATTATTATTATTCATCAACATAAAACTACTCCACTTTCACAATACAAGCATTGTTGTGATTGCTAGTGCTACTACTAAAATACCAGAACGGCATATCCCACAAAAGAGGTAGCCAGCAGACCAGCTGCATTTAATAAACATGTTGGTGTTCTCTCCATGCCAACAAAAAATTAAGACATCCAGAATAGCTGGCAAACCTCATCGCTGAAATTAAAATGTCTTTATTTTTCAAAAAATCTGCCTTGATAACTTACGGAAAAGAGTAGAAAACCAATTCTTTGCCAGGTGGTCTACGGCTTAAATTTGTTTATTGTTTCAAAATGTATGTTCTATACGAACATATGCTTCGTGATCGGGATAGAGGAGCCCTGTCTGTCCAGAACAGACAAGATTTCTCTCAGGTGATCGTCAACGTCAGGGAGACCCGACAAGACACACAAAGACGATAAAGAAGTTAAGTTATTTTACAGGACATTGAAAAACTTACATAAAAACGTCACAAATGTAAACAAAGAGAGATAAATATAAACTTTAAGGAAAAGCTTCTACATATTAGGTACCTATATATTTTTATGTATGTAAACATATATTACTCATTCCTATGTTTGTTTGCTTCGTCACTCTATTTTCTATCTCTCTTGCATCCTCTAAACCGGAAATGAAAGACTCCTACAGCGGAAATACGTGGAATAACTCTTCACACATTGTATGTAAATATAAATACAGAAATATGTAAGTAGTACCTACGCAGACATAGACAAAGTTATAATGTAATAATGCTATACTTATATTTTCATATTTATTTTTCATATCCTTATTATTGACACCTGATGGCTAAGCTAAATTATTTGTATTATTCCTGGTTTTAGACTGGATCAGGGCGGGCGCGGGCGTCCGAGAACTACATGGCTTGATCATGTAGATCAAATTCTCAAGGACGGCCGTGTTTTGAGTATGAGAAATCGACGTGCGTGCATGAGAAATTGTATGACTGTAGCAGAAGCGAAAGAAGTATGTAAGGACAGATCTATATGGCGTTCCGTTCTCTCTGCCTATCCCACTTGGTATACGGCATGAGGGAATAGATAGATAGATAGACCATTACTGAGAAATTGGACCCTGACACTGAGATAAAATGCAGAATGGGAAACATGCATGTGTGAGGAAAATGAATAACATAACATAACACGTATAGACAATTCACACAGACCGAGCTAGTCCCAAACTAAGATATGAATCTTGTACTATGGGTACTAACACGGCGATACACATATACAATGCACTAAACACATATACATGTAACACCCAGACCCAGGACAATCTGAAAAAGGTCATTCTTCATTTTGCCCTGGCCGGGAATCGAACCCGGGACCTCGTGACTCAAAGGCAAGTGCGTTAGCCTCCGCGCCACACCGGTCGTCAATAAATATTATCAATTTATATTAATAAATATACGCTGATCACGAATATCCTAATAAGAAACAATAAAATAAAACTTTTCATTCATTATTTTCATTTTAAAAGTCCATATTTTCTGTCAAATTTAAATTTAATTTTTAAATTTATTTTATTTAAAAAAAACGCCATGTCATTGAATTAGCCCGTTGTGACGTCGGTTGGCGCTATGTTGTATTGGCAAACATTTCATTCGTACAACTGTCTATAGCGGCTGATGACGTTACACACTCTTCCGCCATGGGTAGACCCTTTTGCGGCGAAGTGGGAAAATTGCTTTTTTAAATGGCGATAAAATCCTTAAAAATGCACATTTAAAAATATAAAAAGCACCATAATTTTTCTGAGTATTATTTTTTGAGCTGAATTTTTATTAAAATATGACATTCAGAAGAGGTGGCATACCTCATCAATTGATTTAAGATGTTATCTCTGTCTTTCCCAAACACTCGCTGTTTACAGAACACTCAAAAACTTACGCTAAAGAGTGGGAGACCTATATCATTGACGAGTGCCCCACGGTCAAATTTAATTAAATTTTCTAAAAATAATAATTGTAGGTATATATAGGGTGTCTCAAAATTAACGCAAGATTTGAATTTGCCGCCATTTTTGCAGTAAGTTGTTGGCAACCCTGAAATAAGAACAGTTTAACAGCTGAGAGTTTAGGGTTAGTAAAAAAGGAAGCCTAATGACCATGAACAGCAAAGAGAGTTCGTGAAATGAATTATTAATCATCAACAAGTGGATGCTGATTTTTCAAACAAAAAAGCCCAAAGCGATGAAGCACATTTTCACCTCGATGGCTTTGTTAATCGCCAAAATTGCCGTGTTTGAGGTTCGGAGAACCCACGTATGATTGGCGAACAACAAATGCACCCACAACGTGTCACTGTTTAGTGGCGATTTTAGGCAGGAGGCGTCATTGGACCATACTTTTTGGAAAATGAGGCTGGTCAAGCAGCAACTGTTTCTGGTGCCTGATATCGCGACATGATAACACAGTTCTTTGTGCCAAAATTGGATGCTATTGATGTGGCCAATATGTGGTTTCAACAAGACGGTGCCACATGCCATACAGCCAATGAAACAATTCAATTAGGTACTCTATGAGACATTTCCTAGTTGTGTACTCTCTCGTTTCGGTGATCCGAATTGGCCCCTAGATAGAATGTGATTTAACACCATTAGATTTCTTTTTATGGGGTTATTTGTAGTCAAATGTCTACATATGTTAGCAAGCCCACAACCACACGTGCATTACAAGAGAAAATTAAATGCACAATTATGCAGAAAGCTCATGAAAAATTTCGACGAAAGGGTGCGTATGTCCCAGCAAAGCCTTGGAGGACATTTGCCCGATGTGTTATTCCATAAATAACCCTATCCCATGTACTTTATGTTTCAATGAAAAAATAAAAATTTAAAGACTTAAAACTCTCTTTTATGTTTAATTCAAATCTTGCGTTAATTTTGAGACATCCTATATAAACTAGAATTTACACATCATCCCTTCTTGGAAGTGTTTGTTTTAATTAATTAATTATTTAACTTTCAGATTTAAGGATAACTTCATACATACATAGATCCATATCTATTTGTTATTATGTGGGCTAAAGCTATTGGTATATAATTTTTAACCCGGCTTAGGCGTCGCTCACGGAAACCAACATTTACGAAATTGAAACAGCAATTTTTATATATTTATTTATTTTATTCTTCTTGCACATCAACATACACATAACAAAGTAACAAAGCAGTTTACATAAAAAAAACAATGTGATGATATGCAGTGGCGAGATTATCACTATATTATAGTGATTTCTTCCATCTAACCACGTCACGTAAACACTAAGCAGAAACAAAAATAATAATACCTACCTAATAAAAACACAAATAAGAAAAATCTCTACATAAATCAAAATGAAAGAAAAAAAAATCTATAATCCACACACCAACACTCCAAAGGGACCGGGAACTGTAAGAACTATAGAAAGGTGTTAGGGGACGGATGCTGAGTTAGAAGACAATAAACACTTCTTGACGGCGTATTTAAATCAATTAAAAGATTGCAATATCCTACGAGAAGAAGGGAGATTATCACATGTGTTCTATGGAGCAACTGGCAAAGAATTGGTCTCCCACTCTTTACTGTCAGTTTTCGAATGTTCTGTAAAAGGTATGAGTTCGAAAAAATAAAGACTTTTTACATCTTAAATTCGGTGATGAAGTTTGCTACCCATCCTGAATGCTTCATTTTTTTATTAATACGGAGAGGACCACTGTTATTGTATTTGACTGGGCTGCTGATTAGCTTACTTTTTGGGACATTCCGTGATACAATTCTTCCGTGATGATTGATGATGATGAAAAAAGTGGGATACCAATTCTTTACCGGGTGATCCCGGCAAAGAATTGGTCTCCCACTTTTTTCCGTAAGTTTTCGAGTGTCATTCAGCGATGAGGCTTACTATCCATCCTGCAGGGTTACTCTTGACAAAATCTAAACACGATCTTAATCTAGTCTTGATCTTGATCATACGACACACGAAGTGACTATTGACCAAAAATACACGCAAACCGATCGCGCGTTAGCGGTAGCGCAGTGTTTTTGATCATAGTCCCTTCGTACGTCGTATAATCAAGATCAAGACTAGATTAAGATCGTGTTTAGATTTTGTCAAGAGTTACCCTGCTGAACTTCTTAATTAATGGCTAGAAAGAGAAAATAATGCAGCGATAATCTCGCCACTGCATATCATCACATTTTTTATTTGAATTGCTTTGTTAACTTTATTGTAAGATGTTTGTAAAAAGAATAAAACAAATAAATAAATGAGTTCATCGGTAGCCTGGAGGTAGAGTCTCGGCCTCTTGAACAAGGGGTCCCCGGTTCGATCCCAGGTTCCGGCAAACTCCCATTTCACGACACAAGCTTTTAGCTTACTGTGGAAGGTGTATAAAGTTGTATTTGGGTTTATAACAAAACCCAGATATATCTTTAAAAACACAAATTATCGTGTTAAACAAACAAACAGAAAGGCAGAAGACCGTTTGGCAGACCAAGACATAGATTGTTAGAAAATATCAACCGAGATATAGATCTCGGTAGGCAGGTAGAGCAGCCAAATGCTAAAGACGACTGGCATTGGCTGGCTCAAGATAGAAAGACTTGGAGATCTATTGTTTCGGAGGCAAAGGTCTTACAAGGGCTTTTCGGCCATCAGAAGTAAGTAGGTAAGTAAACAAACAAACAGATAAAATTTACAATCGAACTCAAATATTTATGGACATGGGTATTTTCTGTATTTTAAAAGAACCCTTTGGGTTTTTGTTTCAGGGCTTAGAACACAGAAATGTTGTATTATGTTGTAATAATGAGATTGTTTTGTGATCTGCTTTAATAAAATGTTAATAATAATATATACTAACCTATTAATCTACTGTATGTTACCACATTTAGTTTTGAAAACAATTTAAATAGGTCTCGAACAGACGATGAGACTTGTGACGAATACCAATATATTAGTTACAATCCATTGGATTGGTCTGCAACGAGTTTGGATTCTCTTCTCCATTCCTCCCTACTTTCAGCTAGTCTCTTTAATTCTACGTATGTGCCACACTTCATGTCCTTCTTCAGTTGGTATGGATAGGTGTTTCTTGGTCGGCCTGTACCATTTTCTGCCTTCTGTCTTGTCCCTCGCGATAGTGATAAGCAGTCCTGGGTGCCTGATGTTGTAGCCAATCCAGTTAGCTATTCGTGAGAGTCTTAATTCTTTTATATTAATAATATTTTAGTGCATTCACTAATATTTATATTCGTATATCCATTTTTTACAATATTTTCAACGACGCCGGCCACGTGATGATTCCGCTAAAATATTTAAAAATATGTTAATAGATTAAATAGATTAAAATAAATAAAAAATAGATTAAAATCGATTAAGTTTGAGTGTTTTGTAAAAGGCATTTGTTAAAAAAATACATTTACGTCTAAAATTCAGCGATAAGGTTAGCCACCCATTAAAACGTATTCTTTTTTTGGCACTGAGAGAACAGATTGCATGTTTATAACATGGACTTGTGGTATATGACATGATGGTAAAGTAGTATTTTTTATGGGGAACATGCATGTGAGGAATATGAATAAATGTTATCAACTTGTATTAATAAATATACGCTGATCACGAATATCCTAATAAGAAACGATAAAATAAAACTTTTCATTCATTATTTTCATTTTAAAAATCCATATTTTCTGTTATTGAATTAGTCCGGTGTGACGTCGCTTGGCGCTATTTTGTATTGCCACACATTTCACTCTTAGTACTTAGTAGCGCCTGATATTGTCAAACACTGCTCCGCCACGAGTGGACCTTTTTGCGGCGAAGTGCGAAAATTGCTTTTTTAAATGGTGATAAAAACCTTAAAAATGCACATTTAAAGCACCATAATTTTTCGAATTTTCTGTACTGTTTTTTGGGTTGAATTTTTTTTTTGTGAAAGTTCCCCATTGTTCAAGGCGTACCCCAACATCAAACAACTTTGTTAGACTGTCTGCAAGCTACAATAAATTTTTGCCAAAGTGCACATGCGCATTAAACAAAACGTTTCTCGGTCGTCAGGATTTTACTCAATGAAAAAGCAGTAGTTTAAATCATCAGATTAACAATGTCCTTATAAGACGAAAGACTATACCCTCACGCCATCTCCCAAGTGGAGTAGGCAGAGAGAACGGAACGCCAGATAGATCTATCCTTACATACTTCCTTCGCTTCCTCCACATTCATACGCACGTCAGTTCCTCTTACTCAAAACACAGCCATCCTTGAGAATTTGATCCACGTGATATAAACACGTGGTTCTCGGACGCCCGCGCTTCCTCACACCCCGTCTTTCAGAGAAGTATATCCTCTTTGTCATTCGTACCTCGTTCATTCGTTCAACATGTCCAAGCCTCCGTAGTTGGTTCACGCCCATTCTGTCCACAACACTCTTCTTGCATCCGCTCATTCTTCTAATATCCTCATTCTTCACTCTCGTATCACGCAGCGTTTTACCAACCATTCTTCTCAGCGATCGCATCTCCACTGCATTTATTCCACATTCGTCCTTCTCCAACCACGTCCATGTCTCGCTTGCATACATCTCTCTCAATAAAAACATAAACACGTCTCTCTCAATAGAAACATGGAAGAAGAATAAATTTGTTTTTTTAATTTTATTATGGAGTTCTACTACCTAAACACCGGCATAGTGAATATAAGGAGAATTATATTGTTTCCTCTTTGTATACTTAAAAGGTGAATTCGTAGAATCACTAGTTTCGTTTCATTACATACAAATGCTCTAATATCATTCATCTGTCCGTGTGTTTGCAAAATGCCGTACCTGAAAATTTCAATATTGGATAGTACTAGAAGGCAGTGGCGGTACCCTTAATGCTTTTGTAATTTATTAATTAATTGATTATATAAAATTATCAATGTGTGACATGACAGTTTCAACCTGTGCATCAATCTAAATTTAAGTATACAAAAGTTTCGAAGTTATTAAACAAATATCACGCAAATCATTTCAATATTTAACTCTTCAGTCCATACCATCACGACATATCCCACGTGACGGACAGCCAGCAGAACAGCTGAATGTAATAAACATGGAAACTGTCCTCTACGTGTCAACAAAAAAATAATGCATTCAGAATGGGTGGCGAAACTCATCACTGAACTTTCTTAAGTTTTTGTTTTTGTACTGTAAAATTTCTTATTTTTTTTTGGAACGAAAAAGTTGTTGTTGGACAGCTTGCATGCAGCTAGCATACTGGTTATGTGGAATATAAATCGTGATGGGAAAATAGTAGTTTTTGCGTGGTAAACATATAAATGCATAGCAGCAGGGTTACAATCTAAATACGATCTTAAAATTTTCTTGATCTTAATTATTCGACGCGCGAATTGACAATAGTCAAAAATACAGCACAACGCTACCGCAAGATACGAATGCACGTTTTTTTGTATAGGCACTTCGCACGTCGTAAGATTACTATTAAGAAATGTGGCAGTAAGATTGCAACAAAAAGGCTTGTCAAGGAATGGCTCTTGAAATGTGGATTTATTAATTATAATTGATATTATGTAAACAATATAGTTTGTAAGTATGTTTGCTGCTATTGTTAAGGTTTAATTACTTTATTATGTTATTATGGAAAGGAACGCGCCGACACGTCTGTTTTTTTATAGATTTGGTACGACTGTATTATGGTATCTCAATGTTGTTATTCTTTGAAATTAAATAATAAAATAGAACAAACAAGATCAAAACAATATTGTAGAGAACAGGCAACACTAAAAAGTATTGTGGTCAGCTGGGATGACGTCATTTATTTGATTGTGATAAGAATTATCACAATCCAAGACCATTCTAATTCTCTCTGCCTGGCTGAACACACATACGTTTACATTCTCTCTATAAAATCTAGTGTAACATAATTCGTAATTGTAAAACTGTTTTTAATAATAAATCATCTTTAGTAATAATCGCGAGTTTCATTACACACATTTGGTAAGTCACTTTCTAACCTTCTGATCTGGAGTAAATCTATAAATTCTTTACAATCTTTCATACTTGCCATCCCTACCAGGGATCTTCACACCCTCATATCACTCTACTACCCTAATTTCTACATTAGTGACCCCTTCAGAACACATCCATTCAAGAAATTTCAATTTATAACCCATTTTTCATTTTTTCACACATTTTTCACACCCTCATATCACTCTACTACCCTAATTTCTACAAAATTATTAAGGTCGTATTTTGTTTTGTGTCAAGAGTTACATTACAGGTGAGTACACGGCTCCTTTTATGCGTGTATGAAAAGGTTGCCACTGCTTGAAGGTAGATAAGTTTAGTATACACATAATATCTACATATTCATATGTAGTGGGGTCTCTCTGTCTATGTATGTAATTTGAAAGGGACTGCTATTAATTAATTCTCTCGCTTTTACTCTTTATTAATTATACGGAAACCATTACATTAAACATGTTCATTCTATGTATAGTGTATTTAGAGAATACGACATTAAACTTCTCTCATAATTAAATACATTCTATACCTACATTTCCCATTTCGTTTACTTAATTGAATAAAAGTATAATAATATACTATGTCGCATAATAATATTATTCTTATTTATGGAGTACCTGAAGTTGAACATGTCGCCCACTCTTTTATGAAGTTATCCATGGGGTAAATGGAGTTGAATAGGCACCCAGGACTACTCATCGTCATCGCGGAGGGTAAGACCGAGGGGACAAATGGCAGAGGCCGACCAAGAGATGCGTATATGGACCAACTGAAGAGGGACATGAACTGTGGCGTCTGTGGCTCATAATAGGGAGGAATGGAGAAGAAAAACCAAACTCGTTGCAGACCAATCCAATGGATTGTAACTCCTATATATATACATATATGTCGCTCACTCTTTTATTATTATTACTGACAAAGAGACGATTCTTAGATGGATCATTACGGCTGAAGGCCAATACGAAGTTATCCATGGAGTAACTGTAGTTGAATGTCACCCACTCTTTTATGAAGTTATCCATGGAGTAACTGGAGTTGAATATGTCACACACTCTTTTATGAAGTTATCCATGGAGTAACTGGAGTTGAATATGTCACCCACTCTTTTATGAACTTATCCATGGAGTAACTGGAGTTGAATATGTCACACACTCTTTTATGAAGTTATCCATGGAGTAACTGGAGTTGAATATGTCACCCACTCTTTTATGAACTTATCCATGGAGTAACTGGAGTTGAATATGTCACACACTCTTTTATGAAGTTATCCATGGAGTAACTGGAGTTGAATATGTCACACACTCTTTTATGAAGTTATCCATGGAGTAACTGGAGTTGAATATGTCACACACTCTTTTATGAAGTTATCCATGGAGTAACTGGAGTTGAATATGTCGTCCACTTTTTTATGAAGTTTCCGAGTGTCATGTAAAAGGCTCTCCGAATTCAGGTTTCAATTTATTTATAATTTCATATACGGCACAAGACCATTAAATAAAAAAAAATACAATTTGTTTGATGAGTTACAAAAACATTTTTTTATGCATATATGCGCAATTTAATAAATTTCAACACAATAGACATTTCCTCTTTCACACCATGACATATATTATTAATTCACTATTGCTGTTTCACCCTCACTTCTTCAAGAATCTACCGATGAAATAACCTACACGCTGGTATATCCATGGATAAAAATGAGAAAACTCAGATGAACTCATAAATGATTCTGTGATTTTTTTTAATCTAACGTATAAATTAAGTATAAGTTAGTATATTATGTAACTCTAAAACACCTTCCACTTAATTAATCAGACACATAGAGAACGCCATCTAGCAAAACAGTTATTTGATTTCCTGCAAAATAATAGGTTATACAAGATTAAATTAATTTGAGACTAGCTCGAGTTGTGTAAATTGTCCATCAAATATTTCGAACAAACCAATTTTTAAGAGAGCGTGCATGATTCAATGACTAAAGCGATAAAAAGTAATTTAAAAGTCACCTAAGATTCTTTCCGCCTACCCCGCAAGAGAATCGACATGATTGTGATGAAATATTTTCTATTTGTATAATATATACTTCACAATAAAATGTCATGACATGACAATAAATTGAACTCTTTTTTACAGATACAAGGTGTTCCTTTGTCACAGTAATATACTGTGTTGAATGTTTAAATTGCTATGAATACATATTATTATTCTAAATTGTATATACGACATTCGTCGGTCGGGCCTCCCTATATATGCACATGTTACATGTCACCGCAATGCTTATATATCTTTTTGTATTGATTTTATTATTATGCAAGAAACTTCGTACAAAAAGTGAAAGGGAGTAATTGAAAATTTACAAATTACAGAAATACATTACAAAATCTGTATTTTGAAATGAGTGATTTATCAAAATGTGTTTTTTTATTCAAATTGTGTATTTTTTACAGTAAATATCATAAATATCACATGGCGGAGGATCGCTCAAGGTGGAGACAGATGGTCTACAGCAGGGTTACTCTTGACAAAACTAAACACGATCTTAATCTAGTCTTGCGAGCTTGATCATACGACGCACGAAGTGACTATTGGCCAAATATACACGCAAACCTATTGCGCGTTAGCGGTAGCGCGGTGTTTTTGACCATAGTCCCTTCGTGCGTCGTATGATCAAGATCAAGACTAGATTAAGATCGTGTTTAGTTTTCTCAAGAGTAGCCCTGCAGAACGAATCATGATGGTCACGATCCTCAGAATTGAGGGACCGAGGAGATGATGATGACGATGATCATAAAACAATTACAATAAAAATCAACAAAAAATAAGACATTCAGAATGAGTGGCAAACCTTATCAGCGAATTTAAAATGTCTTTGATTTTCGAATACCTTTCGAAAACTTACGGTAAAGAGTACCAATTCTTTGCTGGATGCTCCACGGAAATGCGTGTATTAATAATAGCTATTCACAAAACAGGATATTATATTTGATTATAATTGCTACACTGCATATTGACACCCAACACAATCTTCCTCATTTATTAACCAATAACCAGAATAATTAATAAAACTATCTTTAAACCCGAGTTTTTTTGGACACTCTTTTTCATTAGAGCAGTGCCTACCATACACCTGAAGATACATCTAATATATAAAATTCTCGTGTCACGGTGTTTGTTATCATATTCCTCCGAAACGGCTGGACCGATTTTGATGAAATTTTGTGTGCTTATCGGGTAGGTCTGAGAATCGGCCAACATCTTTTTTTCATATACCTAAAAGTTAAGGGTGGTCCAACCCGATTTTGTTTTTTTTGGTCCAAAAGTTTTTTTTTGGTGAAGCATTAAAAATACATACAGCCCTAAATTTTCACTTTTCTACCATCAACCCCTATTTTTTAAAAGCGATATAAGTGTATGGCAAAACAACGTTTGCCGGATCAGCTAGTATAAAATAATAATTGTACTGTTGTTCCGTTCAACAATTGAAATATTTATTTGTTAATTGAAAACAGGTACCTAGGTACATTATTTTTTCCATAACTTAATATTTGTGTATTCTTTATAGTTATTTGTTTGTGAATTGATAGAGTGGAGTTGAGTTTAATTATAAAAAATTGCATTTATTTGTAATTTATAATTCATGTTGGTACACTTAAATGTAAATGAATAAATAAATAAATGACACATCGATTTGAACATCTAAATATATTTATTCGAGAATCAGACACATACATTATTACATTACAATGTTGACTGTATAATAACTATATAATTATACAACTGTCATGACAAGAAAATATCTTTAATTAAACTCAATGACATCTCCAGACATATATATATATATATATACAAACAAAATATCAAATTATATATATATTTATGCAAAATTATTAGTTGTGACAAAATAATATTTTATATAGAATGAAGAAAACAATCTATACTATTATTACATACGGGGTATTTCACGTCATTTCACCAAGCCTAGGTAACCCACCAGAAAATTTATTTCTTGACTTCTTAGTACCATTTAGTTAGTAGGTATCCATAATACAAGATTCATAACTTAATTTGGGACTAGCTCGACCCGTGCCAATTGTCCATACATGTTCTAAAAAATAAGGTAATATTTCAAAGCTTAAAAAAAGTTGAATCTCGTATGCATCATGTCTCAAATACATTTGATTAAGGCACAGCACAAGATTCATTGTCTAACACAGTTTCGACATTTCATATACAATACACTCGTACTGTACATCATAAGGACATATATATTTTTAATACTTTTAAGTGTTTTGTAGAAGTCACATAGTTATAAAACTCAATTGCAGTAATATTTATCCATCACACTTCAATGAATCGGCAACCTATTCTCATTCCGTGATGGAAAGATTTCGGTCTTCGAGTGGGAAGTCCATGGTTCAAATATGGCTGCCAAGCTACTCTATCTTCAGAACATAAGTAATTATTTAATATATAGGTATCAGGCAGTGTGTCAAAACAAGAATTTGGGTTTCTGTTGATTGTAAATCAAGTTTCGTGTTTTGAATCTGAAATGTCTGAAAATATCTCAATAATTGGCGCAGAGAGGACATCTTTTAGTTTTATCATTTGTAAAAAGTTATGTTATGGTGTATATCCAATAAATGTAACGAGTGTAGCTTTTTATGTAGACATAAATAGATTTACGACTCCAATTACACTATCTCCGATGATGTGTATTGTACTGAAAAGTGAGGGTGTAAAACAGGCGAACTGCGGCTCAGGCAAGCAAAAAACCACAAATTTTCTTTCATAGTCTGTTAGATTGATCTTTAAGGTACACTTATAAAGAAAAAACAATTTGGTAACCATACTGCCTCTCCTTCATATTTAACTTTGAAAAAGTCATGTTTTCTAACCTCAAAATTTGCGAATAATATTTATTTAAATTTTTTCAAAACATTATATCACATCAAAATATTTTTTTATATCATCAGTACATATCACAGAATAAATGGTAAAAATATCACACGAAAATATTAAGGATTAACTGAGCTATGATTTTTTTTCTCTTCAGCGGCACAACGTCGATGTTGACAAAAACGGACCTCGCCGGTAAACTTTGAACCCCGATAACTTGGAAAGTATTTGACCTAGACCAAAAAAATTTGGCATGGTTTCATAACTTGGTCATAGGAACTTGTAAATAAAAAATCATAAAAATCGGAAGTGATGGGTTACTTTTTGCATTTTTTCTTGGTGATTTGAAATGAAATGCCCCATACAGTAAATCCGCTAGCTACCCCACTATGCTGAGTGGTATATATATATATATATATATGTTGCAGTCGTTTTGAAGAATCCGTCCGTTTACAAACGGCCGGCATATTTATGATAAAATGACGACAGCGTGTTCAAGCAAATTACATGTCAAATTGTAAAATTTTAGTTCAATTTCTCACCGTCTCATGGCGTTGCGTATCAAAATGACAACTGAAACGCATTACTGTATGGAATAGCGCTAGAGATGGTCATGAAATAATGGTTATTTTTTATCATTTATTTTTCTCTAACCATAAAAATTAACAAAATCGGTGAAAAAACCCATATAATTGCCAAAACATGATTGAACTGTCAAACGTGTTCAAAAAACCATCACATTATATGAGACCTGTCAAATATATAAATTTTAAGATTATGATCAAAATCAGTGAAAAATCCCATATTATTGCCAAAAACATGATTGAACTGTCAAACATATTCATTAAAACATCACATCATTGCAGACATGTCGAAAATATTAATTTTAAGACTTTGATCAAAAGCGGAGAGATATCCCAAATTTTGCCAAAACTCGATTGAACTGTCAAACGTTTTCAAGAAATCATCACATCTTTGTAGACCTGTCAAAAATAGGTATTCATTTTTACATTTTGATCAAAATCGGTGAAAAATCCCATATTATTGCCAAAAACATGATTGAACTGTCAAACATATTCATTAAGACATCACATCATTGCAGACATGTCGAAAATATTAATTTTAAGACTTTGATCAAAAGCGGAGAGATATCCCAAATTTTGCCAAAACTCGATTGAACTGTCAAACGTTTTCAAGAAATCATCACATCTTTGTAGACCTGTCAAAAATAGGTACTCATTTTTACATTTTGATCAAAATCGGTGAAAAATCCCATGTTATTGCCAAAACATGATTGAACTGTCGAGTGTATTCATAAGAACAACACATCACCGGTCAAAAATTTTAATTTTAGATTTTTAATTAAAATCGGTATAAATCTCATATTTTCGCCAAAACACGATTGAACTGTCGAAGGTACTCATAGAATCATCACATCATAGAGGACCTGTCAAATATATAAATTTTAACATTTTGATCAAAATCGGTGAAAAATCCCAAATTTTTGCCAAAACTCGATTGAACTGTCAAACGTATTCATAAAACCATCACATCATAGAAGACCTGTCAAATATATAAATTTTAAGATTTTGATCAATATCACTGAAATATCTCAAATTTTTGCCTAAACTCGATTGAACTGTCAAACGTATTCATAAAATCAGCAAATCATGGTAGACCTGTCAAACATATTCATTTCAATATATTTCTCAAAATTGGTGAAAAAACCAATATAATCGTCAGATTGTGCTTGAAATGTCAAAACGTATTCATAATATCAATACACCATGAGGTAGACCTGTCAAAAATATTAATTTCAATATATTTGTAAAAATCGGTCAAATAACCAATACAATAGTCAGATCGTGCTTGAACTGTCAAAAAGAGTTAATAAAATCAGCAGATATGGTAGACCTGTCAAAAATATTCAATTGAATATTTTTGTCATAATCGGTGAAATACCTTGTGGGTTAGTTAGAAGATATTGCGCTTCAGCGATAAACTCGATCATTGCACTAAGTTATGTGTTCTTTTATTATGATATGTAGCATGATTTTCTTTTTCTTTGTATGCATATTTTGTGCAATAAAGATTATTATTATTATTCTTATTACCTTATGAAATTGTCATATCGTGATTGAACTGTCAATACGTATTCATTTAATCAACACATCATGATAGATCTGTCAAAATCCATAATAGCATGTTGATCAAAATCGGTCAAAAATCCATAATATCGTTAAATCGTGATGGAACTGTCAAAAAGTATTCATAAAATCATCACATCCTAGAAGACCTGTCAAAAATATTTATTATAAAATTTTGGTTTAAATCTGTCAAAAAACCAATATAATGGTCGGATCGTGGATGAACTGTCAAAACGTAGTCATCACATCCCGGAAGACTCGTCAAAAACAGTCATTGAATATTTTTTTCGAAATCAACCTTCATGTTAAACCTGTTAAAAAAAATCATACAAACATTATGAAGTAATTTTGAAGACCTGTAAAAAATATTTATTTAAATATTTTGATCGAAACAGTCAAAAAACCATAACTATCATCAAATCGTGATTGAACATTCAAAATACATTCACAAAATCATCACATTATGGTAGACCTGTCAAATGTATTCATATTAACGTTTTGAACAAAATCGGTTAAAAACCATAGTAATCGTCAATTTGTGATTGAAGTGTCAAAACATAAAATAAAATAATATATTATAAAATCAACACATCGTGATAAACTTGTCAACAAAAGTATTCATATTACGTTTTGAACGAAATCTATCAAAATATCCAAAGAATCGTTAATTTGTGATTGAACTGTCAAAACATATTATTTATAAAATCAACATATCGTGGTAGACCTGTCAAAAGTATTCATATTGACGTTTTGAACAAAATCTATCAAAACATCAATAGAATCGTCAGATCGTACTATCATGGCAAGTCTTTACTTGCCAAATATTTTTTAATTTATTGAAAATACTTTGTTGGCAAGGTGCAATACCGTGATGGTATAGTAGTAATGGTTTATTGACTAACCCCATTTTGGAAGATGCTCTAAAATATAAATTGAAATTAAATAATTAAAAACACTGTTATATTTAAGATAAGAAGAAGAATGCTTGGAAAGACTTACTGAGTGTGAAACAGTGTGACACATTTGAAAAAGAGCGAAAGAAAGAAGTATACAAGACATGCAAGAAGGAAGTGCGTGAAGTTGTGAAAATGAAGAAAAAAATGCTTGAAAATGAAGAATGTAAGAAATTGTCTACGTATGCGAGTGAAAATATGAAGATTTTTTGGAATGAAGTGAAACGAAAGAGGACGGGTACAAGTGTGAACAGTATGAAAGGGATAAAAGACAAGGATGGATGTGTGTTAGTGAATGATGAATGTGTGTTACGGAGATGGAAGGAGTATTTCGAAGATCTGTTTGCAGGGCCGGATAAATCATAGAACAATGCGGAACAAGAAATCAGGGCGCTTGTCTTAAAAGGGCGCTTTAAATCCTAAAATGTTTCCATGCACTCCAAAAATGTTATTTATATAAATTAAAAATTCCCCAGGTATGACGCTCGGTTCTCTCTGCCTACGCCAAAATGGACACGGCGTGATGGTGTGTACGTAAAGATTCCGCTCACTGCTAACATATTATTAACGTGTTATTCGTATACATAATATACATATAAGTACCTACAACATACTAACAACACTATGTTTATGCAGCTCGACTCACACATCCTCATATATAAACACACACAAAAATAATCCTTGCAATAATTTACTTGATTTAGTGTTAAATTTCTTCTTAATGAAGCCAGCGCCCCTTTAACTAATGTCGCCCCGGGGCGGTTGTTGAATGTCTCATACAAATTTGGATCGGGTATTTTTCAAGAATTTCCTGGTACGGCACGCTATAGTGACTATAATGATATATTATACTAAGAACTCTTATTGCTTGTTTATGAACCATTCATAAGACGTTTACAACACGCGGAACTAGGGATCAATCTGTAACATGGTCATGCTACAAAAGGTTTTATTGAAATGTTATGCTAATTTCAATACCTACTTACTAAAAAAGTATCCCTTTCGACTTTAGCTACATACTTACAAATTTTCTGGGTATTAGTCGACCATGACCATGCGGAATTCGGCAACGAAATTAAACGACTATGTACCTACCTAGTTAAAATATTGCCATTTACCTACTTAATAGTTTCTCGGCCAATTGCTAAGTAACTAATTCGCTCATTTAGCTATTCTTGATAACTTTCGCTTTATACAACCACAAAAATCGGTCATAAATCGGTTATATAATCAATACATGCAATTTAACAAAAAAATGTCAAAAAAAAATTTATTTGAGGAAGTGCGATGTCTGGAAATTGAATAAAAATTTCCATTCAAAGTCAATGACGGAATGGGACTTGACCTACTGGACAACATGATGTTTTATGAACATCGGATCGGAAGTCAGGTAAGTAAATTTAAAGTTACTAATGGGGTATCGAAAATTAAAAAAAAACTGTCGAACAAAAAAAAATTGACGCATTGTGTATTTAAAATTACGAACATTTGGGGGTTTGGGGGGGGGGGGGGGGCGGTTTGAAATTTTTTGCTCCGGGCGCAAAAACCCATTTATCCGGCCCTGTCTGTTTGAATGTGATGGTACAAATGAGAATGAGTATGACGACATTGAAAGCAGTGTGAATTAAAACGATATGATAGACATGAATGAGATTATGAATGCATTAAAAAAAGCGAAGTGCGGTAAAGCTGTAGGGTATGATTGTGTTGCCGTTGAGCTCATCAAGTCTGGTGGACCGGGGGCTCTCGCGTGGTGCTTGGAGCTTTTCAACGATTGTTGGAGAGAAGGCGTCACACCAGAGGATTGGAGGAGGGCTATCATCTACCCCCTGTACAAAGGGAAAGGCTCTAGACTTGAATGCGGGAGTTATCGGGCTATTAGCTTGCTGAGCTCCATAGGGAAATTGTATGGTAGAATTTTGATTGAGAGAGTACGAAAGATAACTGAGTGTAAGATATGGGATGCACAAGGAGCGTTTTTAAATGGCAGAGGGTGCACCGATCAGATCTTCTCCCTGCGAATGATTATAGAGAAGTTTCTGGGTAAACACCAGAGGCTTTTTTGTGCGTTCGTGGACTTGGAGAAAGCATATGATCGAGTGGACCGGGAAAGGTTGTGGCACGTGCTATCGGAGTATGGGGTGAGCAGCCGGTTGATACGCGCAATCTCTTCACTTTACGTGGGAAGCTCCGCTTGCGTGAGGGTAAATAACACTCTCTCGTGAATGAAAAAACGATTTGCGAGATCAAAGTTGGTGACGAATGTTTGGAGCAAGTAAGTGAGTATGTATATTTGGGAAGTATGTTTGCGAGGGATGGAAGATGCGATAGGGACATTGAAAGAAGGAAAATGGCAGGTGCTAGAGTGAACGGTGCACTTCGACCCATTGTCAGCAATGGCAATGTGTCGAACATGGCTAAAATGCTGGTGCACAATACCATTCTGGTACCGTCACTTACGTATGCAAGCGAGACATGGACGTGGCTGAAGAAGGACGAAAGTGGAATAAATGCAGTGGAGATGCGATCGTTAAGAAGAATGGTTGGTAAAACGCTGCGTGATAGAGTGAAGAATGAGGATATTAGAAGAATGAGCGGATGCAAGAAGAGTGTTGTGGACAATTCTGTCCGCGCATTCGCGCGTGAATAAACTACGGTGGTTTGGACACGTTGAACGAATGAACGAAGTAAGAATGAGAAAGAGGATATACTTGTCTGAAAGAAAAGGTGTGAGGAAGCGCGGACGTCCAAGAACCACGTGGCTTGATCACGTGGATCAAATTCTCAAGGACGGCCGCGTGTTGAGTAAGAGGAATCGACGTGCATGTATGAGAAACCGTATGAATGTGGAGGAAGCGAAGGAAGTGTGTAAAGATAGATCTGTGTGGCGTTCCGTTCTCTCTGCCTACCCCACTTGGGATACGGCGTGAGGGTATAGTATAGTTTAGTACTGTTATATTTTCACTATATTCTTTATTTTCACTCCCCCCTCTGTGACCATCCTCAATTTGTGTGAAGCACATCCATACTGATTCAGTTCTCTTGAGAATGCCCATTGAAGTGGGCGAAAACGTTAGAGTAAAAATAGATATAGTGAAAATATAAGTGCTTTTAATTATCTATTTATAAACTATTTAATGTGAAAATATAAGTGCTTTTAATTATCTATTTATAAACTATTTAATGTGAAAATATAAGTGCTTTTAATTATCTATTTATAAACTATTTAATGTGAAAATATAAGTGCTTTTAATTATCTATTTATAAACTATTTAATGTGAATTTTCACAGTGTAAACACAAACACCCTTCAACAATTAAATTGAAATTAATTAGTAATATTCGCGAATGAATATTTTCTATATACAATAATCCCGTTGGCTACACTACTTGTTAGCCCATTAAGCATGTTTTAAATCAATGATGTGACCTACATATGTATATAATAAATAAATCCATGTTAAATACATTAAGGTACGGATTATTTTGTTGTTCGACTGTATTTTCTCTGTTTAATGTTATTGTGTATTTATATAGGTAGGTATATTTAATATTATTCTGTTTATATAGGGTATATTTCTCAAAGATGAGACCCTACTTCAGATACAAATTTGTTTGCAAATCTAATTTGACTAGAGTATCGAGGTAGATATTGAGAGCAGGGCCGTATCGAGGATCATAAGGAAAATGTTGATGAATAATTTATAATTTTGCGTTGAACATATAACTTCTTCTTTGTTTCCATTTACATAATTAATTTATGTATTTTATAATTATAATAATAAACTTTTTTGCACAACACATATTTATAAAGCTATAAAATAATATGATACAAATAATTGATATATACAATGGGCTATAGTTTATCGCAGAAGCCATATCTTCCAACTGACCCAGTATTTTCAAGATTTGCTTTAGAAATGTATTTAAAATAAATGTTTTTCAGAGAGCTGGGAGGTAAAACATAAGCCCCTATCATAAAATGATAAGGGTTAAATAAACTATTTTAACCGTTTTTTTTTTTCAAAGAAACAAGTTATTAAAGAACAGCCTTCCCCCCCTCTCTCAAAAAGTCTAAATTTTATATAAATTACTATCAAGGTGATCAACATGTAAAACAAAATTACACACCGGGATGGGTAAACAAGCCTCATTGCTGAATGATGGTTGATGTCAATTGTCTTACAAGCGAGATTTCACGAATATCTGCATCGTACAGGACAATTCTCTAACTTTGTTTATTTTTACTAAGAAGCAAGTCAAAATAGATGAACGTTGTCCATACTCACCCGAAGAGAACTCTTATGTTTTATATATATTTTTTACAATCATGGATGTTACAGGAATATTAGCTCCTATGTTATGTATGAGAAACTGGATGAATGTAGAGGAAGCGAGAGAAGCATGTAGGGATAGATCTATATGGCGTTTCGTTCTCTCTGCCTACCCCACCTAGGAAACGGCGAGAGGGTAAAAAAAGATGTCATCCATGATTTTCATACAAATTCTTTCTAAGAAAGAGATTAAGGTTCTCCTGAAGGGCTTCCCTCAACAAAATTCTCCCTGAAGTAAAATTTTAAGCTTAAAATATCTAGTGCAACGCATATAAAACAATATTCCTAGAACCGGCCTTTTTCTACATTGTCTGTGGATGACATTATTTATCATATATCACGTATCGCCAATTTTAAAGGCAATATCACAACGTAAATATTACATAATAAATAAATAAATAAACAAACAGCGTCTCACAAGAATAATATTATAATATTACATACACTACGCTATGTACATTATTATATCAACTGCTTCATTTTAAAAACAATACACGTGCTCTCCAAGGGAACACTCTGTATACCTTATACAAGCTAGTAGTCACAGAGGATTTGGGCATGTTCACATATATATCGACTGTCCAGTTCAAAAACTCAACAACTCGAAAAGTTTTAAAACTTTGATTTTATTGGTAATACGCTACTTTTTTATTCTATTTTATTGAAAAAAAATGAAAATATTTTTTAATACACAAATAAATATATCGACGTGGTTGAAGAGGGACGAAAGTGGAATAAATGCAGTGGGGATGTGATCGTTGAGAAGAATGGTTGGTAAAACGCTGCGTGATAGAGTGAAGAATGAGCGGATGCAAGAAGAGTGTTGTGGACAGAATGCGCGTGAATAAACTACGGTGGTTTGGGCATGTTGAACGAATGAACGAGGTAAAAATGACAAAGAGGATATACTTGTCTGAAAGAAAGGGTGTGAGGAAACGCGGGCACCCGAGAACCACGTGGCTTGATCACGTGGATCAAATTCTCAAGGACGGCCGCGTGTTGAGTAAGAAGAACCGACGTGCGTGTATGAGAAACTGTATGAATGTGGAGGAAGTGTGTAAAGACAGATCTGTTTGGCGTTCCGTTCTCTCGGCGGGAGTTTTGTTGTTGTAATATCAATGTATACTGTTTATTTACAAATTTAAATAAAAAAATACTTGTTGAGTTATGGATCTGTAGTGTCGATATATTTACCTATATCACCTAACTTTTACTACCAACATAGCATTTCGCACATAATGTGGAGTAAGTAGTCAATGAACAATAACAGCATAAAAAATCTATGTGCAAAAATAACGCATTTTATTCAGTTAAGTCTCTGACAGTTTTGTAGAACTCTTAAGGCGTTCCACTCTTTTTTGTAAGCTGTAGAGTGTCCTGGAAAAGGCAGATATTCGTTAGAACGACATTTTACATCTTCTACTACTATACCATCACGGTACATATATCCCACATGTGGAGTAGCCTGCAAACCAGCCGCATCTAACAGACATGCAAGCCGTCCTATCCGTGCCAACAAAAAATAGGGCATTCAGTATGGGAGGCAAACCTCGTCCTGAAATTTAAGATATAATATGTTCTTATTTTTTTTGAATACCTGTTTTTTACAGGACTCTCAAAAACTTACGGTAACGACTGGAAGACCAATTCTTTGCCAGGTGCTCCGTGGATGAACCTCTCCAATTCAACAATATGTATGGTAGATATTTTGTTACCTGTCCAGAATGTTTTATTTTTTATTGGTTTGGAGAGAATGACATTCAAATTTTTTAATTTTTCAAAAAATTCACTATTATTCCAATGGAATAAGTATACATTCTACTATAATAATTTTCTTTATTAATATACAGTAGAGCATAGAACCTCCCTGTCCTGTTCAGAGAAGCACAGGACAGGGAAGTTTTACGCCGGAGTGATCGCCAACGTCGGGGGGACCTGGAAAATTGACCAAAAAACGCACAGGAAAAAGAAGAAGAAGAGAAGCTTGTACTTTGAGGGATCGTTTCATTTACATACAACAATTATTTAACTGGTGGGAATAGACGTGGTGATAAAGATTGCTAGAGAAAATTAACGCCATCTATTGCGATTGAATTAAGATTTTCTTCTGCATTCAAAGTCCATTTGAAAACATTTCCAATAAATTTTAATAATGTCAATCACATTATTTTTTATTCAACTTCGGACTTAAAGCAATTATAATATTTAATAATTTATTCAATAGATGGTGATATTATGATATAAATCAGGGGTCTCCAAACTTTCCAACCTTAGGGCCATACTGATTACTCCAGTAAGTTCCGAGGGCCAAAACCATATTATCATATTTGTGTGAGAAGACCTTCTCCAAAATAAAGTACACAAAAAATGTTTACAGATCTAAATTAACTGATGAGCATCTTAAATCTCTTTTAATAATTGGTACAAGCAAAATTAGTCCACAACTACAAACTATTGTCAGTGGAAAATCTCAATCACATAATTCTCATTAGAATTTCATATGTCATTATGCTTATGTTAATATTTAGTTATGTTTTTATTTAAAATGTATAAAATATTAGTTGGATTCATTTCAATAATTTGTTAGTTATTATATATTGAAGTTAAATTTTCTGCATATTATACATGTCTTTACTCATTACAATTCTGTGTTTCTTTATCCGACTTATCACAAAAACAATAACAATAAGCCTACAACAATGTTATGAGTAGTTAGCCCATGACCATATCAATGTAGATGTCATATTAATAATTATTCAACATACATAAAATTAGAAAACTTTAGTAAACTAAATTTAATTTGCTTTAAAAAATATGTTCTCTAAAAGGAGTTTTCAAGTATGCTAGCTCTCCGCGGGCCGGACAAAATCTGTCCGCGGGCCGGATGTGGCCCTCGGGCCGTAGTTTGGAGACCCCTGATATAAATAATACTAAACCAGCGATGCACAAACCGCGGCCCGCCAGCGAATTATGAAAAAAAATTGAATACCAGTGGTAATCGGCTAATCGGTAAAAGTACTGGATACTTAGTAATTCGAGTAAAGTCTTCAAGAAAACTGAGGAGTTTTTAAAACATTTCCAATTCCTATACCACTTTGGAAATTCGACGGCGGAGGAGTAGAAATTCAAACAAGTAACATTCTTAGTATCCGGTATTGTCACAAACAATCGGTACAAAAACCCGGTACATTGTAGAAAAGGGTACTGCGAGAAAATATTCTTTATGAAAACCGAGGAGTTTCTGAAATTTTGAAAATTCGTTTAATTTTCTTATACCTAGCGGCCCGTCCTTGGCTCATAATCTTCCCGAGTGGCCCCTGTTCCCTTTAAGTCTGTGCATCCCTGTACTCAACTCACAACAATGCTATAAATTATACATGTACAATATTGTACACTTATACTCAAAAAGAAATTCATATGACTTACACTCGACTAGCAAGATGTTAACCCTGGTTAAATTAAAACAAGATGCGCCGTTTTGTAGAAATACCACCGCAAGGGCCCATTCAAGAATCATAACACATCCTGTACAATAGAATATTATTTTAACCCTGCCTTAAACACCTCTAAACTGTTCTCAATTTCATACCGAACAATGAATTTTCAACGAAAAATATTAATCATGAATAGGTTATTAGGAAAATAAGCCTTTTACAATGTCCGAAATATTTATGGTACAGAGAGGATTCCTTGGATGTTTATCATATGCAGTAGGTCACTGGTTACCACTCATCGTGAAAATGTTCAAATGATTTAAAAAGAGAAAATATGTTATCTTTCAGTATTGTTAAGTTGTAATGTACAATTTTAAAATGAAATTACGCGTCATAATATTATGATGTGGAAAAGTTTTGAAGAGGCCTATATTCAGCAGTGGAGAGACGAAGGCTAGCAGAGAGAGAGAGATATTTTGATGATGATGTTGGATGTCTTGTTTCTTTGGAACCGTTTTACAGTCTTTCGACCGTCTCAAGGGTCCTGGTGAACAGGGAGGCTTTCATTCTGCCTTGTAAACCGGTGATGCTGCTCTGACACTGCAGATCAGTAGACGGCGTATCCACATCATACGCCGAACTGCCACGCCGAAAGCATTATCATGGAATAATGTGACCATGTATCTATGTATACACTCGAAAACATAGGTACATATGCATAAAAGATAATTTAGTATGAATTTGTACCTACGAGCAAGTGTAAGGTTTTATTAGTAAAGTGTTAGCACTTGCCTTTTAAAGGACACTCGAAAACATAGTTACAGATAGAGAAAAGATAATTTAGTATGAATTTGTACCTAAGAGTAAATGTAAGGCCTTTTAAAGGACACTCGAAAACATAGGTACAGATACAGAAAATATAATTTAATACGAATTTGTACCTACGAGCAAGTGTAAGGTTTTACTAACACTTGCCTTTTAAAGGACACTCGAAAACATAGGTACAGATGCAGAAAAGATAATTTAGTATGAATAAGAGTAAATGTAAGGCCTTTTAAAGGACACTCGAAAAATAAGTACAGATACAGAAAATATAATTTAGTACGAATTTGTACCTACCTACGAGCAAGTATAAGGTTATACTAACACTTGCCTTTTAAAGGACACTCGAAATCATAGGTACAGATACAGAAAAGATAATCTAGAATGAATTTGTACCTACAAAAGTGCTTATGTATTTTTTATATAGTAGGTATATACAATTAACAAGTCCATTAACCATAATTAGGTTGAATATATGTACATAAATAATTCATGTTTTGTACAAAGCAGGTACCCAAATAATTATTGTGAAATTATCATACGAATATGTTAATCAATTTATTATATTTTTGAAAGGTTTATTTATTCAAACAAACAGGGATGTGTTTTTTATTCAGTCACAAATCTGAAAAATTGCATATTTATTTTACATAAATTAACAAAATTATTACAAAAATGGATATTCCACGGAACACATTATTTATTTATTTATTTTATTCTTCTTGCACATCATCATTCATATAACAAAATTAACAAAACTCTATATGTCATAAAAACAATAAGTAAAATTAAAAAACAAACTCAAAAACGAATTTTCAAAAAATAATACAAGACATGGCGAATTTTGTCATTAATACTTTATGTTGTTCTCACAAATAAAGAATAACAGTTTTTTTCAACTGAAAGACAAATCGACGTGTGTGTATGAGAAATTGTGTGAATGTAGAAGAAGCGAAAGTATTTATGTAAGGACAGATCTATGTGGCGTTCCGTTCTTCATGTCTACCCCCACTTGGGACATGACGTGTATAATATATATTGTTCTACACCATATGTTGAAATAACTTTATTTCTTGGATATTGCAGGAGTCCAAGGACTCCTATTTATCCGTTTAGGTGACGATTTCTTAATATTTTAATTCTCTCTTGTTTGATACCACTATGCCAGTGTTGGCATCTCCGATCCTACCACGTCAGTGGGCAGGGGACACGGCTGACGTAGCAGATCCCATCTTGAGACCCACACATCCACGAATGTCTTAAAGTGTGAAGCGTTTGTGGCATTTAAAAAAACACTTCCCCAAACCAGATGGGTCGAGGAGTGTCAACAGTCATACCCAGAATCATTTCCTCTCTTGCATCCATCATCAAAGGACATTCCCAAAGGATATGTTCTGCATAATGAGCTACTGTCCCACATGTGCACCATGGATTATCGGTCAATGCTAACTCAAAAAATTTACCTCTCAACTGGCCATGTCCAGTGATAAGTTGTACAGAAAAATGATCAAGGGACAAGAGGCTCATTCTACACCATAACAGCATATCCCACAAGTGGGTTAACCAGTAGGTAACCAATGCAAAAAACATGCAGTTGATGTCTTCTCCAAGCCATGCCTCGTGCCATGCCATGGCTGGCATAGTTCCTAGCGGAATTTAAGATTTAAAATGTCTTTATTTTTTCGAACACTCGCTTTTTACAGGACACTTGAAAACTGAAAGAAAATACTGAGAGACGTATTCTCTACCAGGGAATTAACGGGATAAATATATCTAATAATAATAGGTAGAATAAAAGGTTAATTGGACAAAGCACATCTCGCGAAAAGATGGGTTACGGGTTCAAGTTCAAGTTTCGTTGTCTTTTCTAAACCTTATATGGTAGTTTGAAGCCAGGAAAGCCGCCTTCTTCTGGCTTCAGAACATTCGGGAGTGGACCTGTATAAGAGGTGTGGAGGAGCTTTTTCGAGTTACCTAGAACATGAAGGATTTCTCCCAGATGGTCGTCAACTTCGGGGGACCAGACAAGACACGTAAAGAATAAGAAGAAAATATGGTAGTTTCGTATGATAAATTCACAATACTTATAGATTTCATTTAATTAAAAACTACAATAGACAACCCTTCACTTGTCATTTCATAATAATAAATATGTATGTTTGTTTGTATATTCTACAATATTGGTAGGCACCTAACTATATCTATACAATAGGTATAGTGGATCACGGTACAATTAGTTTGATACGAACCATTGATTTGTTGTGTATTACTGTTAACTTTGCGACTGACTGCCTTCGTCTCATTAATATTCACATTTCACAATAACAGAGACGCAAAATAAATAATTATAATCATCCAATAGTGGTGGGCCTTCCATAAACACACAAAAAAGATTGATATGTCCTAAAAAAAGAAAAAAACACAATAAAGAGATTGATAATGTCCTAATAAGGCGGAAGACGTCTCTATCGGCAGTAAAACATTTAGTTGAAGAAAACATACATATATACATACCATCACACCGCTTCCCTCGCGGGTCAGACAGAAAGGATCAAGCGCCACTTCCTTCTATCTTTCGCTTCCGTTACTGTCATACAATTCCTAATGCATGTTCTCCTGTTCAATGTACTCAACACGTGGCCGTCGTAGGATTTGATCTTGCCATTTGATCCTCGGCCGTCCACGTCTCCGAGCACCATTCCTCTCAGCCAAATATATCTTCTTGGTCATTCTGTCCTCATTCATTCTTACCACATGCCCAACCACCTTAACTTATTTACATTCATCTTTTTATCTGCACCAACTTTCATTCCACATTCCTCTCGTATATCAATGTTACATACACGATCTCTCAGACTTTTACCACACATCCTTCTCAACGATCTCTTTCTACTGCATTTGAAAAGAAAATATTTGTGTTTTAATTTCGTAAAAAAAAAAACAACATTTATATCAACAACTATTTATGATTTTGGATGTCTTATGTCTATGAAAACCTCGCTTCAGCTTTTTTCCAAAAATATTGAATTGGTTATAATTATTATATTTTGTTCTTTTTGCATACCAAACATCAGTTACATAACGAAATATCATAGCTCATCTATACATTATCACAGTATTTCTTACTTCTGGAGTAGCCAGCGAACCAAGTGTACATACGAAATATGCGATTGTTCTATGACAATAAAAGTCAAGATATTTAGGATGGGAATCATACCTCATTGCTAATGTCTTAAACGTAATGTTGGACGAAACCTGTTTCTTAGGGGATACTCGAAATTTATCCAATTCATTTACTACGTCAACAAATTTGTCTATACACGAAGTGCCATGGTGGGCAGCCTGAAGGGCTGGCCGGCCAAAATCTCGACGTGTGGAATCTTTTGGCTTCACTAGAATCGATGTTCCTCTAGCTGAGAGAAGCATACATAAAATACAATAAGGCAAGAAAAAAAGCATTTCCAGTTAAAAAAATATATTTAGAAATAATAAAGTCACTTCGCGCGTCGTATTATTAAGATCAAGACAGGATTAAGATCGTATTTAGATTGTGTTAAGAGTGACCCTATTGAACATCGACCACCTACTAGCAATATGCTTACTAGTGGTGGATGGTTGCTGTCCTGAAGATCAGCAGGGTTACTCTTGACAAAACTAAACACGATTTTAATCATGTCTTGATCTTGATCATACGACGCACGAAGGGACTATTGTCAAAAACACCGCGCTGCCGCTAACGCGAGATCGGTTTGCGTGTATTTTTGGCCAATAGTCACTTCGATTACGGAAAAGTGCTCAATATAAAAAGTCAAGTTCCACCACTGGTATCTACCTATCGAGTAATATTGTATGCACTGCAATATGTGGAGTTAAATAAATATTGTATTTGCAATGAAATTTTTCATTTAATACTATTATTTGGTAGGTACTAGTTAAATCAAACCTTAACTCAAATTAACATTCTATATTGCACCAATTCAACATACTAACTACTACTACACCATCACGGCATATCCCACAAGTGGGGTAACCACAAATTTGGGTTTTGGGTTAGTTGGAAGAGATCGCGTCTTTGCGATAAACTCGATCTCCTTGATTACCTTCATCTAATTTGAATGCATTTTTCTATAAAATTGTATGTATTGTGATCAATGTACAATAAATACATTGAATTTTTTCATAAATTAACTGTGGTGCATGTTGTTGGATGATGGTTGACTTAACTTTTACATTTTTTCTGTATTTATATATCCAGTTATTTTCTGTTCATTAGTTATACTTTGAAAGAAATATGAAATAAAAATATTCTAAATATTTGTTGCTGACTGGTCGAACTAGCAGCCAATAAAGTATTGGACTTAATTGTTCCGGCGCCATTTAGACGGGAGATCGCGATCCATTTTGTGATCTGAAATAATTATGAGATCCCAAAAAGATTTTTACTTCTATGGTTTGCATAAAGCGTTTATCGATTGGTGAACCTTACATCGTGACAGTGAGAATGGTGGAATTGGTGAACGTTGTCCATGGCAACCGAAAGTGTGATCACTTAAGCCAGCCTAGAGCCAATTCGTAAGCGTTGGGACGCCTTTCTTATTTCTTCCAATTAGATTTTACACAATGTTACATTGTGTAAACATAGTTCTGCAATCGAGATATCTGATTGGTTATAATAATTATAATTGTTTTTTTTTTTTCAATTTGGCTAATAAATGTCAGATATGTATTTAACCCTTAAACGAGGGACATTTACAGTTTATTGACTGTTTCATTGAATTCTCAATAGGTAGGTACACAATTAATTAATGTTGTATTTATTCAGAGACAATAACCCTCCATGCTTATCATTATGCATTACAAAAATATGTTTAAAATGACTTATTTAATTTTATCAAATTGACAAATAAACCCTGTCGAGTCCCCGGCAAAAAACAGGTTTCATTTTAATTTATTTATTTTTGTTGTCCATTGATTACAAGCAAATTTACAGAAAATACATACAAATCAAATACAATCATATAATTAATATTCAGAGGGCAAGACTTGCCCTCTGTATCTTGATACTATTAGTTAATCACATAAGACAGTTGGTCAGATTCAATGCCCGCCCGTGAAAGTAACTTTGGTTTGAAAGTTCGGATAAATAGGAGTCTACTGTTCCTGAAATATCTGGGTGTAAAGTAGGTCCCCCTATGTATAGATATTTTCATTATGTTGTCCCTACTGTAGTACCAATTAGCACAAATTAATTTGATATCCCCTTTCCAACTTCCGCTATCGCCGACACGCCATTTCATTTCCGGTCAGCTGTATAGAATAAAATAGCAACAATCTACTTTAATTTTTATCCTTTTTCTTCTTACCATTAGTAGATAACAAATCTAATATTTTTAATTCCACACAAATACAGTCTTCTTCTTATTAAATGTCTTTGCCATCAAACAATAACTGCTGATTTCTACAAATTCATAGACATTAGGGAACAAAATATAGGTAAATTGTTATAAATTTAATTTTGTCATTAAAAAATGAAAAAAGGCCCCGTAGACGTGTCTTCAGAGGAAGGTTTTTATTTAACCAGGGATAAAAGTTCGTCGGTAGCCTGGAGGTAGAGTCTTGGCCTCGTGAACAAGGGGTCCGTGGTTCGATCCCAGGTGCCGACAAACTTCACTTTCACGACACAAGTTTAATTCGATCTAGTTAACCAAGTATAAATAAGCATTTTCTCTATGAGTAAGACTGAATGAATCTATCAGACTCCCATATTTTATTGAATATGTTTTCATATGTCGTTAAGAATGCAGATTTTCATAAGATTCATTGGTGTAGCAAATATACATAAATTTTAAAAACATGGAAGAAGACTCACTCGGATATCGCAGATGTCTGGAGACTTCCATTTATCCAAAATTCTACCCTCAAAAATCTTCTCCACGCCGAAGGTGCCATAAGGGGGCAGTCTGAAGGACTGGCTGGCCAAAATACCACCAGGTGTGGAATCTTTTATCTACACTCCTTAGAAGTCTCTCTAGCCAAGAAAAGAAAACACAACATTTGAAAATAAAAGTAAACGAAAGTATTTCTTCACCTAGGTTAGAGTAAAGAAAGAAAATGCGTGTATTTTTTTACAAAATTACATAATATATTGTGGAACAAAAGCTGGGTTGAGGTGTCCAGAAACATCTTCTAGGTATCCAGGCCGATGAATTCAAGGGACGTCGTTACTGGAGTTGTTACTGAAACGCTTCCCCTCCCAAGGGACATCCCACCTTTTTTTTTTTTTTTTTGTTGGGAGGGGAAATCCTCATGGACACCCTCTTGGGTAGTGCCGGACTCATACCGGCTAAAACCCCTCCCGACTTCTAGACTGCGCGATTCCCGCCAACTGGCCTTATCACACAGCCTTTTGGTCTTTCAGCTTCTTTGCTCCATTCTTTCATAAATCTCCTTTTCTTTCATTATGCTTGTCATGTAACCTGTGATCTCATCCCACATTTCTTTTCCCTCCAGCATCTTTTGAACTATGTTCTCCGGGTATTTAGGGACATCCCACCTAAACTTATTAGTCTCTACCAAGGGAGATTAAACAACACAAAGACGAATAAACGAGTTCACCAGTGACAGCCGATATCATATATAATATAAGTTACAAACAAAGAACTGATAAATTTACTGACTAAAGATTGACGACCCCTCTACCGGATGTAATAACACAACTTATTGACGGCAACGCCATGTTATTTTGCGGGAAAAGTTGGAAACGTTAAATATAGGTATTTGTCGTCCTGTACAGAGTTTTTTTGATTTTTATTTCTATTTGTAGTTATTATTTCACGGAGTGAGAAAAGCGCAACGTGCGCTCTTGTCGCTTGAATACAATGATTAATTACTCAGAGATTCTCAAATGTTGCTGATCATAGGAAAAAATATAAAATACCAAAAAATATACTATGAAAGTATTATAGGAATTAGTTTTAAAAACAAACGCCTTAAGGGAAAAAAACTTCGGAGGCATTGAAGATTAATAAGTGTGAAAATTACTTGGAGGACATTGCATTCTAGCGACAAACTCACCTTCTGTACATCGAATTGTTTAACTAGTATTTTTTATGATACTTTTTATTGATTTGAAACATTCCAACCAATGTACAGTGAAGAATAAAATAAATAGATAAAATTTTGTTAATATTCAACAATCTCCAATGCCTTCACCATTGTTTTTTCTCCTAAACACACCCCTTGCTATCCCTGATCTGCCTCAGTCCGAAGAGTTCTTCCGCACACCTCACTCCAGCAAAATCCTTTATATTACATGTTCAATTTTGTCTTAAATAAATACATTGAGATTGATTGACAATGTCCTTGACATTGATTGACAATGTCCTCATAAGACGAAAGACGTCTCTCTCACCGATTAAATCATTAGTAGAATAAAACGCTTGTTTTATTTATTTCGATATGGAATTCTACTACCTAAACACCGACACAGTGAATAATATTTTATCGTAATTTCCTGATAAAATATTATTTTATTTTATTTGAATTTTATCCGCACCATATACATACTTTTATTTCTTAATGTTTGTCTGTTTACCGTTGATCTGTTTGTGCTATAAATTTATTGTTTTATCTTTTTTTATGTCATTGTTACTGTTTATATTAGTATAATTGTATCCAAACATGTAAAAGGCTTGTGCTGTGTGTCTTTTGTGAAATAAAAATAAAATGTTAAAAATACATTGAAATAAAACATTTTGAGGAGCAGTGATCTCATTCAGGAAACTGTCCACACACAGAAACGTCCCGAAGCGACGCTTGGCGTCCACCGGAAGTCAGTCGCAACAATAATAATTATTGCTATTATCAGTGGTGACTAAAACGCCTATGAAAACTCTTATTTTAGATTTGTACACGACATGGGTATATATTTATGTTGCAAGCACAAAGGGTGTCCATTTAGTCACGGATTAGCCGAAACAGGATTATAAAGTGCTAATGAATTGGGTTAGTTGGAAGAAATCGTGTATCTGCGATAATCTCGCCCTCTCTATGAGTATATTGATTGTATGATTGTACTTGTTTTAAATGTATTTTTGTGTAAATTTGCTTGTTATCAAAGTGCAGTAAAGAATATATAATAAGTTTCTGTTACGAACAAAAGCTTTCTTATTTTATAAAGTATCGTTTGGCTTAATTTTAATAAATTACTTAAAGATTTTTCAAAAAATTGAATGTTTAAAAGTAATGCATTTAATTGATAGAATTCAATGTGTTAGTATAAACATTTAAAATAATTAAGTAGATAGTTCGTCGGTAGCCTGGAGGTAGAGTCTCGGCCTCCTGCACAAGGGGTCCGCGTTCGATTCCAGATGCCGACAAATTCTCATTTCACGACACATGCTTTTAGCTTACTGTGAAAGGTGTGTAAGGTTGCATTTGGGTTTATAACAAAACCCAGATATAGCTTTTTTTTACATATTTATTTTTGTAGATTATTAAGTCGATAAGATTTGTGGGGGGTAACTCAGAAGATACATTTATACCTGTACACATTTATGCTTGTGAAGGGGCACAACATTGCTCGTGTTTTTTTTGCTTTCGTGTTTATTTTTAAGATGTATATGTTGGGCCCGTTGGCAAATGTTTGTAATTAATAAATAAACATATACATATAATAATAAAAAAAGAAGTTTTTTTCTTTATTTTCCTGATACCGCCAGCACAGCGGACTGTATGACCGTTAGCGGTAGAATAAATAGAACAAGCTGAAGAAAATTTCTTTGAAATATTGAAAGAAGATGAAGATTCTGGATGATTTTATTTTTTTGACGTCGCTTAACAGTCCCTAGCCCGTCTCAAGGGCACCGTGAAGAGTGCAGTTTTCAATTTGCTTCTGAAGCTGGTGACAGTCTGACTATCTCTCAATGGCACTGGTAGGCAATTCCACGTCCAACATCACCAAAGCCCCTCTCAAAGATGATTAAGATTTATATTCCTAAAATTGATTACATAAGTTGAAATTGAAATGGTAAAATAATAAAACAAGTAAATCGATGAAATATTTACTAATAATTGATTGACATTTTGATCTGACCATTATTATTATTAATGTTTGACCTTTCTGCTTATATAAGCTATAAATATGATTGTTTTATAACAATAACTCCTTCCCTTGTACCTACATGTTCCGATTTCCTGAATTTGTATTGTTTGTTAGGTGATTAATATTCCTGAAGGATTTGAAACTGAAAGTAATGGACAAAATATGACTTTTTAATATGAAAACCTTTTTTCAACTTATTTTCTTCGTCTTCTTCGGCTCTCCTAGTCCTCATCCTTCAAGTTTTCCGATCCCCTGCATCCTCCAAATGCAGCTCAAAAGAGGAAATACTTTTTTACTGAAAGGAGCTTCCAGTGTGTGCAAGTCATTCCTAATGTGAAATCATTAAGATGAAACTGAAATTTCACTTTCAATGTTTCAACCTGGATGACCACTCAAAGTGACAAGTCTAAATGATGCTTTATTCACACCTTCCATTCCTCGCAAACAAACTTCCTTGGCATTCATTCTCATTCGCTCACCTTTATCACACAAATCGTTCACTGATTCTCTTTGCTAATAATTTCGAAAAGTGTCTGCTTGATTTATTGTTTTTAATAAGAAGTTACATTCTCTGTTATTGTGATGCACTCGTTTGCAAACAAAGTTACATCCTCGGAGGGCCACTGCTGGACTCTGAGAAGGTGAGGCTTCTCGCGTCGAATTACATTAAAGGTTTCCTAACACTTTCCCCTGGATGATTTAAGAGCTAAGCTCCTATATCATCCAGACTCAACGAAACAAAAAAAAATCAAAGGGAGGGCTCAGGGTTGGCCTTAAAGACTCTCCCCGACAAAAACTTCCTTAAATTACAACCCTTAATGTCCCTTGGAGGAGATATGTACTCACTACAAGGCACTACACACTACTTTAATATTCATACAAACTATGTTCTTACAGTTACGTATTGCTTCGTTCTAAAATTCTGTGGTATGCTTCTCGGACCAAAACAAATCATGTGTTACAACATGACGCACGTAGATCTTGAGAGTGACATATGACATAGAAGGATATCACAATAGATCTACTATGAACGTGGTGACACAAGTGATGCAAGCCCCCTTGACCTTTATTTGAAAAAAAGGGACTTGCATTGATTTTATTATTGATCATGATCGATTTTTGGGTGAATGCCCCTATCTCATTTCCTTCATATAATTATGTAGAGACTCATACATAATTATATTATTTAAAATTCATTATACCAATAATATATTTTAAGAACTTTGTAAATTGATATATAATTAAAATAATATTGAACAGGAAATACACTAATGAACATTATTCGGAAGATAGCCCTTTGTTCTTCTTTCTGTGAATAAACTATTGGTCTATTGCTCCAAGTAGCTACATATTAATTTAGGGCCAATATTATAAAAATCCGTTAGTTGAAGTTATTTTAAAATTGGTCCTTAATTTGATATAACTACTCGGTTTTCATTATTATAAACATCCGTTAATATTATTTCAGTAAAATGTTACCATCGGCTTTAACTGGCCGACCGACCAGGGATTAGTTTTTGGTAATTTGACGACTAGTATTGCTGTCTCACTATTTGCCTAAAGAGAGAAAGAAATAAAAATAGATGGACCTACGCATGTGTTTTGTTAGGATATACTCTCATAGCATCGCTGTCATTTACTCATTTGTTTTGTGTAAATTATTAGATTGTTGGGTGAAGTTTTTATGAATGGGGAGCAGGTAGATAAAAGGGACAGGCAAGATCTTATGTGACCACCGGTTGAAAACAATGGGTACAGTAGGCAAAAATATTTCTTTTTAACGAATTGTCAAAATTGTTTTATAACATAGTCTCTAGTAGAATGTACGAACAGATCGCCATCCGTTCGTAAAGTGTCGATATACTTACGAATATTGGGTTCCTCGTTTATAATATCGGCCCTTAGTAGTTGATATTTTTAACTGACGGTACTTAGTGGAAGTTCAAATGCTAAATAAATGACAATAAAACACTTAGTATTAGAATTTACCATAATGACTATATCTGTCGCGTGCCTGCTTTCAAGAGCTTCCGCTCTCATCATCAAGTCATAAACTTAGAATCTGGCCCTGATGATGGACTGGTTCCGAAAGGCCTCTGCTTCTTAAAGTGGCATGTCAGATCTCCCCGATGTCAGCTATCACCCTGGCGTAGACTTCTCTGTCCTGTGCTAGCCGGAACAGCTCTTTCACCCTCTGGATTCCGGTCCACTGTCTGATGTTTCCTAGCTAGGACATCTGCCTAAGAAAGGCCTCTGCCAAATACAAAATTTATTTAGTGAAAGTTGCAGTGTTTTTTTAATATAATCATCTTAATATAAATAAAAATGAACTTTAACAAAACTACCACCGAAAAAATTGAATATTTATTTATTTTTAGTTAATTTCTGTAATTCTTAATTTGTATTGTTATGGTACCTTGTCTTGTTTTTTTATTGTGCTTTGAGATGTTTAAGATGATATTATCAGAACACATTGATATCTTGTAAAAGGCTTACGCCATGGATTTGTATATTAATGCATAAAATATTGTTTAGAATACCTATTTACTATTTTTTTTATTGTTTTACCAGATATAGGCACAACGTGTAGATGACAAAACCAATCACACATTTCGATTGAAGAACCATGTTTACATGATGTAACATTGTGCAAAATCTTATCAAAAAGCGTCCCAACGCTTTCGAATTACGTAGACGGGAGATCTTGATCCATTTGAGATCTGAAATATAAAATCCCAAAAATGTTTGCTATTATGGTTTGCATCGACTGTTTCTCGATTGATGAACCTTCTATCGTGATAGTGTGAATGGCAGAATTGCTGAAAGTTGTCCATGGACACCGAAAGTGATCACGTAAGCCAGCCTAGAGCCAATTCGTAAGCGTTGGGATGCCTCTCTCACTTCTTCCTATTAGATTTTGCACAATGTTACATTGTGTAAACATGGTTCTCCAATCGATATTTCTGATTGAATAAAATATCAATCCGTGTAATCAGCATCCACTGTACAGGAAATTGTAATATGATAAAAAGGAATGCATTTTTATAGAACATCAAGAGTCTTTCACAGTACATCCAGTGACCAGCCCTTACAGTCATTTTCATTGCAAATAGCAGCATAAATATCCAGTAAAAAAGTTAAAATTTCAGTTTATTATTTGTATTAATAATTTTGTGATATTTGGATTTATTTTTCAAGGTATTTATTCATTAAGTAATATATTTTGTTTGTTATTAATAATTGTAACGTGTAATAAATTTTTTGTTCCGGCAAAGAGCAGATCTTTCAGAGTTTCTTTTTTCATAATTTTGTGTGACTTTTAGAAGGCATATAATTGTAGAACATCAAGAACTAGACGCATTTTATTTATCTATTTAATTGATTGAAATATTTGTTGGTTTTATATCCCAACATATTTATCTAAATATTTCAATATTTAATACTAAATTGTGTTATTTTTCATAATTTTGTGTGACTTTTAGAAGGCATATAATTGTAGAACATCAAGAACTAGACGCATTTTATTTATCTATTTAATTGATTGAAATATTTGTTGGTTTTATATCCCAACATATTTATCTAAATATTTCAATATTTAATACTAAATTGTGTTATTTTTCATAATTTTGTGTGACTTTTAGAAGGCATATAATTGTAGAAGATCAAGAACTAGACGCATTTTATTTATCTATTTAATTGATTGAAATATTTGTTGGTTTTATATCTCAACATATTTATCTAAATATTTCAATATTTAATACTAAATTGTGTTATTTTTCATAATTTTGTGTGACTTTTAGAAGGCATATAATTGTAGAACATCAAGAACTAGACGCATTTTATTTATCTATTTAATTGATTGAAATATTTGTTGGTTTTATATCTCAACATATTTATCTAAATATTTCAACATTTAATACTTAATTTTGTTATTTATTATAATTTTGCTGTGATTTTTATACTGTTTTCTTCTTGTGTTTATATGTTAAATAGTTTTATATTATATAATTTAGTTTTATTAGTCTTTTAAATGTCTTAATTTCAGTGTGAATTTGGTCAAGTTTTTTGTTAAATATTTGATTCCTAAATAGAAATAATATCGTTGTGCAGTATATTTGTGGCATTGGTAAACAGTTTGGCATTCTATGTGTCCTTCTTGTTAAATCAGCAGTTTTGCCACCCATACTGAATATTATCTTACTTTTAATAGCACAAAGAGAAAGATATTTATGTTCATCACACACAATACCACCCCACTTGTGGATATGCGTTGATGGTATAGATAATTTTTGTTAATTAATGTATGTGTGTGCATGTGAGTATGTGTATAAGTATAAACATATCTATGTATGTATTCTTATTTTCTTAAAATTTGTATTCAAAAGTAAACATATGTTTGACCTTTACAACTGGTTAGTTGTAAGAAATTGACTGAAGGCCGCCTTTTGTACCATATCAAACTGTACATTAAAGTTTATTTTATTTCCATTTTATAGATTTTAACACTTAACAAAAAAAAAACACATCGAAAGCTGAAATAAACATGTAGGTACAAATTATAATTTCAACCTGCTAACAAAATGTAAAATAAAAAACAAAAATCTGTTCGAAACGAGCCCTAGGGCCAAGGCTAAGGTTAATAATAATGTATAAATTTATACGATGATATGGGTCAGCTGATATACAATACGCTAGAAAACGAAAAAATATAAAACTTTTATAACACCAATATAATATTTTTGGATTATAATAATAATAATAATATGAACAAATGCTATGACCCTTTGTACGGTAGAAAATATTATTTTGTGTTTATTTTCATGTCTGAAAAATGTGTTGAAATCAGAGATGCAACGAATAGTACATTTGCCGAATACCAAATATTGTGCAAAATCTTGTGCCGAATAACCGAATATTCTGCAAAACAATGATGAGAGCGTACGTTACTCCCGACCGCGCATCTTCGTGTAGGTACACCGGTATATCATAAACTATAATTATGTCTGTTCTAGACTTGCAGCGCGGTACATTTTTTCGAAATTTTTGTTTTCCAACAATAATAATATTATGTTGTTTCACTCCATATCAAATTAAATTAATAAATTAGATATTTGAGGATTAATAATTATGCATCTGCAGCTGATATTGAAATAGCAACAATCTACAAGCTTTTAGTTCCTTCCAGTTTTACATTTAAACTAATCTGCAGAATACCGAATAACAGACTAAATATTCGGTATCCGGCCGAATAGTCAAAATGTTGCCGAATAGGCAGAATACCGAATAGTTGCCGAATATTCGTTGCATCTCTAGTTGAAGTTATTAAAAAATACGTCTGTTAACCTTTGACCTAAATGGTATAGTTAGTGATGTGAGAAGAGAAAATTCTCCAATGAAATTTCTCGAGAACGAGAAATTTCTCAATTTCTCCTCTGATAGAAGAGAAATTTCTCTCCATAATTTTTCTTAGTGGTATTATGACCTTTCGCCCAGTACACTTCGCAGCCAACCTGATTGATCCAAAAATTTGTGGGGCTGATTAAGGCCCAAATCAGAGGTTATTAACACTTTTTTCAATGTACGTACCTGCATTTTTTTTTAACTTAAATATGGGCATGTGGGGTGTCAAACATGAAGATTTTTCATCAGTTATTAGCACTATTTCTATGTGGTACCTAACATTTTTTTGTTTCCATAATTAATTTTAGCCATATTGGTGATAAATTGTCTCAACATTTGTACATTGTTATTTATTTATTGAATAAAGTATTTATTATTATTATACTGTTAAATAAAAAATAAAAAAAATTCTCCGAAAATTTTTCTAGGTAAATTTCTCGAAAAATTATTTCTTGAGAATTCCACAACACTAGGTATAGGCGCGGTATCGCGGTACTAATTTTCTCAGAATATAATATGTTTCAAAATTAATATTTTTTTTAAAGATGTATCTGGGTTTTTGATATAAAATATATAAGGGTAAGGGTTCAAGGGTTCAATAAATTCAACTTTATACACCTTTCACACTAAGCTTATAGAAGCTCGTGTCGTTTGCTGGCACCCGGGATTGAAAAATACCTCTGGATCTCTTGAAAAATAACATTCTAAAAAATAATATTGTCAGATGGCTCCAACTCCAGAAGACAAGCCCGCTGACAATCAGCCAATCTTCGTCAACAAGTCAACCGGTGAGAGACTCTCTCACCCTCCTCCAGGAGATGAAGTCGTTATTTCTGGAATCGCTGGCTACTTCCCTGACTCTGATAATATTGAAGAACTGCAGAATAATCTTTTCAACAAGGTTAGTAATAATTTACCCTTGAATTCCGTACTCGCAATAATGGAATAACTATAATACTATTTCAACAATAAACTCTAAGTACCATTAATATTTTAGCAATTAATTTTTACATATTTATTTATCTATTTAAATAACTGGCTGAGTCATGTTCTGACAAAGTCCAATGATATATTTGTCCAAAAAGAGCACTGTCCTTCTGTCCGCAAGGGTTCCGTCGGCCCGGGCGTCTGCCTATAACAACGACATCAGAGCGCTGGGAATATCGTGGGAAGGTGCTAGTTTCTGCCCTGTGCTCTCGAGAGGAGCGTTGAGGGCGACGATGATGATAATGATTAAATAATTTTATTTCTTGTTTTGATTATATTATTTATATTTTATTATTGATGATTTTTTTTAAATTTTAATATAAGTTAAGTATCATTGATAAGCATTTGCACCGTGTAAAAACTGTTCAGTGAGTATAATTTTAAAAATAGTTCATATTTCATTTTAATTTTGTGGGCCACAATTTGAGAGAATCAATGCTACTACTACTACTACTATACCATCACGGCACATCCCACAAGTGGGGTAGCCAGCAGACCAGCTGCATGTAAGAAACATGCAAGCTGAGAATCAATGCAAAACAAAATAAAACAAATATTATATATTTCTAAATTAATTTCAAATAAAACACTCATTTAGTACGTACAATGTGACTTTTTTGGTCGCGAGCCGGCTTCCAAGAGCTTCCGCTCTCATCATCAGGCTAGCGTAAAGTAAAAGACTTTTTCAAGACAAGTCACTTTTTTTACGCTAGCCCAATGATGAGAGCGGAAGCTCTTGAAAGCCGATTCGCGACCAATAAAGTCACAGCGGTAATACTAAAGAAAAGTTGTATTTGAAATTAATTTAACATGAACTTTCACCAAGAACCGTCGGTCGTAAATATCGACTTTATAATATATTTATTTTTAATAATAGGTCGACCTAGTGACTGATGATAACAGACGCTGGAAACTGTCCCACCCTGAGATTCCACAGAGGACAGGAAAGGTGGTTAACGTGAACCGCTTCGATGCATCATTCTTTGGTGTCCACTTCAAACAGGCTCATACCCTGGACCCCATGTGCAGGATGCTGTTGGAATGTACTTACTCTGCTGTTATTGATGCAGGTAAAATTCTGTTCAGTCAGTTGGAAGAAATCGCCTCTCTGCAATAAATTCGCCCTCTGGATATTGATTGTAGGCTATATAAAATTATTGTACCTATATAAAATAGTTTGATATAATATGATTGTATGAATTTTAATATAATATGATTGTACCTATATAAAATAGTTTGTAATCAATGCACAAAAAAGAATAAACAAATAAATCTATTCGCTATGTCGGTGTTTAGGTAGTAGAGTTCCATGATGAAATAAAAAAAACAAATGTTTTATTCTACTATATGCATTTGTTTATTTTAAACAGAGTCGTCTTTCGTCTTATAAGGACATTGTCAATTTCAGATATATTTAAGAGAGAGCCACCTCACACCCAGATTTTATCTTAGGAGTCGTTAACTTCTACTTATTCGCACATTCAAACACAGGTGGGCCATTAGGTAAGCCTGAAGGGCCGGCTGGCCAAAACCAGATAAAGTAGAAAAACATGTGTTTTTTTTCGTAAGGTCGGTCAAGTTATTCCGTGCTCCAATTCACTCGCTGTCGACCCATTTCAGTCATAGGTACATCAGAAGTAAAGTCTCGAACTTTTAATCGAGAGATTTGTTTATTACTTGCTGTAAATCCGCTGGCTACCTCATCTGTGGGATATGTCATGATGGCATAGCATAGCAGGACCAGTAGCATTCAGCCATAGTCTAATATTATTTTCTGTCTAACTTTACAGGTATAAATCCAAGAACTTTGAAAAATACTAAGACAGCTGTGTTTGTCGGAGGTTCTACATCAGAATCAGAGAAAACTTGGTTCTACGAGAAAATGCAAGTCAATGGATTTGGAATCACAGGGTATTTGTCATTTTCGAATTCAATAATCGATGTTTTTACCAAATAAAATCATTTTTGTCTTGTCTATGTTATATTTCAATCTATAAACAGCTGACTGTTTGAATCATGATGATAATTATGAAGATAGATGACTTGATTTTTGGTATCGTTTCACAGTACATAGTTAGACGTTCTCAAGGGCGTCGGTAAACTGTGCAGTCTTCAAATTGCTTTTAAAGGCAGTTGTCAGTATAGCTAGTAAGCGGTTTCATAAGAAAGGTCCGACAACACCAAATGCCCACATAATTAAATGCCATCAATGCGCAGTAGACCAGCAGCAGAATTTAAATAAGAACCATGTCAATTTTAAGTTCGGAGCTCTGCTATTAGGCTGAAAATCCCTTCATTTGAAGAGATCTTTCTGAGAGAATAATATTTATCATCAATGTCCTAGGTGCTCTAGAGCAATGTTAGCAAACAGAATCTCCTACTGGCTTGGCACAACTGGACCTTCATATGCAGTTGACACAGCTTGTTCCAGTTCTACTTACGCTTTGGAGCATGCTTATAAAGCCATAAGAGATGGACACTGTGAGGCTGCTATTGTAGGAGGATCTCAGCTTTGTTTACATCCATATGTTTCACTGCAATTCTCCAGGTAAGTCCTCGAAATTTGACACATATCTTTTCTTGCTATTTTAATTATGGTTCTATGTTGATTGAGATAAATGTACATAAAAACAAATTTCATGGTAGCTTTCTGCAATCTGGTTAAAAATTAAAATAGTATTCTAGCGATCTAAATCCATTAACTTATGGTAAAGAAATTTCTTACCTAGTTAAAAGTTTCCAAAAAGTACAAAAGTGTGGAGAGTGTTGTGTCATAATATGTCAATTTTACCATATTACTTTAATCTGTGATGTCATATTTTTTAATTTTTTGTTTGCCTGATTTATGTAAAGTTATTCACTTCTGATACCAGCAATAAAGATCGGTAATTTCGAGGTATATAAATTTAAAATTGAATAAATAAACACCTATGAATAAACAGAAATGATCTTGTCAAATGTACGTCAGTGAGTCTCACTGTCATAGGTCTACCAGAAGAAAAAAAATCATTGACATATATTAAGTTGACAAAGAGATTTTTGTTCATTAACTGAGCACTTTTTAAACTTTTAGATTAGGAGTACTCTCAACTGAAGGACGTTGCAGAAGTTTTGATGAAAAAGCTAGTGGATATGCAAGATCAGAAGCCATAGTAGTCGTCTTTCTTCAAAAAGCTAAGAACGCAAGACGTGTATATACCCAAGTCCTTCACGCTAAGACCAATTGTGACGGATACAAAGAGCAAGGAATCACGTATCCCGCTGGAAAAATTCAACGAATGTTACTTAAGAGTTTCTATGAAGAATGCGGTGTAAATCCTGCTAATATTGAATACGTAGAAGCTCATGCCACAGGTTTGAAATAAAACTCGAAAAGCTGAAGTTGAAATTTTGCCATTTGCAGATTTGAATCTGCTAACAGAATAAACCAAAATATATTATATTTCAATCCTTTATTCTTTCCAGGTACTAGAGTTGGGGATCCAGAAGAACTGCATGCTATTGACGAAGTATTTTGCAAAGGAAGAAAAGAACCCTTGAAAATTGGAAGTGTCAAGTCAAATATGGGTCATGCAGAACCTGCGTCTGGTCTTTGTTCTGTTGTCAAGGTATGAAAATTTATCGACATTCTGAATTCATGTGAGTTCTTCAAACCTGAAGAGTTCTCTAATACTTGTTAATATTCGTTGAGTTCGTCGGTAGCCTGGAGGTAGAGTCTCGGCCTCGTGAACATGGGGTCGGTGGTTCGATACCAGGTGCCGGCAAACTCCCCTTTCACGACACAAGCTTTTAGTAGCTTACTGTGAAAGGTGTATAAGGTTGTATTTGGGTTTATAACAAACAAAACCCAGATACCTATATCTTTATTAAAAAAAAAAAAAAAATTTACAGATGTGCATCGCCTATTACACTGGTTACATCCCACCAAATCTTCACTATGACACACCAAGAGAAGGTGTTAGTGCCCTAAAAGACGGAAGATTGGTTGTTGTCACAGAGAAATCAAAATGGAACAAAGGATTGGTTGGAATCAACAGTTTTGGATTTGGTGGTGCAAATGCTCACGTTCTTTTGAAGAATTTTGCTAAGCCAAAGGTAATTCATTTTCAAACCTTTTTGATTGATACTGTAGAAAATTACCCATCATAACTAATTAAATAAAGCTACCTAACATAAAATCTTCTGACTATTGTCTTTGTTACTTTGTAATTTTCCAGATTAATAATGGTCTTCCGCAAGATGGCCTTCCCAGACTTGTATGCGTTTCTGGAAGGTCAGAATCAGCCGTTAATAAAATTTTACTGGATGTGGAATCAAGATCAGTTGATGCCGAGTTCGTAAGTCTGCTTCATGCTATCCACGAATGTGATATCACTGGTCATATATACAGAGGATATACTCTTGTCAGTAAGTATTACCTGTCTGTCTTCATCATCACCCTTGTCAATTAGTATCACCCCTCTGTCTTCATCTCTTACAGTAAAATATTCGGTTGAAAACATTTATTAAGTTCACTCTGTGTCACAAAAAGTGGATTATTCAACAAATTCCATCCTAAAAACAATTAAAGACTGACCACGTGGTGTAACAGCATCGTTGAGGTCTTGGGTTCGATTCCCAGCAGCAAAATTTTCAGCACAAATTATAGGATTCAGGGTTTGAAATACATACTTACAATCTCTGTCAAATCAAGAACGCTGATTGTCTGGAAAAATCAACATAGAGATACATAAGCTTGCCAGCTACTTTACAAATTGTGCAGAATTTTGAGTAGTTACTTTTGTGCTTTTTATATCGTGAGGAGTTAGGAATTACAGGAAAATTTTAAGTTGATTTTCTTTATTTTTATAGGACCTCGATCAGATGAGCGACTGGTATCCAGAAACGTTTCCTACTTCCCAGGAACCAAGAGACCAGTCTGGTTTGTCTTCAGTGGTATGGGCTCTCAATGGGCTGGAATGGGAAAAGATCTTATGGAGATTCCTATATTTGCAAAGGCCATCGAAAAGTGAATACTCAGAAATAAGCTTAATCTTTATTGAAAATTGTTGTTTAATATAAAACGCACAATGATTCATATTTTTTTTTCAGATGTGACGCTGTTCTTAAACCCAAAGGACTTGATATTCTCAAAATCATTACCGATCCAGATCCGAAAATTTTCCATAACATACTTCATTCTTTCGTTGGTATTGCTGCAGTTCAAATTGGTCTCTGTGATATACTTAAGGAAATTGGAATTACTCCAGATCATATTATTGGTAAGAATCTAATTATTTATTTTTAAATCTAATGACTGGTAATTATGAATACAAAGAGAAAGTTTTTCTTTGCCTACTGATAATAAAAATACATATTTTCATCTATCCAATGACTACGTTTCCAACTGCTTGTAAACGGCATAAAATTTGTCCACTCTGTGCCAATAGAAATTAAGACATCACAAGATGGTGGCATACCTAATAGCTGAAATGAGTATGATAAATGTGCATTAAACGTGATGTTTGAAGAGTACCTGCAAGCAAGGAAGGAAGGAAGGAAGGAAGGAAGCAAAACACTCGAAGAAAAAAAGAGTGGGAAGCCTATTCTCTAACGGGGACTCCACGGGATATAGTCTTTTCAAAAATCGATAATCACATTTCATAACTGAACTAAAAAATATTTGATTTTACATTATAGGTCACAGTGTTGGAGAACTAGGCTGCGCATACGCAGATGGATGTTTCTCTGCTGAGCAAATGATCTTGGCTGCATATTACAGAGGTTTAGCAAGTATTGAAACTCCATTTATTCGAGGATCTATGGCGGCCGTTGGTCTGGGCTACCAGCAGGTAATGATTTGCAAAGACGAATACCTTATTTTTACTTGCAAAATCATAGGTGATTTGTTCTCTAACTAACATATATTTTGAAATATTTCAGATGAAGAAATATTGTCCCAATGATATCGAGATCGCTTGTCATAATGGTCCCGATTCTTCAACTATTTCTGGACCAGCTGAATCGATGAAAAAGTTCGTTGCCAATTTGCAAGTCGGAGGCATTTTCGCCAAAGAAGTCAATTGTTCTAATATTGCTTACCATTCTAAATACATCGCTGAAGCAGGTGAAAATTACAAGAAGAAAAAAATGATATAATTTTTGTACTCAATAATAAGAAGTTATTTTGCTATTGTATTATTTTAATTTTAGGCCCAACTCTTTTAAAATATTTGAAAGAAGTAATTCCGGATCCTAAACCAAGGTCAGAGAAATGGGTATCGTCTTCAGTACCAAAACACCGTTGGGATGAAGACTGTGCCAAGTATTCTTCTGCAGAATACCATACAAATAATTTACTGGTAACTGACTACAAAAATAATATGGAATTTTGTTCTACTAAAATTTGTATTACTCGTAGACTCTAAGGTTTTTTTATACAGGAGAATCCTCTTGCGATGTGAAGACTTATCAATCGTTTCAGAGGTTTTTCTACTAGATTTTATCTCTCTGATAGTCCATATAAAGACAATACTTTGTATTTTGAAACGATTCATCCTTTTGACGTGTTGATACCAGAATCTCTGCCATAGTCTTCCCCATGTAATTATTATAATGCTAGAATATTTTAGTCTTATTCCTAAAATAAACGTTTCTTCTACTGATACTGTTTTAGATCCTATAATAAAAAAGAACACACTATGAAATTTTGAAACCAATACTAACCATATCTACATTTTCAGAGCCCAGTTTTATTCGAGGAAACGTCAAATCTAATTCAGCACAATGCTATTACTATTGAAATCGCTCCACATGGGTTACTCCAAGCCATTTTAAGAAGATCACTTAAGAAAGATACCACTAACGTTGCATTGACGAAAAGAGGGCATGTCAATAATGTTGAGTTCCTGTTGACCAGCATTGGAAAGTATGAATAATAATAATAATAATAAAAATCTTTATTGCACAAAAAAAACAAACATTAATAAAATATAAACATTGTAGAACCAGACAAATAAATTTGTGCAATGGGCGAGTTTATCGCGGAAGCGCGATATCTTCCAACTAACCCAAAGTATGAATCACCTTTACATTTTGGTTACACTTCAGAAAATCTTAATGATATGTTAAAATTTATTTAATCAAACCTACTGCTTTACCTGGTTCAGAAACTTTATCAATTTGTATAATATTCTACGTTATTCATTCTTGTATTTTCCAGATTGTATGAAGCTGGTTTGGATCCACGTTTAGCCAATATTTATCCAAAAGTAGAATGGCCTGTATCTGCTCAGACTCCTATGATCTCACCACTGGTTGAGTGGATTCACAATGAAGACTGGTTTGTCACATCCTACAGTACCCAGGAGAAGATCAAATCAGGAGAAAGAACTGTAAGGATGACTATCGTCAATGAGGATATGGAGTACATGTCTGGGCATGTTGTGGATGGTAGGATCTTTTTCCTTTGCTCTAAATTTCTGGTTAAGCTATTTCTGTTATTTTTTGCAAGAAGTTATTTTTGTGCAAGTTTGGATAGATCTCCGAAATAATTCTGTCCTGTCCTAAATTCTGTGTTTAATCTAATAAGCATAATTCTGAGACGTTAGTGAATGTTTTCTGGAGATGTTTTCTCTTGGTAAAGCACCATGTAGATATAGATGATTCGTGTAATGTTTGAGCCAAAAATAAGGCATAACATCTTTTGTAGTCCAATTGAATATACTGTTTACAGTTGTATGTTTTGCCTGTTGGAATATTATTGTGAATAAATAAATTAAATCATGTGTAGACTTATATGATCGCCTTTGTCATTTTCTTTGTTTCAATCTTTGAGAGTCTTTTTGTATTTTTAATTAATTTTTTTTATTTATTTTAGGTCGAAATCTCTTCCCAGCAACGGCCTACTTGGTTGTCGTTTGGGAAACTTTAGCAATGATGAGAGGCGAACTCTACACAGAAGTGCCAGTTATATTTGAAAACATGAGATTTAACCGAGCAACTCATATACCCAAAGATGGAAATCTGGAGTTCGTCGTGATGATCCAAAAGGGGAGCGGAAAGTTTGAGGTAAAATTGTTGAATTATCAATATATCTATCTATCTATACCCTCTGCATCTCTTGTACGGGAAGCAGAAAAGATGAAACGCTGCATAGAGTTATCCTTGCATACCACTTTTGCTTCTTCCTCATTCATACAACTCATGACATCAATACGCGGCCGTTCTTGAACTTGATTCGCATGATTGAGCTACGTGGTAAGCAGCGTCTACAGAGCTGGATGAAAACGTCAATCTTCAATCATTCTGTTCTCCGAATGCTCCGAATTGTCACCGAAAGATTGATGATTGTCGTTTTCATCCAGCTGTGTGGACGTTGCTATTCACTAGTGTTCACTCTCTCATAAACCCCTTCAATCAGAGAGTTTATGGTAAATGCAAATAATATAATATGTAAGAACTGACTCGTTTATTGTTTGTAACTACACAACTTCTCAGTATATATTATGAATGATTTTAAAGGACATCTTTTCGGTAATAAAGATTTTTTTTCATTACAGGTAACAGAAGGGGGTAATTCCATAGTCACAGGGTCAATCCGAAGTGAAAACAAAATCTCACAAAACTATAGACCTTTCCCAGAACCAGCCAAGCCAGCTGGAGACTATGTCAGAGTAATGAAGACTAAAGATGTATACAAAGAGTTGAGGCTTCGAGGATACGACTATTCGTAAGTAGTGAATCTTAAATTTTATTTTTTATGAATTTGATCATCTTCATCGATGAACTGTATACTTTATCCATTTCGTACCATCGCCCTTCAATATTTCTCCAGAGGATACCACTCTTCTTCATTCAGAGAGTCTTTACGTCAATTAAGTCAAGTACCCTCTTTCTCATCATCATCATTTTCATCGCCCTCAACGCTTCTCTCGGAAGCACAGAGCAGAAACCAGCCTCCTCCATTCAGAGCGACTCTGCGCCAATAGCGTCACCTCCTTCCACAACATTCCCATCGCTCTGATATCGTTGTAATAGGAACGGTGTATTGTAAAAGAGTAACGACTGTACCGTCGAAACCTTTGTGGTTGGAAGAACAATGCTCTTTTTGGTCAACCCTTTTACTACAACATAATTATTACGCTAGTGTCGTTGTAGTAATTTCATACTGAGCAAAAAAATTTCGCAAAAATCTTTTTGATTCAAGAATTCACATATTCTGTCAAAGATGAATTTAAATTGCATTTGGTGAACTGACAGTAAGCGATTTAAAAAACATCGCAAAGAAATATCAATAAATAACAGTCATTTAATTTGTATTTTTAGTGGACTGTTCAAAGGTATAGAATCGAGCAACATTTCTGGAACTAAAGGAAGTCTATTTTGGATCAACAATTGGGTGACATTTATGGACGCAATGCTCCAAATGAAAATATTGACTATGGATACACGTAATCTTTTCATTCCTATCAGGATTGAAAAGATCTCCATAGACACTGCAGCACATTATGCTCTATGCTCTGAGGCTGCTGGAGATGAGATCAAATCTTTGCCAGTTACTGTTTACCAAGATATGGATATCATCAGGTTTATTAAAGTTTTATTTTTAGAAATTTATGTGATTTATTACTGCTTTTTTTCTTAAAAGATGAATCTATTTTGATAGTGAACCCAAGTACACTTTCACAGAAAGCAATATGCTTGTATCGTGTAAGCAGAACAGATTACTGACGGGAGGTTTGGAATTCGGAATCCGAATTCTCTCTATTGAATGTTCTAGATTCAAGCAACAAGCTACCAACCGCCTCAGGTTTTACAATGTTTATCAAAGTTATTGGGCACTGTGATAGAATTTGATATCAGTTTCTCTAATATCTTAAAAATTAATAATGGCAAATTATATTTTTAAGAGATATTCTTTTGAAAGTTTATGAACATCTTTGATTGAATTTATTTGAAATGAAAGATTATGAATATCTTTGCAATCTTAACATGTTCCTCTTTCACAGGTCTGGTGGAGTTGAAATAAGGGGTCTCCGTGCATCACCAGTAACCAAAAGAAATCCTTTAGGGGTACCAGTTTTGGAAAAGTATCAATTTGTACCATATTTCCCCAAAAATGAAATGAAGGTAAATTGTAACAAAACTTAACAAATAATTTCGTATCTTTGGTGATCTCAGAATCACAGAAGAAATTTTGTTATAATTGTAAGTTGGTAAATTTATTACATTGGGTATATTTGTATTCCAGACTGCTGAAATCATACGATGCTATACCCAGATTGTCCTAGAAAACATCAAAACAATCAAAGTAAAAGCAATTGAACTTATCGATTCATCCACATCCAATAAAAGTCAACCTTTGATGCCATTAATTGTTGAATCGCTAGGAGAACAGCCATTAATAAGATCAGAAGCTCTAGTAATAACTGATGATAAAAGTCTGAATCTGGGGCCAAATATTGAAGTTGACTCTAAGAAACCATCTCCCGATTCCAATGCTCTAGTCTTTATTGGGTCAAATCTTTTGACAAGATCAGAGGTGAGACTTACATATTTATTATGCTTGCCTTGTGAGAGTAAAATGATCAGGAAGAAGCTTAACAAATATGTTTCCAATTTTAGGTTCTCCAACAAGCTCTTAGCTGCCTGACAGAAAATGGTTTCTTGATCTCTCGTGAAGAATTGACTTTAGATTCGCCAACATTCCTTGGGAAAGTTGATGTAATAGGGGCTGCCTTTACTTCAACGGAACAAATAGTAATCATGAAAAGAAGACTAAAAAGTCAAAAGACAACTTTATTGAATATCAAATCTACCGACAAAAAGTTCACCTGGATTGATCCACTGAAGGATGGATTGAAGGAATCAGATAGGTTGATCCTTGTTTCTCAGAAAGATGAATTGACAGGAATACTCGGTTTGACAAACTGTTTGAGGAGAGAGCCAAAAGGAGAAGGTGTTGGATGTATTGCAATTATGGACAATAAGGCTCCAGATTTTAAGCCGGATATTGCACTTTACAAAGAACAAATTGATAAAAATTTGGCTATCAACGTGCTCAAAAATGTAAGTATTAATATTTTATATTTACTTCTTCACAAATATTTTGACTTCTTTCGTAGCTGAAGAATTTATTATAATCACCATCATCTCCATCGGTCCCTAAATTGTGAAGATTGCGATCATAGTTCCTAATTTTATAGACCTTCTCTCCCCACCTCGAGCGATCCTCCACCTTGCCCAGGGCAGTGAACTCTTTGTGTTGTGGTTATTTAGTCGCTCTATCTTGTTGGTGCTCGTCATAATAGATACTCTTTAAATTCATTGATAATCTTTAAAAATCTTATTGGATTCTTGTATATTCTATTTAAGCTTTCCAAAGAAATACATAAGTAATAATGTATTCATGTTCTAGGTACAAAATCAAATCTGTAGAAAAAATAAGGTAGAAGTGAGTTTTTCTATTTAGATTGATTTTGACGCTTTTCACGACGTTCTTATTGCTCAATTTCATAGAAAGAGAGTCGTTGTTAACAGTGCTTTTTTGACCATTCATTCATCAGAAATGATCCATCATCCGCATCGTTAAAATTGACAATAATTAGTAAAATTTATATTTACAGGGCCAATGGGGAACATATCGACATTTGAAATTGAATGATATCAAAACGATTCCATCAGAACACGCATTTGTGAACAGCACTGTAATTGGAGATCTTTCAAGTCTTCGTTGGCTTCAGGGATCTTTGAAAGTTGATAAAGATAAACAACTGGTTCATGTAAGTTTTATTTCCATTTATTTGAGACTAATAAATATGTTTTCTATTTTAAAAAAAGGGGGTTTGAAATGAGCCCAAACATACCTCAAACACCCTCACAGGGAGCAAAATGTTTGTATCGTGAAGAATATCAGCGAATAAAATTGAGCCTGAGTGTCTCGATTGAAAGCCTGAGACTCCGCCTTATAGATCATTAAGTCTATTTTCTACGAGAGGATTTTTGGTGCTGCCAATCCGGGTCATGAAATCACCTACCAGCAACGCAGAGGTCAATCAATTTTTCACCAGGTTCAGCCGCATAATAAAGACTGTTATCCACCAGCGTAATTTTTAATATAGATACCTAGTTAAGTCATAGAATCTCTTTACAACTTTCAGAAATCTACAACTGATTTCTGTTTGAATATTTCTTAAACGAATGACTGTTGTTTATGTTTAGATATATTACTCTGCACTGAACTTCAAGGATATTATGATTGCTACTGGACGTATTACTTTAGACAAAGTTGCAGGTGACCGTTTGTCACACGACTGTCACATTGGAATGGAATTTGCTGGAAGGACTGAAAGGTAAATGAATTGTTACTTCACATTGCTACACTTTAACTGATACATAAAGAAAAATTACCTTTTCTATCTAATTGCCATATTTGTTGATATATCTATGTAGTTTAATCTGGGCTCAGAAGAAACCCACAAATGCCCCTCGAAGATAGATAAGATTAGTAAATCTAGTATTGGAGCTCAGAGCTTCTCAACGAAGTGTCCAAGATTTGATCAAAGTAGAATTCCAACCATCAACAACTAATGGTGCCAGCATAGTCACTACATCTATTAACATGCAGTTTAACATTCAGGATAAATATTTAGATCACGCAATATGCTCCATCACTGAACTTAAAACATTAATTATTTTTTAGACGAAGTAGCCCAAAAATTCAAGCAAAGAATCCTTAACCTTTTGAGAAAAAGAATATTTTGTATGGTGTTCGTGTTTTAATTTATTTTTATTTTGAATACCAGCGGAGCTCGTGTCATGGGTATGACCAGCCAAAAAGCCATGGCTAATATAGTTCAGGCAGACAAAAATCTTCTATGGCCAATCCCAGATCAGTGGACTATTGACGAAGGTGCAACCATCCCTGTCGCTTACGCAACGGTCTATTATGCTTTCGTGAGTATTCTTTCTCAGATATAAAATGACTTGATGAATTTCTTCATGCCAAAATTTAACAAGGATAAAAGTGAATAATTTATTGTGGTTTGAGCCTGTGGAAAAAGTGAACGAGTGCAGTATGACTAAAAAATGAAATGTACATTAAAGGTTATGAATAATAATGCTTGGAGATATGGCTGCCTGAAATAAAATGGTATGATCATATAAACCAGATCCTACAAGAAGTGTTAACCATATTGAATATGAGATAGAGGGCATAAGAAATGATATGAGAGTGCTTGTAGACAAAAGTAACCTTCTTTCTTTAGCGTTAACTAACATTCTGTTTTCTCCCGCGACTTCCCAAGATCTAAGAAATTGCTCATTTTCTGTGATGTGTACTTTTGTTAATATTTACCTTTCTCTTTTTATCCAGCAATTTTGGATCTATTTTAGTTTTCCACTTACTTTCTGACCTTATTGCTTCCAGCGATATTCTTTATATCATTTGACAATGTAGCCTTCGAACACTTCTCTTGTCTTTTGTCAGTTGTCACTTCAAAACGTCATTTTTCGTCTGAATACCTGACAATATTTACAGAATATGAATATATTTATATTTGTCTCTTTTTTATTCATGACAGTTCATCATGGGCGATCTGAAGCCAGGTTCATCAGTTCTCATTCACGCCGGTACCGGAGGAGTTGGTCAGGCTGCTATCAATGTCTGCTCCTATTATGGCTGCGAGATATTTACAACTGTTGGCACTCCTGAAAAGAAAACCTTCCTCAAGAAATTGTTCCCTCATATTCCAGGTAAGCGTATAGACAGTTTTAAAAAAAATGTACACGATCGTATAAAAGTTATTCGTGATTTATACATCAAATGTTTGAGTTTTTAAATAAAACATCAAAAGCTGTCGTTAATATGGTTTAATTATTTTCTCGGAAAAAAATTTGTCTTAATTTTTTTTTTGAATAATTTAAAACCTTTATTTACAATTTTTACAACTGGATTTGGTCACACAAGCTAGTAAAAAAACAATCTGACACCTTGATCGCTTCGATTGACAATCGCCGCTTAAGCCAGCCTAGAGCCAATTCGTAGAGCTCTAGGACGCCTTTATTCATTTTTCTGATTAGATTTTGCACAATGTTCAATTCTCTAAACATAATTTATCCAATCGAGATGTCAAGTTGAATTTGTAACTCAACGTTTCATCCACAACTGTAGACATTCTTAGGGATACGGGTGTGCGAATTGTTTCCTTCGTCCTAGAAAACTCATATAATATTACAAAATAATACTGGCAGTGTGACTGGGATCTTTATGTATTATCTGTACCTACTCTAGATACCTTCCACAAAGGAAATTTAGCGTTGAGTTACAAATTACTCTCAGGACCACATACACTCAATTCTTTCTTAACGCCAGACGTGAAAACCTTAGATCATTTATTAAATTGATTTGCTTACAGATAGTCATATTGGTAATTCAAGAGACACTTCCTTTGAAGAAATGGTGATGAGAGAAACTAATGGACAAGGAGTCAACTATGTCCTGAACTCTTTATCAGATGAAAAACTTCAGGTAACTTCAGCATCTCACTCACAGTTTTCGAGTGTCCTGTAAAGAAAAGCATTCGCAAAACATCACAAATAAAATATTTAATATTCCTAATTCAGTGAATATATTATACATAAAGACACCCATAAAATGATCATTTAAAGTTCTATCTTAATACTGCTTGCTCAGGTTTTAAGAAATATTCTTCAATAGCCATAAGTGACTTAATCTACACTCTATTTGAGAGGAAAATATCACTGGGAGATTTCGCAAAGACATGGCGAAATTTTTTATTACAATCATCAAATTTTATGATACCTTTTCCATTTTTCTACTTCGAATTTCAGGCTTCAGTCAGATGTCTAAGTTACAGAGGACAATTCTTGGAAATTGGCAAATTTGATCTCATGAATGATTCTGAAATTGGTATGAGTTTCTTCCTAAGAGAATGTTCTGTAAGAGGTATCATGATGGATGAACTCTTCAATGGTGCAGCAGAAGAGAAAAAGGTATTGTATTGCCAAGAATAATTGGCATCTAAGAGATTTACACACAGAAATAATTAAGTTTATAAAAAATGAAAAACAATTCCGAAAAAATCATTTTCAATATTTATAATTGTCTCTGATATTAACTATTTACGTGGTGTTTTTGTATCCTTACAAAATTCGTAAAATTATTTTCTTCAATATAACACATCTCTCTAAGAATTAGATTCTGGTCAGATTATAGAAAAAGATTTTCTCAAAGAAAAGTAAATCAAGTATTTCTCCATACTACTTCATATTATTTCCATTTTTATCTTGATGAATCTAAAAATCATAATTAAATTTTAAATTTCTGAATAATTCATAATTTTAGAAACTAGGCGAATTGCTTTTCGACGGTATTAAAAATGGCTGTGTGAAGCCAATATGCCATGTCTTATTCAACATCAATGAAGTGGAAAAGGCCTACAGATACATGGCGGCAGGAAAACATATTGGTAAAGTTCTTATAAAGATCAGAGATGAAGAACCCAATAAAGTAACAAAACCCACTCCAATATTCCTGGACGCTATTCCAAGGTATGTTACACATTGCTTTGTGAATTACATGTTATCTTTTGAATTATTGTCCAAGATAGCGATCTGGAATTATGTTTTTTTTTTCAATACAGATATATCTGCCGTCCAGAAAATGTTTACATCATTGTTGGAGGGTTAGGTGGATTTGGTCTAGAACTAACAGACTGGCTTATAGTAAGAGGTGCTAGAAAAATCGTCCTCAGTTCCAGTAAAGGAGTCTCGAATGGCTACCAATCATACAGAAGCAGGTAAAATCATCAAAGTTAGAAAATTCAACATTGGTCATTTTGGGACACTTTGAAAATAAATTATATATTTATTTCTAGAGTTTGGAAGTCATACGGGGTTCAGATTGTTATATCTACAGACGATGTTACAACACGAACTGGTTGTGAAAGTTTATTAAAGAATGCTTTAAGTCTCGGCCCAGTTAAAGCTATCTTCAATCTCGCTGTGGTTCTGAAGGATGCACTGTTTGAAAATCAAACACCGGAAACATTTGAAGTATCTTTTGCTCCCAAAGCCAAAGCAACAAAATACTTGGATTTGGCATCAAGAAAACAATGTCCTGATCTTAAGTAAGTAATCAAGCAAGATCGATTTGAATTCTTACCATCCACAGGGAACTCAACTAATAAGTGAACATCAGTCTCAATAAATCTGTAATATCAGAATTTTTCAATGTTTTTTCTGCTTTAGGGAGTTTGTCATCTTCTCAAGTGTCGTTTGTGGTCGTGGTAATGCCGGACAAACCAATTATGGCATGGCCAACTCCATAATGGAAAGGATTTGTGAAGAAAGGCGGGCTGCTGGGTATTCTGCGCTAGCAGTTCAATGGGGAGCAGTTGGAGAGGTAAAACTGTTTCATTTGGATAGTTCCTGGTTTATTTTTCAACCATCAATAATTGTACCTACTCATAATTAGATTAATTGAGCAAATCAAACATTTTGTTGATGAAATTTCAGGTTGGACTTGTGGCCGATATGCAAGAAGAGCATATGGAACTTGAAATTGGAGGAACACTCCAACAAAAAATTGGCTCATGTATCAGTACTCTGGATACTTTCCTCAATCAGCCTTCACCAATAGTAGCTTCTATGGTCGTTGCTGAAAAGAGAGCTGGTGGACAGGGTGATAGCAATATTGCCGGAAATGTTGCAGCAATAATGGGTAACATATTAAAATTTGATTCAGTTGCATATTGTATCATGTTATGCATATTCACATCTAATAAGTTATGTATTCTTTTTCTCAGGTATCAGAGATCTTAAGACTGTTTCTCCACAAATGAACTTGGCTGAATTGGGAATGGATTCTATAATGGCTGTCGAGATAAAGCAATGTTTGGAAAGAGATTATGATATATCCTTTACATCGCAGGATATAAGAAACCTCACATTTGCAAAGTTTGTATTTATTGTATTAAAATATTTATAAATTTCCAGAACAGCTTATTTATTTGGTTGTTAATAATTTATTTTGGTGAACTTAAATTTTCAGGCTTATGGAGTTGTCAACCAAACTTGATGACGACTATTTGACTACTCATCCAGATCCTGTGGCAAAAACAAAACAAGAATTGTCAAGTCTAATGGTGTTGATGAGAAATATTGGTGATGAACTTATAGCTGCAGAGCCTACTGTTAATATGGCATCTCAAATCAGCAACAAAGAGGTAAAAACATAACCAAAGTGGTGCCTGACTTAAATATTCCAGAAAGCCGTTTTAATCGGACAGCCTTTTAGACTGTTCACTATTGCTAATTAATGGACACAAAAAAATACTTGAAGAAGGGAGTACGCAGAAACCCACTAATTTGTAGAATGTCAGGGTATAGAAGGAAGTCTTTGATGTTTTCCAAATCTAGAACATACGTTTTTATATTTACAATCTTGTAACACGTGGTTTTGATAAACCATTTCTTAATATATGACATTCCTCGTCAGTCATGAGCTAAGCCTCAAGTCTTGCATAAATTCTAACGTAAGTCGATCACAATCTAAACCCTAAGTCCTACATAAATTTTAGCATGAGTTGATCACAATCTTAGCCCCAAGTCCTGGATAAATTCTCGTTTTCCACTTTAGTACTGTTGTATATAATTTCATTTCTATCTATCTATTCCCTCACGCCGTATCCCAAGTGGGGTAGGCAGAGAGAACGGAACGCCAATTAGATCTTTCCTTACATGCTTCTTTCGCCTCCTCCACAGTCATACAATTTTTCATGCACGCACGTCGATTTCTCTTACTCAAAACACGGCTGTCCTTGAGACTTTGATCTACATGTTCAAGCCATGTAGTTCTTGGACGCCCGCGCTTCCTCACACCCCTCCTTTCAGCCAAGTGTATCCTCTTTGTCATTCTTTCGTCCTCCATTCGTTCCACATAACCAAACCATCTCAATTTATTTACACGCATTCTATCTACAACACTCCTTTTGCATCCACTCATTCTTCTAATCTCCTCATTTCTCACTCTATCACGCAACGTTTTACCAACCATCCTCCTCAACGATCTCATCTCCACAGCATTTATTCCACTTTCTTCAACCATGTTCATTTTATTGTCAGATAATTATAAGTTATCATTCTCTCTTTTTTTTTATTTAAATTCATACTTTCCCGTTTTTTTTTTTATTTCCTTTCAGTACCATGTGATGATTAATGCAGTTGATCCAAGGATCTTCATGATTCCTGGCATTGAAGGGATGGCCGCTGTCTTTGACAATCTTAGTAAAAGGATCAGGAGTAAGGTCACAGTTTTGCAATTGAATTATGATAATCCCAAAGAAACGTTACAAGATATTGCTCAAAGGCTTATAAAGGTGAGCTGAATATTGCACATTTTTTTAACTTGTGGATTTCCCTTTAGCTGACAAATTACAATTTCTTGATTTTTTTGTAGGTGATCAAAGCAGGGTTGTACAAAGATGCACCATTTACGATTCTTGGATATTCATTTGGAGTCATTGTGGCAATGGAAATTGTGAAAATATTGGAGTCAGAAGGTAATTGACCACCCTCACAATTCTTCCAATATTTTGTGGTGCTCTTAGTAATTATATTCTCTGAATTACTTGTCCCGCGTTGTCTGTGAAGTAACCGGTAAAGAATTGGTCTTCCAATTTCTTCTGTAAATTTTTGATTAATTTGTAAAAGACAGGTGTTCATAAAACCTCACGTATGTCACCCATTCTGAATGTCTAATTTTGTTATTGGTATGGAGAACAAAATCTGCATGTTAATTACTTGGAGCTAGTCCGCTGGTTTCGCCACTTCTGGGATATACCGTGATGGTATGTTAATACTTGTCCATGGAAAATTTGTAGTTTTTGTTTCTATTTTTTTTTAATCAGATTCAAACTTTATCATCTTCATCACTCTAATTAAAAAGCTTTTAAAGTATCTTATTTATCATTGATCATCTGAAAAGTTATCAATTTGATTCCTTTTTTTAAATTCTATCATCAATGAAGCACCTTCAAAATAGTTGTTACCGTAATTTATCGGATTGAAACAGCGTCATGAGTAATTTTCGTGAACTTTTTACGAAAAGACGTCAAAGCTTTACCATGCGCTATTTAGTAATTTTCAACTTGATTGTATCTTTCAGGTCACATTGGAACACTCATTTGCATGGACGGCTCACCAGATATGATCAAAACAATGATGAGAGCAAACTTCAACACACTTGACGACGGAACTCTCCAAGATGCTCTACTAAACCACATCTTAGAATTACTAGTCACGAAGAATAAACCAGACATCACTCCAGAATTAGAGCAATGCGAAACGTGGGAGGAAAAACTTGAAGTATTTTTAAAACACGTACCAGATAAGCTGAAACATTCAAAGCAGTATCAAAGAGCTATGGCTACTGTAGTGTATTCACGATTAAAATTGATTATAAACTATGATACAAAGAATTTCCAGAAATTCCAGTCGAATGGTATTCTCCTCAGACCTAAAGAATGTCCTGGAATTATTGTCAGTGATGATTATGGTCTAAACGAATATTTTGAAAACCCTGTCACAATTCACATGCTTGACTGTAATCACATGTCTATTGTTGACAATAAAGACTGCGCCAATATAATCAATAGAGCCATTTCTGAGACTGAAGCTGAGAAGAGAAGCAAAAGAAATGGAGAAGAATTGCCTTATGTTGCTGAGTATTTGGAAGAGAATATTGTAAACTAAGTTAAACTTATCCTGCTCCATTTTACATACCTGGACGAACGCGTAGTGTTTTGTTGCAAGAAAACAATAAAGATTAGATTTTCATCTATGCAATTAAATTATTTCATTGTTTCATGTATTCGTCCAAAAATACAACCTCGATAATAATATTATATAATGCATCTCCTTCTCCTAAAGATATTAATTTGATAAATAATTGCGGACATGCGTATTCCAAAAAGCAAGAAAATAATATTTATGTGATCAGCACCCGCAGCGCAGCAGCCTCAATATTTGCAAATGCTTGCATCAATGTGAGCCGCTGAAGATAATACATGAAATCACACAATTTAATGAAAAAGCCTCCAGAAATAACACAAAGAAATCACGTAATAATATGATGAAACATTCTCTAGAAATAAAACAAAGGAATCACACAATTTGATGAAATGACCTCCAGAGATAGCACAAAGGAATCTCACAATTGATGAAATGACCTCCAGAGATAACACAAAGGAATCTCACAATTCTTTTAGAATTTCCCTTAGAATTAAAACAAAAAATCACACAATATGAATCAGCCTTTAGAGACAACACAAGTGCATTAATTTAATAAGTTAAAAATAACGTCTTCTCAAGATCCTCCAGCAAAAAATTGTATCAAACTTCTGTTTACTTTAAAAAACATACATGTATTTATTTACAAAAGACAATATTTCTGTGTTATAACAAATTAAAATCAAATATATATTTAGTTGGTAGGAGTTCTTATTATTTGTAAGTGTATAATTGTTATCCATATTTTACTATAATTTATAAACAATTAAAATACTTAAGGTTAGTAGGTCTCATTTTGTCTATTAATTAATTTTATTACCATTAATTTCTCTGTTTAACAATAGGTACCTAATTAATGTGATTTTACAATGTTGCATGTTTGCATTATAAATTAATAACAATCCATTGGATTGGTCTGCAACGAGTTAGGATTTTCTTCTCCATTCCTTCCTATTTTCAGCTAGTCTCTTTAGTTCTACGTATATGCCACAGTTCACGTCCTTTTTCAGTTGGTTCATATAGGTGTTTCTTGGTCGGCCTCTAACATTTCGGCCTTCGGTCTTGCCCTCCGCGATGGTGATGAGCGGGCCTGGGTGCCTGATATTGTGGCCAATCAAATTAGCTCGTTGTTGACTGATTCTGTTAGTATTTGTATTGTCTAAGGAAATTACACACTGGCTAAATGGAAAACCTTGCTCATAATGTTATTAACTATTAATCTTTGATTATTATTGATAAAAATAAAATATTAAAAGATATTAAAACCTATGTATGTATTTGTTTTAAATTTTGTATTTATCCCTATTACTTTTTGTATTGTTTGTTGACTATCCTATCTATATATTTTTCTATGATCTTTCTATATAAATCTTTACATCAAGTTTTATCAATTTTTGTTGATGATAACGTCTATTTAATTAACATTGATTATTTTTTTTCATTTATTTTATTTTTATCTTTACAATGTTTAAAGGATCAAACAGTCAATATGACATAGAAATATAAATAATGACATAATGTAAATTAATTGTGACGCACGGTTTTTGGATGATGACTGAGTGAAATGTTTAATTTTTTTTTTCTACCTTGTACATTATATATATAGTTGTTGTCTGTTGTGTGTTTTAAAAAAAAAAAAATGACAATAAATATAAAGTCAATAAGTGGATCAGCAAAGATCCTGAATTTATCAGAGAAGTCTTAAAAAACATCAGTTAAATGCATCATTATCAAACAACACAAAATTCACTACCGAATAGCTCACAATTTTCTTGTTCTTGGTAGCCTGAAGGTAGAGTCTCGACCTCCAGAACAAGGGGTCCGTGGTTCGATCCCAGGTGCCGGCAAACTCCCCTTTCACGGCACAAACTTTTAGCTTAGTGTGAAAGGTGTAAAAGGTTGTATTTGGGTTTATAACAAACCCAGATATATCTTCTTTTTTTTTAAAAAAAAATTAACTCATAGATCAATTTAATGAAATAAATCATGATTAAAGTATATTTAGATTTGAATGAATGAATAAAATAGAATAAATAAATTAATTAAGTTTATAAATAAATAAAAAGTGATAAAAATTCATCTATTATAATTATGATATTTCTACTGATTTATACATACATATTTTCTGATCTCTATTCACTGGATTGGTCTGCAACGAGTTTTGACTTTCTTCTCCATTCCTCCCTATTTTCAGCTAGTCTTTTCAGCTCTACGTATGAGCCACAGTTCATGTCCCTCTTCAGTTGGTCCATATACGCATCTCTTGGTCGGCCTCTGCCATTAGTCCCCTCGGTCTTACCCTCCGCAATGGCGATGAGTAGTCCTGGGTGTCTGATGTTGTGGCCAATCCAGTTAGCTCGTTGTTGGCTGATTCTCTTAAGAAGTTGCCCTTTTTCGCCTACCCTGGTTAATACTTCTTCGTTTTCGATGTGTTCCGACCAATGGATCTTCAGCATGCGTCTGTAGCACCACATTTCAAAGGCCGCCAACCGTCTGCTTTCACTCTTGCTGATGGTCCACGTCTCGCAACCATAAAGCAGAATGCTCCATACAAAGGCTTTAGTAAGGTTCTTCCTTACGCTTAAATCAATATTTGGGGATTCCAATATCTTCGATTTTTTGTTAAAAGCAATCCTTGCCTGGTTTATTCTGCTCACAATTTCCGATTTGGAGCGTCCATCTTGGTTTATTCTGCTGCCCAAGTACACGAATTCTCTTACTTGTTTGATGCTCACTCCATTTATGGCAATGTTCGTAGTCGCTTCCTCTTTTCCAACGTATTGTATCTAATCTGTTTATTATGATATCTTAATTTGTCATTTGTACATAATTATGCTACTGATTTTATTGTCCGTCTCTACACAGGCTCTAGCCTAGTGAGGGCGTAAAATGGAATAAAATATTGTATTACTATATGGATATTTGTACTGTATTGGTTTGTACGTGCTTATTTGAGGAAATAAATGAATGTATGAATGAATTTTGTTAATGTAAAAAGAAAATATAAATACAATAGGCGTGCTTATTACCAGGAGGAAATCTCTTCCAGTAAACTTGTTTATAAATGTGACAATCTGTATTCACAGAGAGTTACAGAAATATGACTTCTTGTAAAGCATAGTTGAGTTTATTGAATGAAATGATTAAATTATAATTTGGAATACCTAATTTTAGTGATTTATGAACTCAGAATAATGCTAATCTCTGTGTATGAGTAGAGTATTACTTAATCAGGTCTAATGGTCGGAATAGCAGTTTTCCCTTGTCTTGGGGTGAATTTTAATATTTATACAAAGAATAATGAAAATTTAATGAATAAATATTATTACATTTATTTTAAGATGCTTTAACAGATTAAATAAATAAAAATTTAAATAGTCTTTTTTCTTTACCCCTATTCCATTACATTAAAACTGTAATAGACACTAATGAGATTTTTTTACATTACTAAATAGTTTGTTAAGTCAGTCTGCTGGTTACCCCACTTGAGATATATGCTGCGACGGAAAGATAGATTGATCTAAGACTGTCCATTTCCATTTTTAAACATGTCAAACATTTTGAAAATTTTGTTTTTTTTTTTAAAAAAAAAGATTATCTGGGTTTGTTATAAACCCAAATACAACCTTATACACCTTTCACACTAAGCTAAAAGCTTGTGCCGTGAAAGGGGAATTTAATTAGTAATACAGATAATCAAACCCACTCTATCAATTCCACAAACAAATAACTTTAAAAAAATACACGGTTATCTTTATCACTCGTACCGGGTGGAATGCATATTATGAATAATAATAATAAATATCAAGCTATGGAAAAAAATTACTATTTTTCATTCCACAAATAAATAATTAGTATTGAACGGAACAAAGACAATGTATGTCTTTAAAAGTGCGATTATTATATAGTATATTTCCTTTTTAATATATATTATGAATTTTTTGACACAATTGGATGTCGGGGACTGGATTTTTTACTTAGTAGAAGTGTAGATGTCAAACATATTTTGAACTACTACAGATTAATCATTCCAACTGATCACACTCATCCATAGTCAACCTATTTGAATAGGTATTAACTAGGTAGGTATGTTGTATATGATACACATATATATGTGAACCAAGCCTAAGTCGATTCATAGGCGTCGAAACTCTGTGTTGTGCACTCCTTAAGGAAGTTCACATATGTATGTGTATCATATACAACATACCTACCTAGTTAATACCTATTCAAATAGGTTGACTATGGATGAGTGTGATCAGTTGGAATGATTGATCTGTAGTAGTTCAAAATATGTTTTCCTTTTTAATAGTTGTAAACAATTCAGATTGATAATGACCTGATAAATGGAAAGACGTCTCTCTCGGAATCAATAATCTATAGTAGAAAGAAAAACTTGTTTCGAATTACATAATTATGGAATTCTACTACGTGTGCACCGACACAATTAATAGTATATTTCCCTTTCTGTTATGTTTCTAAATTGTGACATAAATATAGCAAAATTATAAAAATGGCGATTTCTCGAATACACGACATTTCTACTTGTCGACTTATGTGCTTGGACAGCCCAAATAATTCATGAGGACGACGCATTTATTTGAAAATAACCCAAGGTGCCCAAGCTCCACTGGTAACTGCATTTGAAACTAAAGGTACATGTTCCATCCAAAGTAATTTCAAAACTCTCTTTATAAATTATTAATTTACCACAAGTAAATTAATAATTTATAAAGTCATATTAATATTTCTGTCCTATAAATACGAGTATATAAGTTTCCTAAATCTATGATTCTCAGGAACAGTTGAGAGAGCTACTCTTGAGAATCTTGTATAGAATTGATGAGCGGTTTGGTATAGATATGGGACAAATCTCTTTGTAATTGGTGTATAAGGGTGAGTGTGTTTGTGTGTGTGGATGTATGTGTGCGTGCGTGAGCTTGTGTGTTGGAAAATAATCTTAGTAACTAAAGTAAAGTAACTAAATTGAGCGCTGAGACAAAGTATGGTGAAAACTGGTTCAGTCTACCTTGGCACGGGCTCATGCCCAGTTAGGTAGGTTTTTATGACTTATATTTTTATACAATACTATTGTACAAGTGAAAGAATAAATAAAAAAAAATTAAAATGAAACACAATACATATATAGTTATTCCACTATTGACTTTATTTATTTTTGCGAGACGGCTTTCAAGAGCTTCCGCTCTCATCGTCAGGCAAAAGTAAAGTTGTGACAGTAGTGGAATACTAATATATCGTGTTTCATTTTAAAAATGATTAAATATGAACTTCCACCAAGAACCGTCGGTCGATAAATTGAACTTTATCAAGTCTTTTTGCAGTGATATGTTACAACTAGATTCGCAATGTCATACAAATATTCTCTAAAAATGTGTACCCACCCGTCGAGGTACAATACCTGAGTAATATTTATTTATTTATTTATTCATCATTCAATTTACGGCCAAATTGCCATTTACAAAATATATACAAATACATACAATTTATACGTTGGTGTTTGATTTATACATCATTTAAAAAACTCATACACACATTTATTGATGAATAGGAGCAAGCATTAATATAACAAAACATAAGTACATAACTAATACATAGGTAGGTAGGTCCACCACTATTTATAAACAGTTTAAATTTGTAGGCATCTATACAATACAGCAAATAATATTGAAACAAAAAATATTTATATTTAAGTATCAATAGGTAAGCGCATGCAACAATAATCAGGAGAAGCTAATTGACCAACACCTATTAGGTAGGTACTTATTGCCACCTCTATAGGTATGCACCTGCAACACAAATCCAGTAGCAGCTGTGCACGCACCCATACACTGATGCATTTTACCTAACATTATAGCAGGGATGTTGCGGAAGTCGATTTTTACACATCCTCGGATGTGAATGCGGATGCGGATTTTTGAAGGCACACATCCGCGGATGCGGATGCGAATGCGGATGCGGATGTTTAAGATGTTATAGAAAAAAAAAGTAGGAAACTATCTTAGTTGGTAGGCCCCACTGTCAAATATGTGACGAAATTTTTGCTACAATAATATTATGGATTTTTTGGCGAAATATTTTTTTCTTTGTTATTTGCAAAAATAAAATAAAACAGGCAAAAATAAAAACGCGTCGGATCTTGTCACCATTATTTTCGTTCCCATTGGTTAGTTTCAAGTGCAAACGGCACGCGCCATTCGCCGGCCCCGCCCCATTTCTTTCTTGTCGTAAATTGTCTTACATCCGCATCCGCATGAACATCCGCATCGATTATTGCGGATGCGGATGCGGATGCAGATGTCCAAATACATGCGGAAGCTCCGCATTTGCGGATGCGGATGCGAATATTCGCAACATCCCTGCATTATAGCTACAACTATACATAGCATTTACAATAATAATATGATCATGATAAAACAAAACAGGATACAGTAAGAACCGACTTATGCGGTTCATACCTCAGAAGAAATAAATATATTTAGATATTTCATTAATTGTATCGGCATTTACTCCGCAACACTTCACTCTAAATTATCAAATAAAATAAAATAAACATTCAAATATCAAACCAAATAAAATAAATATTACTATAAAATAAAAAATAAAATATTACAAAATAAAATAAATACAAAATAACAATAAACACTCATTCTACCCCATTCGACAATATTTAGAAATATCTTTATGAATAAACATATTATTTAGAACCATGTATACGACAAAACATACGCACATATACATACATACATACACACATATATATATACATACACATACACACACACATACATATACACATAAAAAAAAAACAAAAATATATCCATAGGCAGCCAAAAAAAAAAACTTTTTTTTTTATTATCTTTTTTAAAATAAAATTAAGAACTCTCCGAAAAATCAAAAACAAAATAGTACTCTATACATTTATGGAATCAGTAAGTTCATCTTTTATCAAAAATAACTCAATGAAAAACAGAATAAAAAGCAAACACTAAACAGAATCATTAATTAACTTAAAAGAAGTATATTCCAATTTTTTTATCTCTTAAGTGTACAAAATTTATTTATAGAGGAAGTACATCCATTTTATGGAAAACAAGAAATCACAAAAATTGTATATTTCCATCAATAATGTAAGAACATGCGATTTTAAATTTAGCCAAATACCAAATCAAAACTTTATTAAGTATCATTTAAATCAAGAAAGATCCGAAAAAGCACTCACATTCCTCCCAAACAAAAAACTATATATTTCTGTTCGGTAATATATCGATATTCGGACTAAACATATCCTTTAACAGTTGCTTAAATTTGGCGGGACTGATATTGAAAACATCTACATCGCTCAAATATTGATTACCGAGGCGATGTAATCGGGGCGCTACTGTATATCTAACAAAATTTGTAGTGTGATTGTTGCAAAAAAAGAGTTCGCGGTTCCTTGTATTGCGACTAGGTACTCTGTACTGAATCAGATTACACAAATCAGGGCTGTCAATATCATTATTAATAATCTTGTATAAAAATATAAGATCATTGATTACTCTTCTATCACTCAAACTCTCTAAGTTGAGATGTGACTGTAACGTAGCATAATTTAATAGGTCTCTAGAGAAACCCATTTTATAATTAATGAATCTTAAAAACTTTCTTTGAATTCGGTCTATGTTGTAGACGTGTATAGCATAGGTAGGCGACCATATAGGAGTATTATACTCCAATTGGCTCCGTACTAGAAAGTTATATAGAAGAGTCATCGCATGAACGTTCCGAAAATCACATACCATACGTAGAACGAAGCCTAGTGTTCTCATCGCTCTTGCCGTCATTTCAGTGATGTGATTTATAAATGACAGTTTCTCATCGAAGATGATGCCCAGATCACGAATCTCAAAGACTCGCGCAACACTATTCCCATCAATTGTATAATCAAAATCAATCATTCTTTTCGTTCTTCCAAATCGGATATATTGACACTTCTCAATATTAAGAAAGAGCAGATTTTTGTGACACCACAAGTTTATATTATCAAGACTGTGCTGAATCACATCACAATCTTCAACTGTCTCGATTCTCCTGAACAATTTGATGTCATCGGCAAAAAGCAAAAAATTTACGTCTTTTAGATCGATAGTAATATCATTAACAAAAATTAAAAAGAGAACTGGACCAAAATGGCTTCCCTGAGGTAATCCGCTTGTCGCTGCAAATACAGTGGAACAGACGTCCTTTATTTTGACCCGTAATTTACGGTTTGACAAGTAACTCTCGAACCATTGAAGCAGTTCGCCACCTATACCGATCATTGACAATTTCTTTAGTAATACACTATGTGATATCTTGTCAAATGCCTTTCGAAAATCCAAATATACACTATCAACTTGAAAACCCATTGAAAGACTGTTCGCAATATATTCCTCACAAATTGCTAAATTTGTTAGCGTTGATTTGCCTGACATAAACCCGTGCTGCTCGGGTTTAATAATGCGCGATATAAATGGTAAAATTAAATCTAGGACAAGTGATTCGAACAATTTGGCAAATGTTGCCTGCAAGCATATCGGCCTATAGTTAGCTATGTCGCCTTTGTCACCTTTTTTGAAAATTGGAGTTATGTTACCGATTTTCCACGTTGACGGTTAATGACCTTTCTTGAAGGATTTGTTGTAAATACATGTTAAAGGTATCAAAGCTTCTACACACTTTTTTATAAATATGGGTGGAATGCTGTCGGGACCCGCAGCTTTATTTACATTCAATTTTAATGTCTTTGACTTAACATTATCAACATGAATTAAACAATGAGTCAAATCAACATTTTCGATGCAATCATCACAAACCACATCTCCTCCTCCATCATTCACCTCAAAAACACTGCTGAAAAAATTTGCAAAAAGATTAACTGCTCCCTGCAAATCATCTGCTCTTGCCTTTTCTAGAAACATGTGCGCAGGGTACCCCGAAACATTATTGCTTAGAGAATTTTTGAACTTCCATAAGCTCTTTGAATCCTTAGTGACTGTTTCAGCTCTTTTGATGAAATTACGATAACATTCAGATTTAACTACACCACATCTAGTTCTCAGCTCTGCAAATTCTCTATAATATTTATCTTCTTTGGTTTCCTTGAATTTCTTGTGCGCTGTCTTCTTTTCGGTGATAAGTCTTTTTAACTCAGGAGAAAACCATCTTGGATATGAATCAATAGTATACTTCTCATATGGTATAAACAGGTTTATCGTCTCGTAAAGGATACCATAGAAGGCTGCTGTTATAAAGTCGACATTGTCACTTTGAAGGAAAGTCCAGTCACAATGAAACAAATGCCTTATCGCCTCGCTATAATCTCCCTTATTGTAATTGTAAGAATATGTTTAACTTGTCTGCAACCCCTTTGTCTTGAAAAAAATCTTTGTAAATAATGGTGGGTGATATTCATCTGCGGGTAGTAGCTCCTCATCAGCACGCTCCACACATATCTGATCATAGTTTGACAGCACCAAATCCAGCAAACGGCCATGTGGATTGTGAACAAAATTATGTTGAAACATTCCCAAGAAAAACACTGTTTCCAATATCTCTTTTGCTCCTTCGTGATTATTTTCATTGATATGAGATACATTTATAACAGGAGACCAAATCATTCCTGGTAAGTTGAAATCACCGAAAAGCAAAAATTTTGTCTGGGGATGTCTATAATACAAATCTTCCAATACTTCGCAATAAGATTTGAATGTAACACTTTAAGCTCCGTTTGATATCAAGTATTCAACTAGCTCCATAACATAACTCTTAGCAGCCAAGTGTAATGGAGTCCTTCCATCATTATCTGTTGTATTCATAACATAACATTTAAACAACCTTCTTGCACGACTAACTATTTGCAGAGCTCATTCATATACCGAGCATGTAACAATTTCAACTCATTTTTTAACAATATAGATATATTCGATACATCCTTGGAACGTTTCAATGACACTATAAAAAGATCCCTGGTGACTTCGGGGTCTCTTGGGGTTTAATCATTTGATGCTTTCCTTTCTGCTCCAATTTCCTGTCCCATTCCTTTATTCCCTTCTTGATTGGAGATGATTTATTGCACGTGCTTGAAGCTTTCTTTTTTTTTTTCTTGAAATATCCGTTTTTTTTTCTCGTGTTTACTACAAAATGTTAATGTTGCATTATACTATACCAAATAATTTTACAAACTTTGCTGGTTTATTAATTGTAATTGATTTGTCTGTGTATTGTCATTTGTGTTATAACTGTTTGTATGTGAAATAAAATAAAATAAAAATAAAAAATAACATCATGAGCCCCGTTTGATATAAAGTATTTAACTGTCTCCATATGACCACTCTCAGCAGCCAAGTGAAATGGAGTTCTTCCATCTTTGTCTCTTGAATTTATAACATCACTAGCCCCGTTTGATATCAAGTATTAAACACTATATAATACTTATAGCCCCGTTTGATGTCAAGTATTTAACTGTCTCCATATAACCTTTCTCAGAAGCCAAGTGTAATGGAGTCTTTCCATCTTTATCTGTTGTATTTATAACATCTCCAGCCCCGTTTAATATCAAGTATTCAACTATCTTCATACGACCACTCTCAGCAGCCAAGTGTAATGGAGTCATTCCATATTTATCTGATGTATTTATAACACCATGAGCCCCGTTTGATATCAAGTTTTCAACTAGCTCCATATCATAACTCTTAGCAGCCAAGTGTAATGGAGTCCTCCCATCATTATCTGTTGTATTCATAACATCATGAGCCCCGTTTGATATCAAGTATTTAACTGTCTCCATATGACCACTCTCAGCAGCCAAGTGTAATGGAGTCCTTCCATCATTATCTGTTGTATTCATAACATCATGAGCCCCGTTTGATATCAAGTATTTAACATTCTCCATACGACCACTCTCAGCAGCCAAGTGTAATGGAGTCATTCCATATTTATCTGATGTATTTATAACACCATGAGCCCCGTTTGATATCAAGTATTCAACTAGCTCCATATCATAACTCTTAGCAGCCAAGTGTAATGGAGTCCTCCCATCATTATCTGTTGTATTCATAACATCATGAGCCCCGTTTGATATCAAGTATTTAACTGTCTCCATATGACCACTCTCAGCAGCCAAGTGAAATGGAGTCCTTCCATCTTTGTCTCTTGAATTTATAACATCACTAGCCCCATTTGATATCAAGTATGCAACTAGCTCCATATCATAACTCTTAGCAACCAAGTGTAATGGAGTCCTTCCATCTTTATCTGTTGTATTTATAACACCTATAGCCCCGTTTGAAATCAAATATTGAACTGTCTCCATACGGCCTCTTTCAGCAGCCAAGTGCAATGGAGTCCTTCCATCTTTATCTGTTGTATTTATAAGACTTTTAACTCCACACTTTCCCCCTGTCTCCATACCACTACTTTTGGTACCACAATGATTATTATTATATAGTTCAATAATATTCTCTCTATGTTTTTCACAGATTAACTTTATTACCATATCATCCCTTCTCTCGATAGCAGACATAAGTGATGTCTCCCCCATATTATTAACATGGTCCAAATACTTTGAATGTTCTATTAAACACTTGGCTATGTATACATTGTCCACACAACAATGCAGTAATGTATTACCACACTTGTCTTTGCAGTTGGATATGGATTCCATTACTATATCATCTGCTATGGGCCATATTAAACTGTTATTATACTCATATTCTTTGTGTGGCTTAAATAATATTTTGATGATTCTAAATAAATTGAGAATATGTCTATCCTCAGTAACATCCTCAGGTGTATATCCTAATGAATTAGTTTTATTATACACCCCACTTCTGCTCAGTACAAAGTGTACCATATCAATATCTCCCCTATGAGCAGCATAGTGCAGCAGAGTGTTTCCTCTGTCATCACAAGCTCCCACTGCAGCCAGTGCAACATTCTCATCTAACTTCCTGAGGGTTGATATAGTCTCAGAGGCATCAGAACTTTGTATACTACTGAATATACCTTCTATCTCTCTGATGACATTGTCTCCTTCACACTCATCAGCTGGTGTTTTGCCATCTTTATCTCGACAGTTGAGTACTGCACCGCGGTTGAGCAGCTCACATATAATATCTCTATCTCCCTCTAGAGCAGCATAATGCAGAGGAGTTTGTAGATTATCATCAGTGAGTTCTGTACGGGCACCTCTCCTCAGCAGATATCGCACTATTTGATAATTCTTATTAAACACAGCCCAGTGTAAAGCTGTTCTTCCTGTTTCATCTCTTACATTAATATAGGAGATTATCATTCCTTTAAGTTCGCTAAGGTTTCCCCTCTTGACAATATCAAAGAAATTAGAAATATTACTGAATTTCTTAACAATATCACAATGTCCCTTACAGTCTGATGTACAGCATTGTGTTGGTGTTTCTATTCTATTATTGAGAATATTATACTTAGCACCTCTCTCTAAGAGAACTTTCACATTGTATGTGTCACCACGGCGTGCTGCAATGTGTAACAGAGTGTCTCCGGCATCATCTTGTATAGATGTGTTCAATGGTATATGTCTTATCAGATTACCAAATGTATTTAATATGTCAGACAGGACGCTTGTATTTAAAACACTGCCGCCACTCAATAGAATAGCATTGTGCAGTATTGTTTGCAAGGTGCCCATGGAGCCATCCTCCACATGCCAGAGTGTAGAGTAGTAATTATATTTTGTTGGAATAAGATGTTCAATAGAACATTTATAATGAGCACCATTCAGAAGTAACACAAGTGATATATCTGATGGCTCATTTAAATATTCCAAAGGTGTTCTGCCCACACTGTCCATTGCGTTGACGTCTGCTCCCAAAGATATGAGATGTCCAACAAGCACTTCACTCTTCATCTCAACAGCTTTGTGTAAGAAAGTCTTTCCATTGGAATCTTTATCATTTACATTCACATGGGTCACTTCACAAACTTGTTTTATGTAACTGTTATAAGTTTTAACAAGGGAAGAACCTGATATGGATTCACATTCCTTTACTAAATATTGGATGCATGAGAAACTCTCATCACAAAGATAACCACCACACCTTACACTGTGAAGTGCATAGTCTAAAACTGTACTCCCCTGAGAATCAGGAATATTAACATCACATCCTCCGCTAACAAGATACTTCAACATATCTGTCCTACAACTCCGAGCTGCATAGTGAAGTGCTGTCATTTCTTTACTGTCCCTCTTACCAGTATAAGCTCCTGCATCACATAAGTACTCGACTGCAGCCAGTCTCCCATACTGAGCTGCACACATGAGAGCTGCACTCTTATCAACATCTCTATGTTCTGTACAAATATATTTTATAATATCCATACAGCAACTCTTTATTGCTAACTCCAGACATCTCATGACATCCTGAGACTGAATATTGTCCTTCATCAATGTCATTATGTATTTAAATGTTTCCAAGCGTTCACATTCTATTGCTGTCTCCAGACATCTTTTCAGATCACTATTCTGTACATTCCTATAACTTGAGTTATCTTCATGTAAATACTTTAGAACTGTCAAACAATCCTCATCACTCACACCAATATCTTCTATAAGGTTTGGTATATTACAATGTATATTTAGATCTATGTCTTGCAATATAGATTGGCGGCGTATATTCAATATTCCACATTGTCTAACAATATGAGAAACTATCCAGAACATATTCTCATGGAAACACTTTACAATTATATCCTTAATAAGTTTAATTCCATCTTCCATTTGAATCATTTTATTAGAATTCCTGTTCAGTAATATAATCAGTGGTATGAACTGTTTCAGTAATATGAACTGTTTTTTGTAACTATTATAACCTTTCACAAACTTATTGATTACATACCTAACTAATTGAATCTCTTGATCTTCGCAGAGAACATCACAGTTGGCTCCATGTCCTAATAAATTAGTACATGTCTTCCAACTCCCTCTATTGGCCGCATAGTACAGAGCTGTGTGTCCATATATATCTCTAATATTTATAATTTTTATTAATTTGCTCTCTGCAAGTAGTTCTGTATCACTATTATTTATCAAAACATTTTTATTAAACTTATTATCAATACATGAATTGACTAAAGTTAATATCACACTTCTCGAATCATACATATTAATTAGTGTCAACCAATGCAAAGGTGTTCTATCGTAAGCATCACACAGTGCTGCATCATAGTCAGCAAGTAACAGAGCATTCATCATATGTATGTCATTATGTTGTACAGCAACGTGTAAGGTGGATCTGCCCAGTGCATCTTGTTTGTTTCTCTGTTCTTTATACAATAACCGGTGAAATAATTCACGGTCCTCACTATATATTGCCTTGTGTAATGGAAGATCAGCATGCAACATAAGATTCATAAACAATGTCACCATATGATACTTATCACTGTTATCCACTGAATATAATTCATCTTTAATAACTTCCAGTGCCATATCATAGCACGTCTTATTACTCTCTCCATTTTGAATACAATCTACTAAATACTTTGCACAAAAATGTTCATAGAAAGTTTGATGTACGAATGTTAATTCCTCACTGGAGCCATCAGACTTATACTGCACCAATCCAAGTAACAAATACCCATGAGGATTCATTAAGATTTCTGGTTTAATATTATTTTTAATGTATTTATTGTAATAATTTGTAAAAAAGTGGCGAAAGGAAAACTCGCAGAAATAGTTTATTTTTTGTTTCTTTATATCTTCGCGCATCGAGGGGTCATTTATATAGCTACCTTTATCATTAAAATATATTATAAATTTAATATTGATAAAATGCTCGTACAGCGAATTCAAATTGAATGATTCATTAAAGAGCTCATTGATATTGTTTTTTTGTATGTAAGTAAAGGAAACTTCAGCTATCATTCTCAGGTACAGAGGTATCCCTATAAACCTCTTAGTATCTCCCAGGGCTTTAGAAATTCCCCCCAGAAATGTTTTAACTCCTGAATCATCCTCTATTTTATAATTTAAACAGTTGGACCAGTAATTAGACAAGAACTTGCACTGATCTTCCAAAGATATTTCTTTAAGCCTTGTAGAGATAGTGGAATGTTGGACCTCAACTGAGGGTGCGTAATGTTGTCGTGTGGCGAGGTAGACGGTACTAGATGTTTCCTGTACGACAGATTTAAGCAATGCCCTAGCTACATCCTGTTTGTCTGTTGAGACTTCATCGAAGCCATCAAACAAAAATAATAATTTATTATGTTTAGGCTTACATTTTATATAAAATTCCAACAAACCCTTCGCCACAAAAGTGATCTTGTTCAAAAATATAGTTTTCAATAACAATTCGTTAATGTTTGTACTATCATGATATTCTTGTATTGCATCTGTAACTATCTTATCCTTATAATTTAACCTTATAATCCATTTAGATTTTACCATTAGTTGAGACATATGAGTCAGGTATGTGGACTTGCCCATCCCAGGATCGTCTGATATGATTACAAATGATGGTGACTCTGGTGAAGTCAAGTCTATGGTTTGGTACTCGCACTCACTCTGTCTCAATAGCTCCATGGACCCTTGGGATCGTATCCACTTCAGATCCTCATCACCGCACCATTCCAGTAACTGAACTGTATTGCCTTCTTCACATAGCTTCTCATACTCTCGCTCTCCTTCATCTCCTGTGCATATTATAATGTTATCCATACATTTTTCTATTTTAGTAAGATCCTCATTATCTTGTAGTTTGCTTCTGAATGTTTCATTATTAGTTAAATTTTTGACCACAACACTAACTTTGTCTCCACTGTTGAGTATTTCAGCCATCTTCTCTGTATTAAGTTTTATTATTTTACTCTTCTGAATTAGTTCCCTCTGTATATAGTATGTTGGATTAAATACTTCACGTACACTCAAAGACTCGTCTTCAGTTTCAACCCAAAATATCTTCTTTGAAGTTGTATTATTCTTTTGAGTATTTTTACACAATTCCTGAAATGATTTCTTTATATCAGTTTTTTTATCAAGCAAAACTATCTTCTTGTTGTCTTTATAACATTTGAACGTGGCTTCATCTAGCTGATATAACCTCTGCAGACCAACACGACTAACAGCAAACACGTAACCATTATCTTGTGATAAGATTTCTTTGAAATGTTCCACATCCAGATTATAATTATTACATTGTACATGTGCCGCGTATAAATCAGATATATTTTGTGGTTCCTCCGCTATTGTAATTTTCTTATCAGCTGCAATATGCTCTGCTATCTCACTAAACATATCAGTGTAATCTACTTGACATTGTTTGAAAGTTTGCCACGACTCTTCTAACATATTTCCTAATGATGTTTCTTCTCCTTGGAATTTTAGAATTTCATGTGTAAACACTTTAGAATCATCTGATATATCACTCGCTAATATCTCTCCAGTGATGTCTTTGTAATGTACATTTGTAAGAATATCACTTATGTCATTATGCGATATGAAAATCAGTTTGATATTATTTAGATCCTTAATAATTTCATTCAAATTAGTTTCCATTATCCACTGGTACACATCACAGTCACTATAGTCATCACTGACATTGCAGTCACTACAGTGGAACACTACTATTGATGATGAGGGCTCACTAGATACATCCTTCAGAGGCATAATCTCTCCTGCACCAGTCACAATGTCTTGCAGAGACATTCCCTTCTTCATCACTTCCTTCACATTAACAATATACAAGGAGTTATTATCACTTTGCTTGGTGAAGGCTTCAATAAGTTTCTTGATCACAATGCAGGGGGACTTCCCCTTTATGATGATTGATACAACAGTTTCAGTTACATTCCCTAACTGAGTCTTAAAATTATTGATGTGCTCCTCATCAAAACTTATAGAGGAATATGTCTTGTCTATATTATTTTTCTGTACTGATGACCTTTCTTCCAAATAAGCTTTCATTAATATTTTTTTACAATCTACTTTACTGAAACATATTCCATAACGTTCAGAAGATATTTCATGTTTGTCATTAAACCACTTATTCATTTTATTGAAAAGATACTGATACACGGCTCTAATGTTGCAGTGTTTGAAGTAAGGATGTTCTTTCAATAGATTTTCTATAATATCATCCAAAGCATTAACGTCTGGTTGATTTGTGGCTAAAATAAACAACTCAAGGAACTCCCTCAGTAACTCTTCATATATAGAGCATATATCTCCAGATTTTTCACCCAACTCTCCCTCCACATGTATATTAGAACTTTCAATTTGTGTTTGTAAATTCGTGACAATATCTTTGTTTAAACCAAAAACTACCTTCCTAAAACATAAGTGCATTGAGTCTTTTTCTTTAAACTTCCCCTCCCCATTGATGAAATCCTCCTGTACTCCTGTCACTTGGTTTTCACTAAACTTCAACACATCTCTGTATAAACCTGATTCTATTATTTTCATATCCTTTTCTTGTGATAACTTGAGATTTTTTCCTTCCTTAATAATTTTAACAAAATCTTTTGCAAACTGTGCTATAAAGAGATCAAAACAATGTTCATATTTTAGTTTGTGAAATCCTGAAGAACATATTTTACTTAAGAATGATGGTATTTTATCAGCAGAGAGCTCTGTGGAACATTTTTTAATGGTTTTATTCGCAAAACAATTTGTAAAGAGCACTAAAGCCTTTATCGAGTGTTTCTCACTTTTCATAGGTTTAATGTTGTTTACATAAGAACTGAAGTATTTAGCGAAATTAAAATCCTGATCTGTAGAGGATGCCAGTGTCTTCATAGTAATTTCCTTCCTTTTTGCTAACTTGTGTTTAAGTTGTATCATTGTTTCATATATTATGTTGCCACTATTTTCATATTGCTCTATGACGATATCGTCAAATTTACCTGCGATATCTTGTTTGACTTCCACCTTCAGCTGGATGTTACTTGAATCAGAAGATAAACACGGAATGAGAGCTATTAACATCTTTATCGGATTTAATGCACCAGCTGTGTCGGCTGAGGGTCCTTTGGGATATAACATTAATTTAGCGGGTTCCATTTCAACTGAAAGCAGAAACAATATATAATATATAATCGGGCCCTATAAAATCATAGAAAAAATATCAAACTCAATCTTCAAGATAAACACTAGCCATAGGAAGTCAGAGTCAAATTTTTTCCACATTTCGAAACTAACTCCTACTCCATACTTCAACATTTTTATTCAATACTAATTTTAATTTAATCAATGGCGGCACTATTAGTTTTTTTGGTCTTCACACTGCAGTTTACATTCCAATTCAGAATTGTTAATGTGCTTTTTAAACGACATTTATTGTCAGAAAATGGAAAAGTTAAAATTTACGTTTCAAGTAAAATCAACAATAGACGGAAAGTCTAACTATATTGCCATAACCTCAATTGCCACACAAGATGACAGAGTTTTCCTGATTCCGGAGGAATATCAAGCAGTATCACAGTATCACAAAGATATCCAAACCTCTAAAGTTTTCAATACAGTGAGAAATACATTGAAGAGAAGACATCAAAGCAGAAGTGTATGGATAAAAATGACTGAAGCTCTACTACAAATGTACTGTGATGAGGATGAAAATATGATTTTCCAGGACCAATTACTTGAGGAGATTACTCAAGAACAGTCGACAATTGGCAGTAAAACAAGTTTGGAAGACCCTCTGGTGAAAATTTTGGAAAAATTAATTGATAGTCAACAGAAAAAAGAAAAACAAAGTGTTAAGAAGTTGGCAGAGAGATTTGTGATAGAAAAATTTGATGGGAAAAGTATAAGTGCTTATAACTGGATGGAAACATTTGAAAAAGAGTGTGCAAGGTTTGACATAGTAAAAGAAGAAGAAAAAATAGAAATTTTCCGATTATTTCTTGAAAAATCCTGCGCTGATTGGTAGGTACTCTTCAATGATGATCAAGCATGGTTTACAATCCGAATGGTCCGAATGGAAATCAAACTTTTTGCAGACCTATGATAATAAAGGTTGGACTACAAGCAAATATGCTTTGTTTTTTTAGTATCAATCAGGATCTTTATTAGAATATGCTATTAAAAAAGAAAAACTTCTATTGGAAATAAGAAAAACAATAGATCAAGGAACTTTAATTGATATAATTGCTGCCGGCTTACCAGATTTCATAACGGATAGAATCAACAAATAGGAAATTGTACAAACAAAAGACTTATTTAATGAACTTGGCAAGTTAGAACATTTAGTGGTAAAGAAAAAAAATATTAAAAAAAGAGATGATTCTAAGCAATTGAAAGAGAAGTGTAGTATTTGTGAAAGTCTACAAAAAGGTGTGCGCTATCACTCGGAAGATTCCTGTTGGTTCAAAACAAAAATAAACAGTGGAAAAGAAAGAAATAATAAAATAATAAAGCACGTTAACAATTCTGAATTGGAATGTAAACTGCAGTGTGAAGACCAAAAAAACTAATAGTGCCGCCATTGATTAAATTAAAATTAGTATTGAATAAAAATGTTGAAGTATTTGGAATCTATGACTCGGGCTCCAATGTGTCATTGATAAATTCAAGGTTATTGAAGATAGACAATAAAGAATCAAGTTACTCTACCAATACTAATTTGAAAACAATTAATGGCGTTAAAAAGGCAACTGGCATTATAACACTCGATGTAACTATTTTTGATGTGGAGAAAAAAATGAATGTTTTTGTAATAGACAAAGAAAATTTCAATTACGATTTTTTGATCGGATTAGATTTTATAAAAGAGTTTTTCTTAGTTCAAAATGAAAACTTAGAAATCTTTCAGAAAGTTCCTATACAAACAAGTGAGATAGTTTCTAAGGAAACAAATAAGTCAGATACTGAAATTTCTAAGGAAATAAAATCTGATAATTTAATAAACTTTAATGAGAACTTCAGTGATGAAAACTTCAAAATTTGGATAAATCATCTGGATCGTCAACAACAGACAGTGATTGATGATTTAATATTGAACAATAAATCTGCATTTGCAAAGGACAAATATGACATCGGAATAGTAAATGATTATGAAGCACACATTGATCTGTCAATGGAGAAATATTGCAGTAAAAGGCCGTATCGCTGCACAATTGAAGACAAAAAGGAAATTGAACTTCAGATTGGAAAATTATTAGAGAAAAAAATTATAGAAGAATCATATAGTCCGTTTGCAGCTCCAGTTACTTTAGCTTATAAAAGAGATGAAAATAAAAAGTCAAGACTGTGCATAGATTTTCGAGACCTAAATAAAATCGTTGTGCCTCAGTCACAACCATTCCCACTTATTGAAGACCTGATTGTGAAAACTAGAGATTGCAAGTTTTTCTCGACACTGGACCTGAATTCAGCATTTTGGTCAATACCTCTGCGTGTCACAGACAGACACAAAACTGCATTCGTCACCCAAGAAGGCCATTTTCAATGGACTTGCTTGCCATTCGGCTTAAAGACCTCACCGGCCATATTTCAGAGAATAATGTGTAATATAATACGGAAACACAAGCTTGGAGATTTCACAGTATGTTACATCGATGAAATCTTATTATTCTCAAAATCATTCCCAGATCATGTCACACATCTGGAACAACTGTTTCAAGCAATTAAAAATTAAGGTTTAAGACTAAAATTTTCTAAATGTATGTTTGCAGCAGACTCAGTTAAGTACTTGGGACACATAATACAAAATAATTCGGTAAGACCTCTGAAAGACAACTTGATATCAATAAAAAACTTCCCTACTCCAAAAACGAGGAAAAATGTGAGACAATTTTTAGGAAAAATTAATTTTTATCATAAGTATGTGCCAAAAATAGCAATAAAATTGGAACCATTACATAACCTTTTAAGAAAAGGACAAACCTTTAACTGGACTGAGGCATGTCAAGAGTCATTTAACGAAATGAAACAGATATTATGTTCTCATCCAATATTGACCATTTTTGATCCGAACTTGCCTATCCACATATACACTGATGCCAGTATTCTGGGAGTAGGAGCAGTCCTAAAACAGCCACAAGAAAACAATGAAGAAAAACCAGTAGCATACTTCTCAAAAAAATTGAATGAAGTTCAAAAAAGGAAGAAAGCTGTATATCTAGAATGCCTGGCAATTAAAGAATGTGTGAAGTATTGGCAGCATATGTTGATAGGTAGGAAATTTACTGTCTTTTCAGATCACAAGCCCTTGGAGAATATGAATATAAAGTCAAGAACGGATGAAGAACTGGGAGATCTAACATACTACTTATCACAGTACGATTTCCAAATTAAATATTCTCCAGGAAGATACAACATCGAAGCGGATTGCCTAAGTAGGAACCCAGTCCTAGATGCAAATGAAAACCTAGATGAACAATTAAAAATAGTCAACATAATAACGCTAGAAAATATCCTAGCAGATCAAATTATAAATGAACAGATACAATATAGAAAAAAAAAATTAATAAGAAAAAACAACGTTTATTACAAGAAAGATAAAAACAAAGAAAAAATAATCCTATCAGAGAAATTTAGCATACAATTCATCAAAAATGTACATTCAGACCTGGGTCACATAGGAATTAAACAAATGCAGAGAATGATCAGCTCGTGGTATACAGCAGAAAATATGACAAAAAACATAAAAAGAATCTGTGAAAGTTGTATAGTGTGTATCAAGAACAAATCAAGAGGACAAAGCAAAAATATGGATTGATGTCCCATTTGGGTCCCGCCACGAAACCTTTTGAGATATCGACGGTCCCTACGTATATGTGCGTAAGTGACATTTTTGACAAAATCGCTTTTTTTACACTAAGTATCTTAAAATATCGTATATTTTCATTGATGAAATAATTGGGTCAAAATTTTGGATATTTGACCCTTTTTTGAAACGTATATGTGCGTAAGTGCACCAAATAGTTTAAAGACGCCGGCGTATATCTGAGTAAGTGACTTTAAGTCGATATACGTCGGACATCCTGATGCATTGTTTGGTGTAAACCAGCGCATGTACCATACATACAAAAAATATTATATACATTGTATGATTTACATACATAAAATATAAAGATGAATGTACTTTAATTCCTCTAACCGTAATTACAATAAGTATTTCATCATAAATAATGCCAATGTTATTGCAACAGACAAAATAATATTGGTATAGTATACATATATATTGTAAGGTATTTATTTTCACTGATTGATAAGACGAAATTGTTATTTTTCTAGAAGTCTTGTTATTAATAAAACATTGTACTTTTATCCATGTTTGAAAAAATGTTTCATTATTTTGATCTAACTTTCGTTAGTGAAAAGAATCTGCTAAATATTACTTTTTTATTAAACAAAATCCAATTTTATACACAAAACAAAGGAAGATAACTAGTAATACAGTATTATTACACAAGTGCACAATGCCCACGAAAAATATAAATTTAATATGAGTACCCATTTGATATTATTATTACAAATTACATTTATTTTCTTTAAGATATCTGCACATACATTGCTAGTGTATGACACTTACTCACATATACGTCGGACTAAATAAAGGTTTATGAAAATACTAACAAGGAAGAAACTACGTTAATTCTGAGTCCAGAAATAACAACCATTCTTGGTTTATTATAAAATAAGTTCGTATTGTCAATAAATATAAATATTTTAAGTAAATAGTTAGAATCATGTCAATATATGCCTTAAAAACACAATAGTATTATCCCGGCGTATAACAACTCAAGTGGTAGTTAAGCTGGTAGATGTTGTTTTGTTTCCGACGTATATGTCAGTAAGTGCTAAATTTCTAAAAATATTGCATTTGTAAAGAAATTAAATACGCAGTATTATTACACACATTAATTGAATAATAGCTGCCGATTTTCAAGTAAATATGTCGAATAGAAGAAAAGTTATGTCAAAAAAACTACATAGAAACTTTAAATCGCTCTGGTGTAAAATTTAGGTTTGTGCACTTACGCACATATACGTAGGGAGCGTCGATATGTTCCATTAATACAATTGGAGGATTTGGGGGATCTAGGTCAACAAAGAGATACATGCACCTTTTATCAGATCATTTCACAAGGTACGCATACATTTTGACGTCAAGTACACAAAATGCAAATGATTTCATAAAACTAGTAAGAAACTGTGCGGAAACTAACGACATCGGCATGATTCTCTCAGACCAATACCCAGGTATCAATTCTAGAGACTTCAAAAGATTTTTAGATGAAATGAATATTCCAATAATTTTTACTGCTGTTGACTCGCCCTTCTCAAATGGATTAAACGAAAGACTAAATCAAACGTTAATCAATAAAATTAGATGTAAGATAAACGAAAACGACACTAAACTAGCATGGACAACTATAGCACAAGAATGTGTAAAAAACTATAACGAAACAGAGCACACCGTCACTGGATATGCTCCAAAGTATCTTCTTAACGGCACAGATGTTACAATTTTGCCAAATGAGCTGAAACTTAAAAAGACCGATTATGATTTGATCCAAGACAGAAAGATAGCTGTAGAAAATACAATCATATCACATAATTACAACAAAACGATTTATGATAAAAATCGAAGACATGTAGACTTCAATGTTGGGGATACCGTTTTTGTAGATAATGGAAATAAACTGAATAGGAAAAAGCTAGATGAATTAAGAATCGGGCCCTATAAAATCATAGAAAAATTATCAAACTCAATCTTCAAGATAAACACTAGCCATAGGAAGTCAGAGTCAAATTTTTTCCACATTTCGAAACTAACTCCTACCCCTGCGCTTGAAGACCACGCAGAGGATGTGTAGGTGTTGTTAGGTCTTCTCTGGGAGGGGGAGATGTAAAGAAAAATATAATTTTCTTTAGTAGGTACTTACTCTATGACTCGAGTGGATACTTAGTTTTTGGATATTTAATCTATGGTGTATTTTTATAATCTCAGCTGTCATGAGAAAGCAATTTAAAAAAACTAATTTTGTTAATAGAACGAATAATAATATAATTGTGATTTAGGAATCGACATTGTGATTAATAACATTAAATGTCGTTTCTTTACTTACAGGTAAATTTGGTTTTTGTTACTGTTTTAGTTTTTAATTATAAATCAATGAATCTAACATGTAAATTAATACAATAAATTCTTTACTTACAGAGCAACTCAGTTGTGTTTTAATTGACTGTGTCGTCCTAATCACTATAACAAAATATATCTTATATATATATATATATATGTAGATTGTCTTTGCGGACACATCGCGTGTTTTTGTTTGGTGGTGAGCTTTCGAATGCGCACGGGCATCCATTGTCAAACCGACGGTCGGTTTGACAATGGATGCCCGTGCGCATTCGAAAGCTCACCACCAAACAAAAACACGCGATGTGTCCGCAAAGACAATCTACACATACATACCTCGTCGCGAAAAACTTATCAACAACATATATATATATATAACTATAATAATATATATATATTATTATAGTCTGGACATCACCACACATACCTACATACAACAAACATCACAAGACAATATAATATGAATGTTTTGCAACTTAATGTGTATTATACAACGCACATATATTACATTATATATATATATATAATAACAAGAAAATATAACCATTTTCAAGGAATAACTAATTATTAATCCCTTTGGATTATATTATAATTAATGAAAATGTAACACTGTAAACTTAAGACAAGAAACATACATTTCTACTAAAATGTACCAAGATTGAAGTGAACTATCACTAAATGAATCATAATTTTTGTAAAACCTGTGTCAGAGAGTTATCTAAAATGTGTTATATAATATAATATATTATTATATTCCTTTACAGATGTGTCCGGTTATATATTTCAATAACAAAAATGAACAAATCAAATATTTGGATGTTATTTAATAAATTGAAATCAGTAGACAACATGCTGCAGCTACAGAAGGAAACGGTAGAGGAAATAAGACTAAACATCTGAGGCGTGACAAATATCCAAGAAGTGGAGATTGGAAGCATTTTCCAAGTGCTTGGCCAACGTCTTGAGGACCTAGCAGGTTATAGAAAGAAGAGAATTAAAAATAATACATAATTTTATTATTTTATTCATTCACTGGTCTAGGTAGTAGAATTCAATAAATCATATGTATTTTTGGTCTAATAAATAATATTAAATCAAGTTTTCTTTTTTTATGAGATTATAATATTAATAAATAATATGACTTCTTTTTTAAAAATTATTTATTTTTTCTTCTAAGTTGAGTATAGCATGGTGAGTAGGTAAGTATTGCAATGGTATACACGACAAGGAAGTGTTAGAGCAAGTTGACGAATGTGTGTATTTCAGTAGTTTGTTCACGAGAGATGGGAAGTGTGAAAGCGATATTGAAATGAGAAAAATTGCTGGCAATGAGGTAAATGGTGCAATTCGACCAATTGCAAATATAAACATATCTACTACAGCTAAAAGGGTGGTGCACTCTGCTATCTTAGTGCCAACACTCGTGTATGCAAGTGAGACGTGGACCCATGTCAACAATCTCATTTCTACTGCATTTATGCCATTCTCATCCTTCTTTAACCATTTATGAAGGATGAAAGTGGCATAAATGCAGTAGAAATAAGATTGTTGAGAAGGATATGTGGTAAAATTTTGAGAGATTGTGTGCTGAGATGACAAATAAAAGGAATGTGGAATGAAAGTTGGTATAGTTACAAGGATGAATTTAAATAAGTAACGATGGTTTGGGCATGTAGAAAGAATGAATGAGGACGGAACGACCAAGAAGATATATTTGGCTGAGAGGAATGGTAAATCAAATCCTACAGGACGGTCACGTGTTGAACAGGATAGCATGCATTAGAAATTGTATGACAGTGACGGAAGCGAAAGATGTATGCAAGGACAGAAGGAAGTGGCACTCGATCCTTTCTGCCTACCCCGCGAAGGAAGCGGCGTGATGTTTGTATGTAATTTAGGTACATTGTCATAATTATATATATACTGTTTAGTCATTCTCACATATTCTATTATCTGTTTCCTACTTTAATGTTACTCTGTGTATATAGTTGATACAAAAAAATATTGCTGCCTAAATAAAATAATTTTTAATTACACATACTTACTGTTTTTTCAATTTTATATATGATTCCCATGCAACGCAGGGTATTTAAGCTAGTATATTATAAAAATGATTTTTGAATTTACATACTAACAAAGACCGGGCTATACTCGCCCATTTCAAGGAATTTGCGTTCCATTGACCTGACCATTACAAGATGAGGTATCTATTTGAAATAAAAACCCTTTTGAGAAGAGAGAAAAAGAGCAAAAATGTGTGTAAAAAAAAGTGTGAATGAGATAAAAAATACGTTTTTTACGTGAGTTTGAAAGGGTAAGAAAATACTCTTTACCGCCAAATTGTGTATCATATTATATTGCCATATCAAAATTAATTATGAAAAGTACAATAAATATTTATGATTAATTTGTAAAAAATAAGCACAATTAGAATTTTTTTAAGTTCATGCAAATAAAAAAATTATAAATATTTTTAATTTCGTGCAAATAAACACTTTTAAAAAATTTTTTGCGTAAATAATCCAATTTAAAAATATTAAGCACGTGCTAATTGAAAAGCCAAAAACAATATGTTATTCATCTGGCAATTATGTGTGTCATTATAATATTCCAAAATGGCGATCAATGAACGATGTGTCAAAAAGTACGTTCAATATTTTATTTAACATTAGGTGAGAATTAATTTACGTTTTCTATCTAAATAATTATAATCTATTATACCTGCTTTATACTTTTGTTACGAAAGAGTCAACATTATTATTTTTTTGCAGAAACACAAAAACGGTGTACCGTTACTCCATGCGAAAGGGTTGCGATTATTAGATGCCTCTTTTTCACATTATACTCTTCCTATGAAAACGACATTATGACTTTGGAAATGTCGTAGGAAGAAGTGAAACAATCGTTGCAAAGAAACTGGACGGAAAAGGCTGTATTCTCTTCTCTACGTTCCCAAGAAAATCTTGAAAGGTTGATCAAGAGTCGTTTTATGAATTTTTGATGCAATAAATGAATTAACATAATAAAATTTTCTCTTCTCCTATGATATGTTTTGTGACACAAATCACTCTAATCGGGTGGATTGCCGTAACCAATTAATAATAATAATAAAAATAATATGATATGTTTTATAAAATATGTAGTTGAAAAGGAAATTAAGTAAAAATAGGTAAGTATCCATTATTTTTTTGATATGATTAGCTTTTGGTAGAAGATAACATGATTTATATTATTATTGCAAAGTATCTTAATTACAAAAAAAGGAGAAGGTATGTTTTATTCTTTTATTTTCATGTTCCTTTTACGCTTTGAAGGAAAAAAGCTTGACTTATTTTGAAATGTTTTTTAAGCCTAAGACTTCAAAAAATTGATAGACCTTTATTATTTCTTAGTATTTTTATTTATTTTTACTTTATTTATTTATTTATTTTATATTTACTCCAGACTTGAAGGTGGAGTGTGCAAACCTCTCAAGTCCATATCAAAATACATACAATATAATACAAATGATAAAAAAATAATACATATAAGAGTAGAAATAAATAGAAAGAAGATCATAGATTCAAACACAACAGCAACAATAGCAGGCAGCTAAACTGGTATCGGTTCAATATACCTACAGACTTTCTTAATTAATTAAATAAGCAATCCACCTTTGTGTCAGTTGTTGTACTTGTCTTTCATAATTGTAGACAAAATATTTTCATTATATTGAATTAATTTCAAAATGGAAGTGATAAAAAATACAACAAAACTGAAACTAAAAGCTTAGAGATTATTTTGGTTATAAAACATCATGCTTGCACATCATGAAAACTCCTAATTTGTGTAAATTAGAATTACATAATTTCGGCATATTTTCATTCAATTTCATTTAAATTATTTATGTATATATTGTTATTATGAAAATGAACGCGCCGACAAATCTTGTAATGGATTTGGCGCGACTTTATAATTGTATTTAATGTGTATTATATGATATAAAAAAAATAAAAAAAAAAAAAAAAAAAAAAAAATAGACCACATATGACAGACTGAGAAAAAAAACAAAGAAAAATAATTGTGAAAATGGAATTATGAAATTCATAGACAATATTGTAGGTATGAGTTTTCCAATAAGTACATAGGTAGGTACTACCCAAGATTTTTCTCAATCAACGAGTAGTACCTATTTATTTTGGTTTTTTTGACATTTTCATGAGTCTTTAAAAAAAAATCTGATGAAGGTATTTTCTTTGAAAATAATACTTCAGAATATTGAAGAATGTATATTCATACATCATGGTTTCTTTTGGGAATACAGGGAGGGAATGCCTATTTAGGTAACATTTTTTGGTTGGTTGGTAGAAATTGCCTAAAGGCAATAAACCCGCCATTTGTGTTACTTTGTATATTCCACAATTGTTTCGTTCCTTTTTAAGAACTGTTTTCCTTATAGGTACCTATATATACATATATTTTTTTAGGACTTTTATCCAAGTAGGTACCTACACATTTTTTTAATGATATATGGGCGTGAAAAGTGTCATACTTCTAGATTTTACAATGGGAAGAGGTTTTTCGTACTTTTACCCACATACATAGGTACCTTCCCATTTTTTTTATTGAAATATGGCCGTGTGGGATGTCAAACTTCAAGATTCTACAGTGGGAAGAGGAATTTAGTACTTTAATCTACGTAGGTACCTACCCATTTTATTTATTGAAATATGGCCGTGTGGAATGTCAAACTTTAAGATTTTACAGTGGGATGAGGTTTTCAGTACTTTTATCCACGTAGGTACCTACCCATTTTATTTATTGAAATATGGCCGAATGGGATGTCAAACTTAAGATTTTACAGTGGGAAGAAGTATTCAGTGCTTTATCCACGTAGGTACCTACCCATTTATTTATAGAAATATGGCCGAATGGGATGTCAAACTTAAGATTCTACAGTGGGAAGAGGAATTCAGTACTTTTATCTACGTAGGTACCTACCCATTTTATTTATTGAAATATGGCCGTGTGGGATGTCAAACTTCAAGATTTTACAGTGCGAAAAGGTTTTCAGTACTTTTATCCACGTAGGTACCTACCCATTTTTTTTATTGAAATATGGCCATGTGGGATGTCAAACTTCAAGATTCTACAGTGGGAAGAGGAATTTAGTACTTTTATCTACGTAGGTACCTACCCATTTGATTTATTGAATATGGCCGTGTGGAATGTCAAACTTCAAGACTTTACAGTGGGAAGAGGATTTTAGTACTTTTATCCACGTAGGTACCTACCCATTTTTTTATTGAAATATGGCCGTGTGGGATGTCAAACTTCAAGATTCTACAGTGGGAAGAGGAATTTAGTACTTTAATCTACGTAGGTACCTACCCATTTTATTTATTGAAATATGGCCGTGTGAAATGTCAAACTTTAAGATTTTACAGTGGGATGAGGTTTTCAGTACTTTTATCCACGTAGGTACCTACCCATTTTATTTATTGAAATATGGCCGAATGGGATGTCAAACTTTAAGATTCTACAGTGGGAAGAGGAATTTAGTACTTTTATCTACGTAGGTACCTACCCATTTTATTTATTGAAATATGGCCGTGTGAAATGTCAAACTTTAAGATTTTACAGTGGGATGAGGTTTTCAGTACTTTTATCCACGTAGGTACCTACCCATTTTATTTATTGAAATATGGCCGAATGGGATGTCAAACTTAAGATTTTACAGTGGGAAGAAGTATTCAGTGCTTTATCCACGTAGGTACCTACCCATTTATTTATAGAAATATGGCCGAATGGGATGTCAAACTTAAGATTTTACAGTGGGAAGAAGTATTCAGTGCTTTATCCACGTAGGTACCTACCCATTTTTTTATTGAAATATGGCGTGTGGGATGTCAAACTTCAAGATTTTACAGTGGGAAGAGGATTTTAGCACTTTTATCCACGTATGTACCTACCCATTTTTTTCATTGAAATATGGCCGTGTGGGATGTCAAACTTCAAGATTTTACAGTGAGAAGTGGTTTTCATTACTTTTAGCCACGTAGATACCTACCCATTTTTTTAAATTTAAATATAAGCTGAGAAGGATGTGTGGTAAAAGTCCAAGAGATCGTGTGCGTAACAGTGATATACAAAACGAATGTGAAATGAAAATTGGTGTAATTACAAGGATGAATGTGAATAAGTTAAGATGGCAAGCTCATTTTAATCAAATTCTACAGGACGGTCACGTGTTGAGCACATTGAACAGAAGAGCATGCATGAGGAATTGTATGACAGTGACGGAAGCGAAAGATGTATGCAAGGATAGAAGGAAGTGGCTCTCGATCCTTTCTGTCTACCCCGCGAGGGAAGCGGCGTGATGGTGTGTATGTATGTGTATGTAATGTAGGTACATTGTTATAATTTTATATACTGTTAAGTCTCACTAACATATATCCTATTATCTGTTATCTACTTTAATGTGACACTGTGTATACAGTTTATAAAAAAATTATTGCTGCCTACATAAAATATTTTTTATTTATATATACCTACTTACTGTTTTTTTTATATACATGATTCCCGTGCAACGCCGGGTATTAAAGCTAGTTTCTATATAATATTTCTACACATAATATTAATCTGACTTCTATAAAGGAACATTTGGTTTACATTTTCCTATAATCAACTTGTTACCTACATAATGTTCAATAAGTTACTTGCTGTTTCCAAATTAAAGATTTATAATCTTAGAATGTTAAAACTAGTAAAATAATAATTTCATCTTTAAGTATGAAAATTTGATTCTATGCAATATACAAAAACTAGAAATTGTTTCACTTTTAATAGGATGAAGAATCTTCTCTGTAACGATAATATAAATTGAAACTCAGACAAAGAATGATCAAATGTTATTTGTGGTCAGTTCTGCTTTATGCTGTCGAGGCATGGACCCTCAAGGTTAATACCACTAACCGCTTGGAGGCTTTTGAAATGTGGATCCACCGAAGAATGTTGAGAATATCTTGGACTGACATGACAAAGTAACGTTGAAGTATTACGTAGAGCAAATGCTTATAGAGAATCGTTCACAACAATCAAGCTCCGTAAAACTTTACATTTTGGTCACATAATGAGAGGAGAAAAATATGCCATCCTAAAACTAGTCACAGAAGGGAAGATTGAGGGCCGTAGAGGGGTTGGAAGAAAGCGGCTTTGCTGGTTTCAGAACATTCGGGATGAGAGGTATGGAGGAGCTGTTTCGTACTGTCTAGAACAGGAAGGATTTCTCCCAGGTGGTCGTCAACGTCGGGGAGACCCATCAAGACACGTAGAGAAGAAGAAGAATGATGTTAAGTTATATTTAATTCAATACAGATGAATATTGTGTTTTCACTTACATGAGCGGATGCTGGTGGACACTAGGAGCGACACAAAAGATAACCTTTCCAATCGGACTTCGATGATACACGAGTGTTGAGCTGTGCTGTTCTCTACTGATATGACACTTATCATATTAACCCTTTTAGGACCATAAGGGTTTGATAAGTATTAAATTGTTAAAATGGAAGAATAAAGCTAAACGATCAAGTAACATAAATCGTTATGGTTTTGGAAAAAAATATAATTTGTTTCCTCGTTCCATAAAAGTACTCGATACAACAAATATTAGTTTTATTAACAATATATATACTAAAGCATGTAATTCATTCAATATTTATTATACTAATTTAAACAAAATTTTGTGTTTTTCTCGCAAAAAAGGAATTATGAAAATGTAAAAATTATCCAAAAAATTGCAAATCATTAAAAAGACTGATTTCCTCAATAGGTACACATTTTCAGAGTAATTATTTATATGAATACTTGTAGATTGTAAATAGTAACAGATTATATAGATAAGTAATGATGAATTGAACCTTCATATTATGGCAATATAAATAAATAAATAAATAAATAAATAAAGCTTTATTGGCATCAATATTTATAATGTGTACATGTTTTTGTTCCAATAAACTACCAAAAGGCGGGCTTATCGCATATGCGATTTCTTCCAGCCAACCCGAAAAAATAAAAAAAAATAAAAATAAAACAATAAAAAAAACATATAGATAAAAGTATATAAAAACAAGATGCTAAAATAAAAACTACAAATGAAATATATAATAAAAACAAGATAAAATATAAAAAGCAATATAATAAATAATATTTAAAATAATATCCGCATAATAATTGAGATTATATATTTGGTAAGTAAAGGGTTACACAGATTCACTACACAATATTCTAACATACTTTTATCATACTTATTAATGAATTTGGGAACATTATAATTTTTACTTTTTTTAATTTAATTATTGTACTACGCAAATGTCTGTTAATGTTTTTGTCATTTTTTTAATACACTGAATAATAATTCCTGAGCATTCTACATAAATATATTATACTACTAGCGTATGTAACCCAGCATCGCTCGGGTTTAACTTGTTGGGATTATTTATTAATCGATATAAAAAGCCATTGATTTTAACATCATGTATTCAGAAGAAAAAACAAAATGGAAGTGACAACCATAGATTACAACAAAACCAAAAATATGCAAATAGACACAATTGTACTGTTACTAGACATATCCAACCATATCTAACACTCCGCCATAACATTACAATTGGATTACACTTCTTCGAGTCCAAAATCTGATAAAAACTCTTTAATTTTAGTTCCATTTAAACCCTTGGTTAAACTATCCGCTGCCATATGGTCAGTTGATAAATATTCAATTTGTACAACTCCCGTTTTCACAGCATGATTCACATAACGATTTTTAAGATCTATATGTTTAGATCGTTTATGAAAACCAGAATTTCTAGAAAGTTTTTCTGCACTCTGACTATCACATAGCAATTTCACTGTTCCTTAAGGTCTCCACAACCAATGTAAAAGTCCTTTTAAATCCTTTGCTTCTCTGGCACCTTCCGTCAAAGCTATATATTCTGCTTCTGCAGCAGATAATGCAGGAGATTTTTGCTTTCTGGATTCCCAAGAAACAGCTGCTCCGCTTAACACAAAGAAAAAACCACTGTATGATATTCTATCATCTACGTCATTAGCTCAATCTGCATCCGTAAATCCAAATATATTTTTATTTGTTTTCCTGTAACATAAACATAACTTTGATGTCCCTTTCAGATAGGCTAATACTCTTTTCGCTGCTCTCCAATGCACTTCATTATAACATGAGTTATATTGATTTAAAACACTACATGCATGTGCAATGTCTGGTCTAGATGTAACAGCAAAATACATGAGTGAACCCACAAGACTCTGATAAGGATACTTATTCATCACGTCTTCCGATGTTTCACCCTCTGTGGGTCTCGAAAGTCTTTGATTCGGATCCAGAGGACTTGACATGGTCCTACAGTCTTCCATCTTATATCTCTTGAGTACTTCAAGAATATCCCCTTCTTGATCAATCCATAATTTCTTCTGAGCTCGATCACGTCTTATTCGCATTCCCAGAATGTGTTTTGCCTCTCCAAGATCCTTCATTTGAAATTTGTTTTCCAAACCATCTTTGATTCTCTTTGCCTCTACTTTATTATCAAATAATATTATTAAGTCATCAACATAAATTGCTAAAATTATTGTACAATTTTGTGTACTTTTTGAATACACACATGGGTCCCTTAGAGATTGTTTTAGACCCAATTCCAATAAAACTGCATTGATTGTTTCATTCCAACATCTGGATGCCTGTTTTAATCCGTATATGGCCTTCTTTAGTAAACATACTTTTCCTTTATTTTTAGATTCTATGAATCCTTGCGGCTGTTCCATATATACAGTTTCTGTCAAATCTCCATGAAGAAAGGCTGTCTTCACATCAAGTTGTTCCAGTTCAAGGTCTAGTTCGGCTGCTAATGCCAAAAGCATTCTAAAGGTTGACTTTCGTACAACGGGTGCGTAAGTTTCTTCAAAGTCCACACCATATTGCTGCGTGAAACCTTTTGCAACTAGTCTTGCTTTAAATTTATCCCCTTCGAGGCCTTTCTTTCTCTTAAAAACCCATTTATTTTTAATCACCTTTTGATTCTGAGGCCTATCAACCAGAATCCAAATATTGTTCTCTTGAAGTGATGTCAGCTCTTCTGTTATGGCCTTTTTCCACTCATTACCGTTGGGTAGTGACAAGGCTTCATTTAATGTTTTTGGATCTTCAATATTTTCACTGTTAAAAACATGTAAAGCACTGTATAGTTCCATATCAGATGGCCATTTCTTTAGAATATGACCTCTAGCTGAAATCCTTCTATCTGGTTCAATTTCTTCGTCACTCTCTTCCGTTTCATCCTCCATTATTTCTTTATCATTTTCTTCCATATATTTTGAATGATCATCTTCCGACTCCTCGAGTTGATCATCTAAATAAAGAATTTCTGACTGTGGATCTTTATCCACTTCGCTTATATTTGGAGGCGTGTCGAATAATGATTCCATAGGAATTTCTTCATAATGCACATCGTCCTTTGATGTTTCTGATTTCGTGTTCCATCCCTTGACATTTTCGAAGAAGACAACGTCCGACTCATATATAGCACTTCTTCCATTCTCTGGATCTACCAATTTGTAGCCTTTTACTCCATCTCCATATCCAACAAACACCCACGGCTTGCTCTTTGAATCAAATTTCTTCCTTTTTTCATCTGGAATCCTTGCAAAAGCCTTGCATCCAAATATTCGAAAGTGAGATATATTTATCTTCCTTCCATTCCAAGCTTCTTCTGGAGTTTTATCTTTAACTGATCCGTGCGGAGATGCATTTTTTAAATACACTGCTGTCACTACAGCTTCAGCCCAAAAGGCCCTAGGCATTTCAGCGTCTTCGAGCATACATCTCGCCTTCTCTACAATAGTCCGATTAGCTCTCTCTGCGACTCCATTCTAATGTGGATGCCTCGGAACTGTCTTCTGGTGACGGATTCCATGTTTCTTGAGGAAATTCAACAATGATTCATTGACATACTCTCCCCCATTATCTGTTCTTAAATTCTTTATTTTGCATCCTGTTTGATTCTCAACAAATGCCTTGAATTCAATAAACTTTTTAACAACTTCATCCTTTGTACGAATAATATACACAAAAGTTTTACGAGTTAAATCGTCTATAAAGGTCAAAAAATACTTTCCACCTCCCAAACTCTCTGTGCTCATAGGTCCACATACGTCTGAATGAATGAGCTGAAGTTTTTCTGTCGCTCTCATTCCTTGGGAATAACTCTTGTTTGTTTCCCTTTAACACATTCTTCACATTGGTCATCTTCTCCTGGAGAAAATTTGATGCCATCAGCCATGCCTTGAGATAATAGTGTCATGGACTTTCTGCATAGGTGCCCAAGACGCCTGTGCCAAAGTCTTTTCGGCAGGTGACTTTCTATAGAAGTCATGGTCATCTCTTTTGTACCATCATTTACTATTGGTTCTTTTTCAACAGAATCAATACTCTACTCTCATTCAACTTATATATTCCAGCATTTCGAGAGCCTAGTAATAGTGACTCCCCTTTTATAGTACATTCTTTTTCTGGATAAACCTTGCAATCCTTTTTGGTGAAGACGCAGATAAATCCTTTATCAGTCAATTTACTTACTGATAATAAATTAGCTGCCAATTTGGGCACATACAGAACATCTTTAATAGTTGCTTGTTCACCATGTAAGTCAACTTTTACATCGCCGATTCCTTGACTTACAATTTTTTGCTGATTTGCCACAATGATTTCTTGACTTTGAAACTTGTTTGACATGGGTTTTATCCAGTCACTTTTCATTGTCATATGAGCACTAGCTCCAGAGTCAATAATCCAATCTCTAGATTGAGTCTTCGATGTCGACATTGCTGCAAATAAAACTGTGGCTGAATTGGCCCTCTTATTGAAGTTCTCTTGTTTTTTATCTTCATTATTTTTGAAGTTAGATTGTTTATTATCTTTACACTGAAAGGATTTGTGTCCGATTTTATTACATTTAAAACACTTAGGTTTCCATTGTTTTCCTTGAGAAGAAATAAGCGCGCTATAATTTGAAGCGCTCTTCTGAATTGGTTTTTGTGACGAGTGTTCAATTAATAAGGTTCTTATAGAATCACTCGTCACTTTCGTACCAGAACCTTCAATTCCCACAATCTACTACTACTACTACTACTATACCGAGAAATTTACCGAGAAATTTCTCGGTAAATTTCTCGAAGTAGAGAATTTTTCGAGATTTTTTTTATTTTTTATTTAACAGTATAATAATAATAAACACTTTATTCAATCAATCAATAATGTACAAATGTTGAGAAAAAAGTGTTAATAACCTCTGATTTGGGCCTTAATCAGCCCCACAAATTTTTGGATCGATCAGATTGGCTGCGAAGTATACTGGGCGAAAGGTAATAATACCAGTAAGAAAAATTATGGAGAGAAATTTCTCTTTCATCAGAGGAGAAATTCTCGGAGAAATTTCTCGTTCTCGAGAAATTTCTCTGGAGAATTTTCTCTTCTCACATCACTACTACCGCTACCACGAGATTGGGATGCGCATATTTTTTACAATAATCATTTCGCTGGGCTTTCTGCAACAGTCAGCAGTGATTCTTCTAATGTCGACATATTATCATCGTGTGGAAAGACTTCCTCTTCTTTGCATTTATCGTCACGAATGACAGTATAGAGTTCAGAAACTTACAAAACTTTGATTTTTACGTTTGACTGATTTGTAGGTTAGGTGAGATTTAGTCTGATGTTTTTTTATGCAAAATCAAATTTATTGACTCAATCATTTCATTATCATAACATTTCTTGGGTGTTAATCTATATAATTACGTGAATATAATTAGAAAATTAAAACATTTTTTTATTCGTACCCCTTATATTCATGAGTCTGATTATTTGACTATTTTAGTAAATGCAGTTGAATACAGCAAAGTGCTAAATTATGGATACAAGTTGAGTAAGATAATGCATTGTTTATATTTTGTGATTTGTAAATAATTTCTTTTCATAATTATGTATATTTAAATATTTCATAATCAGTGGGCCTAGCCAAAACACATTTAAGCGTTACGTTTTCGTTTCGTTTTCGTTCAAACGCGGACGACGTTGTGAGAACGCGTCAAATTTCGTAGCTACTTGTGTATTTTAGCTCCGAAAATTGAACGGAAACGTAATAGGTTTTGACTAGGCCTACAGATCATACAGGTATATAACAGGGATGTTGCGAATATTCGCATCCGCATCCGCAAATGCGGAGCTTCCGCATGTATTTGGACATCTGCATCCGCATCCGCATCCGCAATAATCGATGCGGATGGGCCGGCGAAAGGCGCGTGCCGTTTGCATTTGACATTAACCAATGGGAACGAAAATAATGGTGACAAGATCCGACGCGTTTTTATTTTTGCCGGTTTTGTTTTATTTTTGCAAATAACAAAGAAGAAAAAAATAATTTCGCCAAAAAATCCATAATATTATTGTAGCAAAAATTTCGTCACATATTTGACAGTGGGGCCTACCAACTAAGAAAGTTCCTACTTTTTTCTATAACATCTTAAACATCCGCATCCGCATTCGCATCCGCATCCGCGGATGTGAGCCTTCAAAAATCCGCATCCGCATTCACATCCGCGGATGTGTAAAAATCGACATCCGCAACATCCCTGGTATATAACTCAACTAGAAGAAATGTCTGTATACCTACCGACTTAGTGAAGAATTATTTTTTTGGATTTATTCTCTTTCAATTCAAAACTATTCAGATGTCTAGTTGGCGCACAAGAGTACCAATAATACCAAATATCTTACAAAGTTATGTTAAAATATAATGTTATGAGTAAACGTCGGTTCTTCTTACTTCTTCTCTTCTTACACACTGCCGTCCTTGAGAATTTGATCAACGTGGTCAAGCCACGTAGTTCTTGGACGCCCGCGCTTCCTCACACCATTCCTTTCAGACGAGTATATCCTCTACGTCATTCTTACCTCGTTCATTTGTTCAACATATCCAAACCACCGTAGGTTATTCACGCGCATTCTGTCCACAACACTCTTCTTGCATCCGCTCATTCTTCTATTTCTTGAATAAAGGTTCTGTCGGACACAGAAATAGAGCATTCTGAATCACTCTTATAACCGCCTATTATTTATTTATTTATTTATTTCAACCAAACATACGCCAACAAGCCTAACATATACATCTTAAAAAATACAACAATACAGGAAATATGAACAATGTTGTGCCCCTTTACAGGCATAAATGTGTTGTGTCCGAGCTACCCCCCTCAAAGCCCTACTCATGCAGGAATCCCTTTAAGCCTCCACAGAGACCTAGGACTTGATACTGGCGATTAGTCTCCATAGATACCACGAAGGAAATCAACAGATTGTGGGAGCCAGAGAGCAGCAACCCAGCCACTCACAAACAGAGATATAACAAATACATATAACACATAATAATAACAACAACAATAAAACCAGTCAATGAAAATAAAAATAAAAACATAAGAACAAAACAATACACCAAGACAACACTGCCAATCGCACATACAATCCATAATTCTGGGCGAAACAGAGAAGATTGAAGCATAATGGGTCAGGCGAAACACTCAGTTCTGAAACAAGATCTGCATAGCAGCTCTTCTGAAACCACGCTGTGATACGCTGAACATGTCAACATTACAAAATGAGCAGTAAAAATATGGTTCAAGTAGACTTCTGGTGGAGTAATAAAGATAAAGTACTAATTATACTGTCGGAATATATTTAATAATTATGTTATGTTTGTTACTGTTAATGAATTCACGGATACCACAATATAAAACATTCAGGTGGCGATGCCTTGTTGTTGACCCGGAGGTCACCATGCTAATAATACATACATACATAATGATTTACACTGTCAACTATTAATAATAATATTTGTTAAATGCTCATATTATAATTATAATTGTATTGTTCCTATTAAATTCTTGATATAACACAATGTTTTCAACAATCTGACCAATAACATTGTAATTATAACTATATCCAAAAACTGTACCCTCAAATAATATACATACCTATTTACTTATTTACTTCAGATGGCCGAACAGCCCTTGCAGGACCTTTGCCTCCAAAACAATAAATCTCCAAGCCTTTCTATCTTGAGCAATGGAGTGCCAATCGTCTTTAACATTTTAGCTCTTGGTTGATGTTATCTAACAATCTTTGTCTTGGTCTGCCTAACGGTCTTCTGCCCTCAGATATACTCTGCAGAATACCTTAAGTCGCCCTTTCTTCTCCGGATCTAACGACGTGGCCAATCCATGGCAATCTTCGGGATCTGATCTCACTTGTGATGAAAGGTTGGTTAGTTGCGGAGCGAATTTCTTCATTGCTTTTGAGCCTCCAGGTTCCTTCTACAATACCCGATCGTGGACCCAACATTTTTCTTAGAATCCGGTTTTCAAAAGACAAAAGTCTTTGTTGGTTTTTTAGGGTCATACACCAGGATTCCGAACCATAGATGACTACTAGTTTAATGAGGCTATTGTATATTAAATATACACATTTAGACCTGGTAAACTAGATAATATTATTAAGGAAGATAATTTATAAAATTTTAAATCTTTTGAACAATAAAGACACCACAGATCCATTGGAAAAAAATGGAATATACATATTAAAATACGGAAATTGTGATGCGTCATATATCGGTATGACTCGGAGAAATTTCAAAACAAGAATAAGAGAACACCAACTCTGTCTCAGCAATAATAATTTCTCGGAACTTGCAGAGCATATTATTGAATCGAATCATACATTTGATAAAAATAGATAATATTAATTAATGTTAACCCTGACTAAATGAAAACCTTACTCATGAAATAATTTGTTATCATTAGTTAAATTTAAATTTTACAACAACGAAATCATTACTGAATTTCGCGCATGATAGCTGCTGTCCTATTATGGTCAGAATGCGAGAAATCATTTTTTTTAAGTTTCTTTATTTGTCTCAGAGAATTACATAAATTCGCTTAGAGACTAGGTTCAAATAAAAAAAAAGACAAATTATAATTTAACAAACAAAAAAATGAAGGTTAATGGTTTTCCGCCATTTCATGCGGTCACCCGCCATCTTTTCCCAGTCTTGAGCGTTGATGTCCTTCAAGGTATTGTGCAGGACATCTTTGTATCGTTTCAATTGGCCTCCGCTCTTCCTTTTGCCTTCTGCAAGTTTCGAGAACATAATCTTCTTAGGGAGTCGACCTTCATGCATGCGAACGACGTGAAGGTTGTGTGCAATAAAATAGTTTGAGTGATCTTTTAAACTTTCGTAAACTCTTTATAGATTTAATTTATTCTGGCAATGCATGTCAAGATTAACATTTGACAGTCGGAAGTTATAATTTAGATCAGGCTTAAAGTTGGAACAAACTAATCTCTATGGCCAATCATAAAATAGTTTAGTTGCACTAACTAAGTCAACTAAGTGTGAGGAGATAGTTGAGTCATGATAATTAGTTCTTATTCGTATTCACAGTTTTCCGTACTAATTTAGTTCATTAGTTCATTTTGACACCTTAGTACAACTATAAATTTCGAGATTTCGTATTTCGTATTCAGAATGATAATAGTTGACAGCCGACGACTAAAATAAGTTGGATTTGGCAGAATTTTATTCGCGACTTTTAATGTGCGAATATTATTCGTTGCTGTCATTTTGCCGCAGAATATTGCTATATTTTGGAAGTGTTAAGTTGTTTTTTCAATTAAAAGTAAAAATTTATATTTTTAGGGCCCTCGCAACTCTTATCATGTATAAATTGTAAAATTATACCACCACCGACACAAATACGAACGTCAAAATATATCGGCAAATCTGACATTTCACAATTTTCACGCGCGACAAATACTAAATTGTTGCCAGAAGTGTAAATCGGAACGTGAAAAACATTTTGTATTGCGGCATTACTGACTAATATAAGTTTGTCCCATAGATTTTACCGTTTGCACTTGGTGGTTCTCGAGTTTATAGTTGTTTATAGTTCATAACTAATGCTAAATACTATATAATAACTAATATTAATCAACTATTAGTTTAGTTAGTTAATTAAGATTCAGAATTGGCCCTACTGTTTGTGAAACTTAGTCAGGTTGCAGTCTAACAAAGTCAGAATAAGAGTTATTCCTTTTTAATGCAATCAACTTAAATCTTCAATTTCTCAGAAAACAGATTCCAAAATTAACAACAAGATAATAAATGTTAGCTGTTTCAGACTTTAGTTGGAAGAAATAGCACCATTGTGATAAACTCACCTTCTGTATATTGATTGTATCTAATTTTTTTTTTTTTCAAAAAAAATATATATAATACAACCTTATACACCTTTCACACTAAGCTAAAAGCTTGTGTCGTGAAAGGGGAGTTTGCCGGCACCTGGGATCGAACCCCGGACCCCTTTTTCACAAGGCCGAGACTCTACCCCCAGGCTACCGACGAACTCAACTCAATTTGAATGCATTTTTTTATAAAATTGTATGTATTGTGGTCAATATGCCCCAATACAGGTGCATTGTACCTAGTAGGGCAGCAACACCAACACTTTGTTAATAATAATTAATGTGATAATGTATTTTTCTCAAATATGAATTAATGTTTCCTATGAATCAGAGTTTCTAGTCAGAAATGGAGTTGGGCTGGTCATGTGGCCAGAACCACAGACTCTAGGTGGACAAAGAAAGTTCTGGAGTGGCAACCTAGAACAGGCAGAAGAAGTGTTGGTAGGCCTCAAGCACGATGGTCGGACGACGTAAGACGGGTTGCAGGGGGCGGCTGGATGCGGTCCGCCCAGGATAGAGAGCTGTGGAGATCAATGGGGGAGGCCTATGTTCAACAATGGACGCAGGGAGGCTGACATGATGATGATGAATGATGAATAAAGAAATTTAAAATTTTGATATATGCAGTTAAGAATGAATAAATAAATAAAAACATTAAAATTCTAATGGTCTTCCTCGTACTTAGGTATACGTAAGTATTGTACTACATCCTACATATATACCAGAATAAATAGCGAAATTAATGAAACAAATGTTTTATTCTACTGAATTCGTTATATTAACGAGAGAGACGTCTTTCGTCTTGTTAGGACATTGTCAATTTCGCTATCGAATTCTACTACCTAAACACCGACACAGTGAATAAACCAGAATAAATCATTTAAAAGACTCATTCAATAGATAAAAAAAACAAAGAATGCTCTTTAAGTTAAATGAGTGCAAAGACTGATTGTTATGAAATTATTTTTAATCCACAATAGACCATTAAAGGTCACGTGGTCTTGTCTATGGATTTGCTTTTGCTTGGGGGGCAAACAGTCGGATTGCGCAAATCATCTATGTAGGATGTTATGCCATAAATGAAAAAAAAGAAAGTCAGACGACAAAATAATAACAAAATCGACACTGACAGTTTTTTTTATTATTAGGTATTCTTTAGGCGTTCCACCTAATATTACACCGTAATCGTCTGTTGTGTTGGGATGCCTGATGCCCCTCAATGATTTTTCTGTGACGTCATCCTTTAATGGTCTATTCGATTGGACTCATTGTCAATTTTTCGTTTGAGTTTCTGGTCTATATTAATTTGTCTATGGTTTATAAACGGTTTTGACTAGGCCCACTGTTACTTGACACTTGAAAACTTACAGAAAAGAGTGGGAGACTGGTTGTTCGATCCCAGGTGCCGGCAAATTCCCCTTTCACGACACAAGCTTTTAGCTTACTGTGAAAGGTGTATAAAGTTGTATTTGGGTTTATAACAAAAACCCAGATAATTATATCTTTTTTAAAAAAAATCTTTTCCGGGTGCTCCACGGAACGTTATAAAAAATAGTAAGAAAACAGTGAAATTCTAACCATTTGTTTTTTATCAGTTATTTTAGAAGGATTAACTATGTAACAGTTACGAGACATTTTGAATGTTTTTTTAAGTATTCTACAATACACATCCGTTACTTGATTATTTAAATCGCGATCGATTTCGGTAAACCTATACCATTGAAATCGATCGAGATTTAAATAATCAAGTAACGGATGTGCATTGTAGAATACTTAAAAAAATATTCAAAACATTTGTTTTTTCTTACAAAAAATATTATGGAACAAAACAAACGTCAGTTCAATCGAGAAATAATTATTAATTCAATTCAATTCAATTATTATAATAATTATACAGAATGGTCACGTGCTGAGCACATTCAATAGGAAAGTATGAATGACGCTGTGTCAATTGAGTTGCCTTGTGTCAACCTCTTTACAAAATATTTCAATAGCTCTGAATACATTACCATTGAAACAATATATTAGATATATACCAAGTATAAATATTGATACTATAAACTGTTGTTATCGAAAAAAACTTTCGTGTCAATTTGCACGCATCCTATCCACAACATCCTTGTTACATTTGCTCAAGCTCCTAATATCCTCATCCCTCACTCAATCACGCAAGTTTTTTTTTATATCATTCTTTTCAGCGATCGCATCTCCTATTTATTGATTTACATAATCCATTGGTCGGAGGACGACGAAAACGAAGAGGTGTTAATCAGTGTAGGCGAAAGAAGGCAGCTCTTTAAAAGAATCAGCCAAAAACGAGCTAACTAGATTGGTGAGAAGTCAACTCCTTAAAACAGTCAACCAACAACGAGCTAACTAGATTGGCCACAACATCAGGCACACACGCTTGCTCATCACTATCGCAGAGGGCAAGACCGAACAGAAATGGTAGAGGCCAACCAAGAGCACCTATATGGACCAACTGAAGAAGGACATGAACTGTGGCACATACGTAGAACTAAAGAGACTAGCTGAAAATAATAGAAATGAAAATACAAACTCTTTGCAGATCAATCCAATGGATTGTAACTCACTTTATCCAAGGCGTGAACCTTTACCATGTTATGCTATACATAAAACAAATCAAAATTCTCATTCACAACACAGCTGGAACAAGATAAGAACTACAATTGGCGAAGAACAAAATACAGTTAAATATCAAATTAAAACATTTAGAAAATCAGTCAAATCAAATTATTAAGAAAATTAGTCAAATCAAAACATGAAAAATGAAAATATTGTACTGAAAGTATAGAATGTCAACAAAATGTTTAGTAACATGTTAAAAATATAAATTTTAATCGTAAGGAGATATCAAGTAAATAGAAGAAAAATTTAAATAAATAAAAATAGTGAGTTACAATCCATTGCATTGGACTGCAACGAGTTTGGATTTTCTTCTCCGTTCCTCCCTATTTTCAACTTGTCTCTTTAGTTCTACGTACGTGCCACAGTTCATGTCCTTATTCAGTTGGTCCATATAAACATTTCTTGGTCGGCCTCTACCATTTCTGTCTTCGGTCCTACCCTCCGCGATGATGATAAGCAGTCTTGGGCAGCAGATTGTGGCCAATCCAGATAGCTCGTTGTGGGCTGATTCTTTTAAGGAGTTGCCTTTTTTCGCCTACCCCGATTAACAGTTCTCGTTTTCGAAGTGTTCCGACTAATGGATCTTCAGCATGCGTATTTAGAACCACATCTCAAAGGCCGCCAACCGTGCGCTTTCTCTCTTGCTGATGGTCTACGTCTCGCAACCATATAGCAGAATGCTTTAGCAGAAAATTTATAAGAAATGTATTATTACAATCTATTCATTCATTCATATCATCAAGTATCTCTCACAATGAAGCAGTCAGCGAAATCACTACAAGTAAAAAACTTAAAGTAATACATGCAATTCGCCTTTCCATGTCAATAAAACTTGAGACGTTCAGGACGGGGACAATACCTCGTCGCTGAATTGATGATATTAAATGAGTTAAAGGAAATGTTTCACGAGTAACTACCTTTTACAGAAGATTCGAGAACTTACAGAAAAGAAATGTTTCACGAGTAACTACCTTTTACAGAAGATTCGAGAACTTACAGAAAAGAAATGTTTCACGAGTAACTACCTTTTACAGAAGATTCGAGAACTTACAGAAAAGAAATGTTTCACGAGTAACTACCTTTTACAGAAGATTCGAGAACTTACAGAAAAGAAATGTTTCACGAGTAACTACCTTTTACAGAAGATTCGAGAACTTACAGAAAAGAAATGTTTCACGAGTAACTACCTTTTACAGAAGATTCGAGAATTTACAGAAAATAATGAAAGACTTTTACTTCCCCAGGGTCTACGACACTAACGCATCTCCACACCATTTATTCCGCATTCGTCCTTCTTCAATAATTATTCCCAATAAATTTTAATATATGTAAACATAAATAATTAATGAAGTGTTTCCACTAAACAACAAATTTATTTACAATATTGTTTTCTGTTTCAACATGAATGAATTTTATTAAACGTCAAATGTTCAGTGACGTATAAATCAATTGATCCTAAAACTTGAATATATGATATTATGCCTTTTGAAAGTGGATCAATCGCTTGTCTACGGCTGAGTTTTGAGTAAGATATATCGGCGAGCATGTATGAGAAATTGGGTGAAAGTGGAAGAAGCATTAAGAATGTAAAAAAAGATAAAAATTTGATGTTATTACCAGAAGGTACTTGTTGGAAGTCCATTTCAAGGTGAATTGAAAAAAAACGCTATTTAATTAACTTTCACGTGACTTTATTATCTCTACATATCCCCTCTGAAATGCAGCGTAAGATTAAAGATAGATAGGTATTATAAAAATTGATGAAAAATACACATTGCACGTACACGAACACAGTACCTACTCCATTTGCAACTTTTTTCTTAGAATAAAAACATGGTGATGTCTGTCACCAACTATTGGAGTGGAAAGATTTAGGTCAGACACCGAAACTAAGTATCAGTTGGAGCCATTGAATAATATTTCTTATATCACTTTCATTAGCCACTTCTCTTCACTGTTTTTCCACTATTATTTCCACTTCTTTTTTCTTCTTTAAGTCTGTTTTTACGTAAAAACAAGCTTTCGTTATTTAAAAAAAAATTTACAATAAAGTATTGTAGTAAGTTGTACCATTTAGTGATCTCCTTCAAAGAAACATTAAATGTTTATAATTTTGGTATGGTTTTAGTCGGGGAGCCTTTCTGCTTGACTGTGAGCCCTCAAGGTAAAAGTGGTGGTAAGCCCTTAATGTGTACGCCAATGAACAGTCCTAATGTTTATAAAAGTACCTTCACACAAAGTTAATTTTTAGTGTACGGTTTGGTTTGGTCTGGCACTAATCATTTCGATCAAGTGCCTCATTAATAACAGCTATTGTTTCGTTAATTTAATTATTCATTCTTTTTTTAAATATTTCAACTATAGTAGTTAAATTATCATCATATTCAATTGTTTCGTTTCTTTTTTTAAATATTCAATTCGAAGTCGGAATCAAAGTGTGCGTTTGTTCTTTTCTTGAATAACTTCGGCAGTATTGGAGCGAGGGAAGTTTCATAGTTCTTTTAAAGGTAAATTGTTTTTATTTTTATTTTTTTAAGTCGTTTTATGTGAATTAAATACATAAGTTATAATTATATTTCTTGAACTCTTATTTTAATAGTTTTCAAAATAAAAAAAATTAAAATAAGATTATTACAAAAAATAGTGAATACAAAATGAAAAGTTTCCATTATAATCGAGAACTTAATAATTTATAATTTATTGAAACATTCAAAACACAAGCTTAAAAATATCACAGTTAGCACTTAGCAAGCATTAATAAACTTTAACTGCGATTATTATTAATTTATAAAAATACAGATTTTACAAAAAAAAAACAGTATCAGGATATTTAGATTCCAGTTAAAATTATTAAAAACTCATCTTAGACAACGCCTTTAAAAATCTTTTTTTTTATTATCTTATTTTTCTATTGTATTCGTTTGCTTTCCTCGACTAAAGTGATATTGAAGAAATATGGAAAGAATATTCCATACGTGGTAATCCTTCAAGCATCCCATCAAGAAAAATTGTAACTAATATTTCGAAATTGACTCAAGTTTAATAAAGCCGTACTTTGCTGATTGAATCAGTTAGCTCATTTTAAGCAGTTTTAGAATAAACTGTGATTCTTTTTATGCTGCTTTCTGCTTTTAATTTGTGACATCACACTGTTTTCTATTAGACATCTGTATTATACTTTCTCTGCATATCCGACATGTGGGGTAGCCAGCAGACCAGCTGCATGTTTTAAACATGCAAGCTGTCCTCTTCATGCCAGCAAACAAGTAAATCATTCAGGATGGAGGCAAACCTTATCGCTGTTAAGTGTTTTATTTTTTCGGATACCAACAATTTACATGCCTTCTAAACTAAAAAAAATACGAATGTTTGGGGACAAAAAACTTTACTAATACCACTAAAAATTATTATACGCGCGACCAAGGTTTCAACAGGTCAAATATTGCGCTTGAGAATGACAGGTTACCTGTTGAAGCCTTTTTGGCTCCAAACATTTGTAATTATGTTTAGAAACTACCACAACGTTACCGCCAAATCAATAAATAATATTTAAAAAAAAACCATTAAAGATTTTGATGTTTTTTTTGCTTATGTAAACATATTAATTTGAGAATTCCCGAACTGAATACAATAAACAGTAACTGCAATAAAGGTGATACACATGTAAATGTCCTTTTGCTTGTCCTTCCTTCTTGCATTCACTTATGAACATAGGCCTCGTTTTAATATTTTCACTTCTCCCTGCCTTGGGCAGACTGATTTCAGTAACCTGCAGTTAATCATCTTACCATATTTCCTAAGACAACAAACAATTCCCTTGCCTCTTTGAGATTATTCTTCTATTCAGCCTATTCCCGTTATTTTAAAAGATATTTTTTTTTTCAAATAAAGAACATTTGTGATTGGTTCAATTACACAAGATCTGTGATAAGTGCAATTACTCAAGACCTGTAATTTCACAATAAGTTAGCAATACTAAGGTATTGTATCTGACCAACTATTAATTATTGACATAAGTAAAATATAAGCTCACTTCCTTCCACGTGGTTTTTTTTATTTTCAATATAATTTTACTATCTTAAAAAACAGTGTTTCGCTCATAAGATTACAAAGAAATTGGTACATTTACAACAATAAAAATCTTACGATTAGATAAAGTAACAATTTGAAAAGATTTAAAACTGAAATTAAGATAATAATTTTCAAAAACGATTCAATGCAAAAATTATTTGAATATATTGAAAGCACTTGGATTTTGGCTATGAAATTAAATATAAATATCTGTATATTGATTGTATCTAACTTGATTGTTTACCTTTTATGTATGTAATTGTTTGTATTCAATGTACGGTAAAGAATAAATAAAATAAATTAATAAAAAAAAAAAAAATTAAAAGTAGATGTAGAAAGAGAAATGTGCTCAGTTTCAATGTTCTAGAATCTACGTACCTTTGCATCTAAAGCCCTCAGCTTTTCCAGTAAATGCTTTTGAAAAAATATTGGCTTACTATAGTCAGCGAGATCGGAAATATGTAACAACTAATTTCGAAATAAAATGATCATTCTTTGCAGCCATTGGTGTATAAGTAGAATAGAAAATATCTACATCATGTCAACAATCGAAATGCTACCAAAAATGCTGCGCAATTCTTGGACAAGTGTCTCATTTGGACAAATGGACAAGTGTCTCGTTGGATAAGTAACTCACTCTTTCTGTTACACTACTAAATACAGAAAAATTAATACACGAAGATATTAATTTACTTTTGAGTGAATTAATCGGGAATCGGGATTCCCTAATGAAATATTAAAATAAATATTCCAAAAATTACGTTAAATATTATCATACTACTATAGAATTTTCGGCAATCGACTAGGGTTTTTTATTTATTCCAAAACGGTAAATATGTACAAACAAACAAAAGAATCAACATTATGGAAAATATTGCCCCACTAGACTAAGGTCAGAGGGATGAGTCAATAACACATTTTCACGTTACGTTTTCGTTCCGTTAACGTTCGAGTATAGACGAAGTTGCAAGCAAGTGTCAATTTCGTTGCTAAGATACACAATAGTTAAGAAAATTAACACTTTGGCGCAACATCGTCTGCTTTTGAACGTTAACGGAACGAAAACGTAACGTGAAAATGTGTTATTGACTCAGGCCTCTGTTCTGGGGCAATACCAAAAATAATAAAAATTTTACATATAGGTACATATATGTAAAATTTGTAAAATTATACATAGGTACATATATGTAAAAATGATGATCTATTATGTGCGTCAAGTCATTTAGTACGTGCTAGTTGGATTTATGTAAGAGTTAGTAGTTATTGTATTATGTTCGTCAGATCTCCCTCAGACTCAGAATGGCTTGGTAGTTGACCTGTCAATCGCGATCGATGCGTTTGATCACCTCTGCTCTATAAATGGTATAAACTAGTAATACAATCCTAATTTTCCCAGAAAAAATATACCAAAACCAATAATCACATTACTACATGCTGTTTCACTACATAAAATTAAAATAAAACTCAATAAATATGATAAAATATTTTAAGCAGCTATGTACATATAAGTATTTAAATAAAAAAAACAATAGTTAATTGAAAATTCAAAATTTAATACATAACAGTTCTGTCCACACGTAGTTACTATTCAGTGTCAAATGTCAGCAGTGCCTCTGACATTTGACACTGAATAATTCACTACCATTGTTAATATTGACATTCTTACATATTTTTTTCATATCCATTGCAATGTGGAACATGCATGTGTGAGGAATATGAACACGAATATTCCTCACACATGCATAACTCAAGTATAAAATAAAACTTTTCATTCATTATTTTCATTTATAAATCTATACTTTCTGTTATTGAATTAGCCCGTTCTGACTTCGCTAGGCGCTATATTGTATTGGCACACATTTCACTCTTAGTACTGTTTGTAGCGGCTGATGACGTCAAACACTGCTCCGCCACAGTGATGAATGATGCTAGAGATGCAATGATAGATGATATGAGTGAGAGCACTCCCAGACCAATTTGGTTTGGGGAGGTTCTGCAATGCCCGAGGAACCTTAAAGCATTTTTGGTGTTTGTGGATGTGTGGGTATCTCGTTGGGAGCTTCTGCGTCAGCCGGGTTCACCCCCGCCTGACGCGGGAGAGTCCTAGGGTTAGTTTTTGCCCTTTGCGGCGTTGGCGCGATAGTGAACTCGTTTTCTTGTTGTATCGTCCTGTCTCCTTTGGTGGAGAGTAGGTTTGGGAGGTATGTCCCTTTTGGGAGGGTTTAATGTTTTCACACCATTCGGCACTGGTGATTCTCGGGCTCGCGCCTTCTGAACGCCAAATAACAAGTTTCTGGACACCTCACTTCGGCTTTTTGTTACTCAGCAATTTTTATATATCATATTTACTCGATGTTATCTATCTTTTATCAATTGTACCATATTTTGTCCTGTTTTATGCTTTTTTATATAATTTTGTATTTTTTTATTCAATAAAATAAACATACTTTCAAAAGGGGCATTGAAGAGAGTGTAGTTTAAAAGATTCCCACGACGGCGGTTTTAGCCGGTCGGTCCTTCAGACCTGCCCAATGGCCCGCCCGTGAGGACAGTTTTGGTTTGAATATGCGGATAAATAGGAGTCTATGACTCCTGAAATATCCGGGTGTGAGGTGGGTCTCTCTTCAATGTTCCGCCACAGGTGGATCTTTTTTGGGCGAAGTGCGAAAATTGCTTTTTCAAATGGTGATAAAAGCTATAAAAATGCACATATAAGAATATAAAAAGCACCATATTTTTTTTAATTTCCTGTTCTATTTTTTGAGCTGATTTTCTTTTGTAAAAGTTTCAAGTGACTTTACTAATTACGCTTAGGTACTAATATTCTGAGACTCTCAAGACCCTCGTTTCCCGGCACCTGAAATTGAACTCTTGCGCATGAGGCCGAGACTCCTACCTCCAGACTATCGACGAACTCATTAATTTGTATACCTATTGTTTTGACATTGTGAATAATTATATTGTATTATATTATATTTATTATTTTAAATGTGTATTGTTTTGTTTTGATTTATATTTTATTTTATTGACAATTGTTTTTTTTTTTCTCTTTGTACAATTTAAATTGAATGTTGCAATTTTAATAGTTGCAGATTGGTTTTTTATTCTCCATAATTTGATTTGTCTCTATAATTTGAATGTTGAGACGTATAAAAAAAAAAGAAATATTAGAATAATAACAAAGTTTATATGTTTGCTTTGTAATTTGTGACAAGTAAATTAATAATTGCTGTATTGTGTGATTGTTCGTATGGATGCCTACTAACTTGAATTGTCTATAAATAGTGCCCATCCATTTATTTATACATGGTTGTTTTTATTGATGATATTTGGTTGCATTTTTGTTGTTGTTATTATTTTGGTTATATATATTTGAATTACTTAACACCAATTTGTGAATTTGTATGTTTATATATGTATATATATTGTAAATGGCTATATGAGCCGTAAATTGAATAAATAAATAAATAAATAAATAAATAAATAAATATTGGTTTTATTTTTGTATTGTGCTGGTAGATTTTGGTGAACGTTTGATGAATGTACATGAGAACTGAAAGTTTGCTTTTTCTAAATAATTCTTATATTATGTGTATTAATATTTCTAGTTAATTCTTATAATATGTGTGTTAATAATAATATTATAGTTGATATCCGACCCTCCGCACAAGCATTTGGTTGCTTATGGAGGGAGCATTTTACTATGTGTAATATTATTTTGTTATTGTAATATCAATGTATAGGTACTATGTATTTATGAATGAAATGATAATAAAAAAAAAAACAATTCAAGTCACGAGGTTGTTTTTGATGAAAATTATGTTGAAAGAGCGATGTCTTGATTGGTTTTTAAGAAGGTCCTCGAGGAGTCGTATCAGATGACGGGTCCAGCGACGCCCGCTTCGACTTGTTTGCTCTATGATATTGGTGAATGTCTTTGCTGAGCGTAGGGATCTACTTGCAGGTGTTTTGGGAACACAGAGCTAAGAAAAAAAGTGACTGAAGTGCCATTTTTACATGGCAATATTAATAAAATTAGGTATATATATATTCAATAGCTTCTATATAATGTATGCATAAGGTTCATTATCACCTGCCACAAATGTCAATATCGTATTATTATTGTGTATATAAATACTACTACAGTAATAATATGTCAAGCATTTGTATTGTTAATTATTTTTATATTACCTAGGCACAAATCACTCGTACCGGGTGAAATGCCTATGAATAATAATAATAACAATGACACTAAACTCTATTGGGATCGACCAATTCAAACTGATCGAACTATTCTAGCTAATCGACCAGATATTGTGTTGGTTGATCGCAGATGCCGTTAAACATACATCATAGACATCACTATACCACACAATGAAATTTAAATATAGCTGAGCAAGATAAGATAATGAAATATCTTGATCTTGCTCACGAAATCAAAGATATGTGGAGAACACCTACCACAATCATCGTGCCTATAGTATTGTCTGTGAATGGTTTAATACCTAAGAGTCCATCAAGCAATCTCAGAAAACTGGGAGTAGATGACAGGCTCAAATATAGCATGCAGAAGGCCGTACTTCTATCATCCACCAGGAAAGTAAGAAGGTTTTTGTCCCTGTAGCTCTGTAAGTGATCTCACATGATTGTACTATTTTCATAGAACATCATGGAAGAATCAACTCGCATAATGTTGGGGTTCTACATTTTGAATATAAATTTATTTTAATATTTTATTGTTTTTGTTATTTAATGTTATATTTAAATTTTATTGTTAATCTTATATTGTGTTCAAAATGTAGAATCTAATATTGTTTTGTTAAATAAATGATATATTAATAATAATAATAGCAACGGTATAATGGTACAACGGCATGCTGCAGAAACGCTTAATTTGGGGGTTGACCTGACCAGATCAATGTGTCTTTCATTTTCTTCTTGTTATGAATGTCTTGTCAACTCTCTGTTTGCGTCTCCGAGAAATCAATATATAAATAATAATGATTCAATATAATTATTATTATTTCTATAAATGTTCAGCGTTGAAAGATATCTGAATAATTCACAATAATGGTGATCGAACCGCTTTCGTTTCATTAGTGGGAGAAATATACTTTTCCATTAGTGATATATCACTTCTGCTTCACTGAATTTAATAAATGTCAGAATCCTACTGTGCAGGGAGGAAGGGACAACTTTGTACAGGTAAAATTGAAAAAAAAAACACAATATAGTTAACTTCCTAATGAATTTTATTAACTTCGCGTAATAGTATTCGGAGACTCCCGACTCCATCATCAGGCGATTAGTAAATTTTTTATCTTGAAATGGACTTACAATAAGTACCTTCGATCAATAACATCAAGATTTGTACAGGTGTTTATTCTATAATATATGTAATTATAATAATCTTTATTCCAGATCTGGAGGTGGGTTGTGCAAGCCTCTCAGGTCCATAGTAAATACATATTATAAACATACAACAAAATACAAAAATAAAATAAAAATCATAATAATTATTGTACATATATGACACAATTATTTATGGCACTTGATGTTGGTTTTCATGTCCTCTTCTACTCGATTTCGGCCTCTAAATTGCCACCTCCAGTGATGCACTTAACGATGGTAAAGAGCAAATATTTGTGCTTGATATTTATCTAGTTAACTAGCAGTTGGCTAATATTTTTAATGAGTTGCATTATTTCGCCAACTCTACTCAATGTCTCACTGTTGCGACATATTCAAATCGGGACTTCAATATATACTTGCATGTTTTATATGCAGCTGGTCTGCTGGCTACCCCACTTGTGGGATATGCCGTGATGGTATAGTAGTAGTAGTAGTAGACTTCAATATGCATCTATAGAACCATATATCAATGACAACCAAACTTCCCCTCTCGCACTTGCCAATATCATTAAGTCAAATTGGACAAGTATTTCTTTTCTAATATCACTAAATGCATTAGGCAACAAGTTCCAGCGATAAAACCTTTCCCTGTTCAAAGTCACCACCACCTCCCCTACGATAGGCAAACGGCCAATAATTTGTCTGATTCTTTGTAATCGAAAAAATAATAATTATATCCATAGTAATAATAATAACTATTCGATCTGCTCACGCTGCCACAGTTAATAATATTATCAGGTGATTGATCGTTTATTAATTATAATTAGATTAGAAACTATATTATAGGCATTCTCCTCGGAGAATAAGACTCTTACTATTTATGAGTGTCTTACTTTAAAAGACAGCTATTTTTTTAAAGCACCACTACAAGACGTTACACATCTCGAATTCAGCAATGAAGTATGCCACCCAACATGAAAATCTTGATTTTTACTACTGGTTACTGGTTGGTTGTCAGAAATAGCCTCAAGGCAATAAATCCACCATTTGTGTCATATTATTTATTTATAATTTCACATCTGGCACAAGGCCTTTAAATATTAAAAATTTTTGTCGGTAGCCTGGAGGTAGAGTCTCGGCCTCGTGAACAAGGGGTCCGTGGTTCGATCCCAGGTGCCGGCAAACTCCCCTTTCACGACACAAGCTTTTAGCTTACTGTGAAAGGTGTATAAGGTTGTACTTGGGTTTCTAACAAAACCTAGATATATCTTTTTTTTTTAAAAATACATTTTGTTTAACGTAGGTAATTGTAAAAAAATAACAATATTTACACACACACAAGAACACAATATAAAACACATAACTTAATGCAAATTATAATCTCGCCACTGCATATCGCCCTTTTATTTTATTTGGTGTTTCAAATTTTGTATTGTTTTGTTAACACTGTTATATAGTGATTATGTGCAAAAAGAATAAACAAATTATGTTCTATTATAAAGTTTAACTTCTTAAGAAAGGTCGTGTTGTTGTGTGAATGGAGAGCATTTTTTTCTAATATCCAATTTTATTTAAAAAAAATACTTGTTAAATTTTGAAACTTTTTAAGAAGAATAGACGCGCTAGCTATGCAGAACCCTTGTTCGTATGGGCCCTTGCCCATAAGCGAAAAAGACGTTTTGAGATTTGGTTATTTAAAGTTTACAATTGAACACATCTCCTTCAACATTATTTACATTTTTTTATAATGGCGTTTCATTTAGGCAGAGGAATATTTGAATTGTTTACATTATCTGACCAGATAATATTTTTATTTATAAAATTATTAACAAAGTAAAAACCTTTACAACTACATTGAAACTGAACTCTCAACAAAATTAACATCGACTCTTGAAACAAAAAAGTTTGTAATCAATGTACAGGAAAGATTGAATAAATAAAAAAGCATGACGAATCACGCTATCTCAATCGGCATAGACAAGCCTCGGAAGAATTTATTTCTATGAATTTCTAAAATAGGGTAATAAGATATAATCTGCACCCGTCCCTCTGCTCATGATGACTTATACAAGATCTCGCGAACCGCTTAAATACTCATATAAAATGGGAGGAATGTCGTTGTGTCAAATAGAAGAAACTAAAGATTTGGGCATTGTATTCACGGCAGATCTTTCATTTAAAAAACACATCACGGAAACCACGGACAGAGCTTTCAAGGTGCTAGGTTTCGTAATGAGAAATTCAGCACATTTTAAAAACGGTAACACCTTGCGTATATTATACGAATCACTTGTGCGCTCTATTCTAGAATCAGGTTCCCTTATTTGGAGTCCAAATGAAATTACTTATGTACTGCAAATTGAAAAAGTTCAAAAGCGTTTTTTGCGACATTTGTACAGAGTCGAATGTGGCTACTATCCTTACCTTTACCCCTCATTATTTATCATGGGTTGTATGGGGTTCACAACGTTGGAAAAAAGGCGTAAGGAGTATCATTGTAGACATTTCTTTAAATTGTTACATGGAATAGTACAAAATCCCGCAATTCTCGCCGAATTAAATTTTTACGTACCAAACTCATACTGTCGATCGCGAACACATGTACTATTTTATCCTCCACAGGGCAGGACCAATCTAGTGGCTAACTCTACAGTAGGTAGAGCAGTGCAATATCTTAACGAAGTAGCACCTCACATTGATATTTTTGGTATATCATATCAGGAATTTATTAAGCATGTAGACATCCACTTGTAATGTTTTATTTTGTTTTATTATTATTATAATTTTTTTTTATCATTTTTATTATAATTAATTATTATGGTGCATAATAATTATATTATGTGAAGATTTTTGTTTTTTTTTTTTTTGATTTTTATATAAGCATGTAAACGCTTTAATATGTTTTTTTCTTGCTGTTAATTATGTCGGATCGGGTTGACGGTCTACTAGAACCGAAGTGAGCCTTGCCCATCACTAGTAATTTAATTACAAGTAGCGTGACGTAGTATGGGTGGCTCTGATTGGGTAGTGGCCCTGTGCTCGGTCTGAAAAATAACATGGTGATTGTGTTTTTTATCTATTGATGTTTTTTGAGATAACTTTATTTATTGGTTTTTTAAATGGTGCTTGAAATATTGTGTAGTGTTTTACAGAATATTGTAAGTTATTTTTTTTTATTAATAGGTTATATTCGTATGGTTGTTGTTTTAGATTCTTGGATTCATATTTGTTTATGATTGTTATATGTATATTGTCCACAGTCCAGCAATTAGGTTTCACAACTGTCAAGCTGGCAGTGGTATATTTTATTCAAATAAAATAAAATAAAATAAAAAATATCTGAATACCTCATGATATTATTATTATTACTGACAATAAGATGATTCTTACAAGGATCATAACAGCTAAAGGCCAATGCGATCCCAGAAGATAACCTTAAACGATATCCAAATGACAATACAACTACAATATATCTTCAAATTTTCTTATAATATTCTGCATACGTCACGTTTAAGATATCAATTTCTCCAGCCAGACCATTAAGCATTTGAATAGCCCTTCCCACTGGGGAGTTTGCCAATATGTTTGTTCTGCTTTGAAGCTGGTAAAAAAATCGTGATGCCGAGAACGTCCATATTATGCATTTATATTGAAATTTTCCAGTATTATTGGATTAAATATGATATCGTTGAGTATAGCTTGAAAAAGTGACGGGCACAGAATAGGTACATCTCGGCGATGTTCCAAATATATCTTGGAACGGTAAACAGTGAAATACAATAATAACAAATACAACTATGTATGATCATCAATACGGTAGTTCGTCGGTAGCCTGGAGGTAGAGTCTCGGCCTCCAGAACAAGGGGTCCGTGGTTCGATCCCAGGTGCCGGCAAACTCCCCATTCACGGCACAAGCTTTGTTTTAGCTTAGTGTGAAAGGTGTATAAGGTTGTATTTGGGTTTATAACAAAACCCAAAATAAAAAAAAATAAAAATTTTCATGCTGGTTAATCTATTGTAAAAATTTACTTTTTTCTGCATTCTCGTTTTAACGGACTCATGGTTCTATTCGCCTTTGCTCTAACTGCTACCTCAATTTTACATTATATAACTTGCATTGACCAACATAAGTAAGGGAATATAAAAATAACTTAAAATAATTGCCTTGTACTTTTAAATACTTTCAACAGTGTCGCTTTATATTCATTGTTTTAACGAGAGTATTAAAAATTCATTATTGTAAAGTGTTGTATAAAAGGTCAATTTCATTTCCATATTTTTATTTTGCATTGTATATTACAGATAATTTACATCATTTCAATGGTCTGTCGATTATTGAATTTATAAATTAACATAATATTTATCAAATTAAAGGTGTATCGACTCCCTATGAGGGTTCGATGTCTGGTGACTGACCTCTTGACCTCCAAATAATTAATAAATCTTCTTCATTGAGTATTTTGTTATTTTATTTTATTTTATTTTTATTTTATTTTATAAACATAGAAGCACAAAACAGACAATAACTACATAATTAAAGTTAAAAAAAAAAAAGATTAATCTTTCAGAGATCAGCTATCATCCAATACCATGCGCCACAATTAATTTTAAAAAGATAGGTACCTAACATTCCGGTCATCTCAACATGCCAACATTATACACATTATATAGGTCTCCCCAACAATGTCGATTATCGCTCTGACTTAGGGATCCACGTCCTGTGTTGGCTGGAACTGCTCCTCCATTCTCTAGAGTCTATGAAGTCAAATAGATTGGGTATAACCCCCCGGTATGTTCAACCTAACCTACAGCTATGGATATGGGAATTTATGGTGGGCGAATGTTTTTTTTTATCATGTCTTCTATGTGTGTTCTAATTTGTCTAAGAAAGGAAATGTATGGATGTATGCGATCTAATGGTTGAGTCGTTGATGGTCAATGTGGAAAATTGTTGAATAGGGAAAATTAATACTGCAACCGAATTTATTAAGCTTTTATGTAAAATGGCTGTGGCTGTGAGTCTTGGCACTTAACCAAGGCTCAAGAGCGGAAGATACTTAGCTTTGAAAACAAGTGTCTTAGAAGGATTTTGGATGTCAGATGGTATGAACATGTTACAAATGATGCTGTGCGCCGGCGCACCTAGCATAGACCTGTAATCTCCGTAATACAGGAGAGACGATGGTCCTGGCTGGGACATGTTTTGAGAATGCCTAATGATAGTTGGCCAAAAACAGCACTGTTCTTCCGTCCACAGGGGTTCCGTCGGCCCGGGCGTCCCTGTTTCACAATACACCGTTCCTATGACAACGATATCAGAGCGCAAGGAATGTCGTGGAAAGAGGTGACGCAATTGGCACAGAGACGCTCTGAATGGAGGAGGCTGGTTTCTGCCCTGTGCTCCCGAGAGGAGCGTTGAGGGGGATGATGATGATGATGATGATTATGTAAAATATTCTATTCTATTCTATTTTTCTCAAGGCCATCCTATTTAGGATTTAGGCCAATTATGTAAAATACTACTACTACGCCATCACGGCATACCCTACATGTGGGGTAGTCAGCAAAAATGTAATAAACATGTAAGCTGTCTTTTTCGTGCCAACAAAAAATTAAGACATTCAGAATGGTTGGCAAACCTCATCATACTTCATAAATTTAAGATGTAAAAATAATGTCTTTATTTTTTCAAACACTTGCCTTTCCCATGACATTCGAAAATTTACGGAAAAGAGTGTGAGACCAATCTTTTTGCCGGCTGCTCCGAGGTCCGAATACAAAATTGGCACATTTAAATAATAAGTAAAATAAGTATTTAAGACAAATATTATTCTACGTTACATACATAGTTTTATAGTTACAATCGAGTATTTCTCACAGAATTCCATACAAAACCTAGAACCCTGACTCATTTACAAAAGTGAGGCAAAAAATCTATGAATTTTTGACAGAACGGTTGGCGAAAGCGTGTGGTGTTTCCTACATTTGATGAAGTATTTCTCGCATTTTTATAAAAATATATCATTTTTACATTTATAAAAACGTAATTGGACATTTTTTGAAGTTCTTGTCGACGTTTTAAGCGATTTACCACACTTTTTTTCGCCAACCGATCTGTCAAAAGTGCCGAAAAATGGTGCCTCACTTTATTACAATGAAAATACATACGAGTAGGTACTCAATCTAGGTATTATATATTAAAATCTATGGTATATATCTACATTCTTCTTTGTGATTCTGCAAACATTTGCAGAGATAAGAGTTGAAAAGGTATTTACTTCTGTTGTTCATTATTAGTGAAGTGATAGCCAAGTGTTGCCCGGGTACACTTATTTATTTACTTACGTTATGCCCTGTCGCATGCACTTAAGAGGATATTTTTGACGCATCTCCACGTGCTCTGATGCGTTTTGCACAGTACATACTGGAGATCAGTTAGATTGTTTTTTTTTGGGTTTCGACACGATAAATAAATAAATACTTACTGATAGCCTTTATCTCTCTATCGCTGGATATTGGCCTCTGCTAAACTTTTTCGTGGAGCATCCGGCAAAGAATTGATATCCTACTCTTTTTCGTAAGATTTAGAGTGTGCTACTCGTAAAGACTAGTGTTCGAAAAATTAAAACATTTTTTACATCTTAAATTTAGCGATTTTGTAATATTTCTTCACTTAAAATTTCAACCCCCAAGTTCTGCGATGAGGTTTGCCACCCATCCTGAATGTCTTAATTTTTATTGGCACCGAAAGGACAGATTGCATGTTTATTGATTGCAGTTGTTCTGCTTGCTACCCCACTTGTGGGATATGCCGTGATGGCATAGGTGTTAACTTTCATCGACTAGAGGGATATCATAGGATTTTGACCTTCAGGCTGCCCACTACAAATGGCTCCTTGCATGTCACCACATTTGCTAATACAGTAATTTAGAATCATGTAAATAGAGGTCTCAAGGCTTCTGAATTATCTAGGTGGTCTGTGGAGTAATGCACCCATTATAGAGTAGTGTAAATCATTCGTTCATATCGTCATAGCATTTCTCACAAGTGAAATTGCCAACGGACTTATAGTCGTTATAAATAATAATTATATACGTTAATTATTATTAATACGTTAATAAACGTTAATAATTATATAACGTTAATATAATAATAATAATAAAATAATAAACGGAGAGTATTTAAAGCAAGTATATAAACATGCAAGTTGTCCTCTACGAACTAACAAAAGTTAAGAGATTTTTTAAAAAAAATAACTTAAATTTCTATGTTTATTTGTTACATGAATTTAATTAAAATACGCTATCGCGATTTCAGTGTACTTACACCATTGACGAGCTTTTCAAGGCTTTTAAATTCATGTTACAATAAATTAATAAACATGGAAATTCAAGTAAAAAAAATTAAAATGTCTAGAAATTGTTACATAGTTAATGCCTCTAAAATATGTGAAAAAGATAAGACATTCAAGATGGGTGGCAAACCTCAACGCTGAAATAAAATTATTTAAAAGTGATGTTAATTACTAAAACAAGAATTTATGATATTAATTGTACATCAAGAATTGTATTGTTGCTAAAATTTACTCAGAATCATTGCAACATACATTCGTACAGATATGTTAATGTATTTTATATAAATTTTCAGAATGTTAAATCAAAAGAGAAAATATTATAAATATTGTTTTACTGTATTATTATATTCTGTAAACAGAGAAATATTAATTCAGAATCAAAGCTCAGAATAAACAGTAATTGTATCTTTACCGTACAAGGCGCGCCAGTTTTGAATATATTTATAGACACAAACAGTATTAGATTATTTTAAAGTTTGTATGAAAACATTTTACAGTTTTTATTTTAAACGTCCGAATCAGGATATTCACTGTGTCGGTGTTTAGGTAGTAGAGTTCCATAACAAAATTAAAAAAGATATGTTTTTTCTACTATATTGTTTTTTAATGAGGGAAACGTCTTTCGACTTACAAGGACGTTGTCAAAACCAATTAGATATCTCAATTGGAGAACCATGTGTACAAAATGTAACATTGTGTAAAATCTAATCGAAAGATGTGAAAAAGGCGTCCCAACGCTTACAAATTAGCTCTAGGCTGGCTTAAGTGATCACTTTCGGACAACGTTCACCAATTTCGCCATTCTCACTATCACGATGTAAGGTCCACCAATCGAAAAAAGTAGAGTGCATGATCATATTGACTGTGTTCAAAGAACTACATGGCACCGGTGTACATCTCAGAGTGCTGCATTTCTGAGAAGGCAACAGAAATGCAAGAATCACTAATGTCTGCTCACACAGACTATCAATATGCACTTGTGATGCCATGTAGAGGGGATCTAGCTAACTATGTTGACCGTGCCTTCGATCATTGGTCCATTGCTGTGGAACAAAATTCCTCATGATTTGCGAACTCTGGAGAGCGTGGAGGTGTTCAAGGCAAATTTAAAGGCCCTATTGTTCAGGAGGTGTTGTGATTATTATGGACAAACAGTAGAATGGAACGTTTGTTTTATTTATTTCGTTTTGTAGATCTGTCTAAAATTTGAGTAAATACCTAAATAGACAACAAGCTGTTTACCATTTTTTTACAATTGAACCATTGTATGAGGTCATATATGTAAATTCAACACATGAAACTATCATATAAGGCTTAGAAAAGACAACGCCACCCCATTCGAAGTTCTACGAAGATATTGCATGTATAGATTATTAAAGCTATTATTAATGTAATTATTACTTCTAATACCTATGAATTATAATTATCATTCATGATTATAATGTCAAGTTTAAATTATTATGTTTCTGTAATAATTCTTGAATGGACCCTTGTGGTGGTTTTTTTTACAAAACGGCGCATCTTAAAAAGAATTGTCTAGTTATTACTATTATTATTTGTGAGTGAGGTGTGATTACTTAGTCAGGCATAACACTTGATATAGCATTATTAATTGTGTTGGTGCACACTTAGTAGAATTCCCTAATTACATATGTAATTTGAAACAAGTGTTTCTTTCTACTATAGATTATTAATTCCGAGAGAGACGATGAGATTGATTATAACCAGCAGGGCTACTCTTGACAAAACTAAACACGATCTTAATCTAGTCTTGATCTTGATCATACGACGCACGAAGTGTCTATTGGCCAAAAATACACGCAAACCGATCGCGCGTTAGCGGTAGCGCGGTGTTTTTGACCATAGTCCCTTCATGCGTCGTATGATCAAGATCAAGACTAGATTAAGATCGTGTTTAGTTTTGTCAAGAGTAACCCTGCTGATAAGTCGAAAGACGTCTCTCTCGGAATCAATAATCTATAGTAGAAAAAACACTTATTTTAAATTACATAACTTGATATAGTAGTTATTATTCCGCATCTGTGAGTTCAAATGATTGTTATTTATAATATTATATGAGCGACTTGTAGAGAGAAGCAATCAGAGTGGTGGTACCATATATGTTCCCACCTACATCATCTCCCAATGCATAATTCATTGAACTATAAATATTTCAACCAGGATGCTCTCTATTCCATCATAGTATAATACATTATATAGGGAGGTTGTAGATAATATTGTAGTGTGTTCACACGCGGCGACTATGCCAGGAAACACAAAAATATCGTCTGCCGTTTGAACCGTGTGAACAGATTAAAAATAAATAATTTGAAACGATTACATGCATACAAAATTCACACCGAATGAGCTAATACCAAATTAAGATATTATGAATTTTATATTATGGATTTTGTATTATTATGTTTTGAGAATGCCCAATGATAGTTGGCCAAAAAGAGCACTGTTTTTTCGTCCGCAAGGGTACCGTCGGCCCGGGCGTCCCTCTCTCACGATACACCGTTCCTATGACAACGATATCAGAGCGCAGGGAATGTCGTGGAAAGAGATGACGCAATTGGCGCAGAGACGCTCCGAATGGAGGAGGCTGGTTTATGCCCTGTGCTCCCGAGAGGAGCGTTGAGGGCGATGATGATGATGATGATGTATTATGGGTACTAACGCGACGATTTATTTATTTATTTATTTATTTATTAAATAAACGGCTAATGCCTTTTACAAACATAAAATATAGTAAAACAGAACAAAAAAATACACATTTCACATTAAATCCAAATAACAAACAAACCATGTAAAAAATAACTTAATAGCAAAACAAGACAATTCACATATATACAATGCACTAAGCACATATTATACATGTTGTCCCAGACCCAGGACAATTTGAAAAGGATCATCATTCTTCATTTTGTCCTGGACGGGAATCGAACCCGAGACCTCGTTACTCAAAGGCAAGAGTGTGTGCCATCGCGACTGTCGATAAAAATAAAAAAAGACGATATCGTCTTAAGTTGAACACCTTTTAACTTTTTTTAATCAACCATGTTGGTTTCATTATACACGGGTACGTAAAATAGGTGCTGGATCCAAGTCTATAATTAAAACTGTCATTGTTTTGTGTTGTTTCCCATACACCTTTTTACGTGTCGCTTATACAAAATTATCATGTTTTACTTAATTTAAATATGCCTTCTATTCTCTACTACATTTTCGACCAAAGACACACAAACTCCGCAATCTATACTTCGAAATCCGCTAATTTTTAAACAAGTCTAAATCAAACCGCACCTGACAGATTCAATCTATTTCGGTGCACTGTCTGAACACGATTCACGTTTATGGACGATCGACGAATTTTGTTTTTTATGCAAACGAAATCGTAAGGTCTTTATATCGTTTCGTGTGAACATTACATTATATGCAATACATGAATAAATAATTGAATCCGTTCCTTGGTATGTATGTTTGTTCATACTATGTCCATTGTGGCCGTAATATACTAACCATCCGTAGCACTCTTTGAATACGACTTAAGAACATTAACTATTTTCTTGATTCACTAGTTTTGGACAAAATGTGCAGATGATAAAATTTAGTAGATTATCTGAATTGAATAACAATTCTAAGTGTCTGAAGACAAGAACTGGATGAGAAAATCTCTCCCTCCCCTCTCTCTCTCTCTCTCTCTTGTTGTATTCTTGTTTTATATATTATGTATAACACTGTAATTGGCCTTATATTTTTTTTTTTTGTTATTATGATTTTTATTACATATCATGTGCTGTTGTGTTAATAAAAAAAAAAAAAAATAACCTTTTGTAGAAACTGATTGAATTTTCCGTATTACTTCCTCTTCAAGTGCCTTGTCGGGTCCCCCCAACGTTGGTGATCACCTTGGCGAACTTGTCCATATCCTGCGCTGCTCGGAACAGCTCCTCCACACTTCGGATGCCGGTCCACTCCCTTATGTTTCGCAGCCGGGATATCTGTCTCCTACCGGGTCCTCGGCGTCCCTCAATTTTCCCCTTCAATATCAGTTGGAGAAGGTGGTATTTTTCTCCACGCAGAACATGACCCAGATGTGAAACTTTCCGAACCTTGATGGTTGACAACAGCTCCCTGTCAACTCTAGCTCGCCTCAGGATTTCGGTATTGATAACCATGTCGGTCCATGGAATTCTGACCATTCGGTGATGGAGCCACATTTCGAATGCTTCCAGTCTGTTCATTGAATTGACTTTATTACTGAGACTACTAAATATTTTTGCTGAGTGCCGGGTTTTACTCTAGCATCAACAGTAAGAATATCTTCATACAGATTACTAGGAAAATAATATTATTTTTCTGTATGTTTGTATGTGTGTGTATATCATACCATCATTACCGTTCTCATAGTAAGAACATTCTAAGAAGGACGATAGATATGAAAAAGTAACTATGAACACTAAAATTAATTTTGATTTCCTCAAATACAGCCACAGAAAGCTAAGCATGATTAAACCAACGATTGTTTCAGACTGATTGATATGAAATCATTTTGACCGAACGATTTGTTTGGCCGCATTACCAATTTTGCCTCCAAATATCTAGTATATTCCTAGTTCTTCTTTTCGTGTCAGTCAGCAAACGACGGTCTATATTCCCATTCCCTCCCAGAAAGCCACGACCTCTCTTGCAGCTCCCCCAGGTGAGTTCACTCCACGAATTCCTCCCAGTGGCATGTCAGAAGTTGCCCAGTATTTTGTTCCTCTCAACAGTCACACACCGTGCTCTCAGCCAAACCCCATCACTGAAGATTCTTCCTAATGAGTCCCACTCCTGTTCTGATCCTGTTGAGGGATCTATACTATAAAATTCATTGGTAATACAGTATTTTTAAACTAAACAACATCTTTCAATAATACTACTAATTTTTGTATTAAAAAAATGCCATGGAGCTCCCGGCAAAGAATTGGTCTCCCACTCTTTTCCGCAAATTTTCTAGTATCGTCCTGTAATGGGCAAACAATATTTTTTAATAGTTTAAAAAAAAATACAAACATTTTACATGTCAAATAATTCAGCGATAAGGTTTGACACCTATCCTGCATGTTGATTGTAATTGATTGATCCTGAATTGATTTTTGTTGGCACAGAGAAGACGGCTTGCATGTTTATAACATGCAGCTGATCTGCTGGGATATCTGGTGGGACCCCACTTGTGGGATATGCCGTGCAGGTGCAGAAGCAGTAGTAATAGTAGAAGTATACACGAGATATCTCTAATAGGGAGGTAGTTGTAATATTATTGTGATTGTTTTTCATTGTTTATTGAAAATAATATTGTATTGTGTACCTACTTTTGAAATAAATATATTTATTATTATTTATTATTATTATTATTATTATTTACAAAGTACATATATTATATTTTTAGACATGGATAACAAAAAATTACTTCAATTAACCCTAACCTGTTATGTCCAATGTCTGTATTATCCCAATTCTTTTTTATGGCTGTAATTCTTCTCCACCCATGAACATGTCTTAAATTTTTGTTGGCACGGTGAGGACAGTTTTCATGTTTATTGCTGGTAGAATGTGTCACAATCATGTGATGGCTTTAAGAGATTAGTAACGCCATCTTAGATAATCTAGAAATTTTGTCGAAGATGTTATGAACATATAGAAAATATTATTTCGTCTGTGATATTATCACTAGCGAATGTTTATTTATAAGAATGGACACGTCCCCATGGGAGAAAAAGGTGTTAACTCAATGATATTCGTATACACAACATATTATGAGGAGATTATAAATATTGAGTATTATTTCTATAAATAAAATAAATGATTTCCATTGATTGTACTTGTAATAAAATTGTAACACTTTAAACAATAATAATAAATACTATTTTTTTTTAATAATTTTAAATAAATAAGTCACTATCGACATCATTATGGTACATATATATAAACATTTTTTCCAAAAAAATCAAAAGTGGGCTTATAGCTCCTGGAATTCCTTCCAGACAACCCGAAAAAAATACAAGACAACTAAATCTATAACAAATAGTAACTAATACTACAACATCACTGTATATCCCACATGTGAGGTTGCCAGCAGATCAGCAAGTAATAAACGTGTAAGCTGTCCTCTCCGTGCCAACAGAAAATAAATACATTGAGGATGGGTGGCAAACCTAATCACTGAATTAAAGATCTTAATTTTTTGGCATTCGTAAGATACCACCATAAAACATGTACCTATCATCTTCATTTCAGCAATGAGATATACCATCCATCTTGATTGAATATCTATGTAAACTTTACGCATTAAACTACCATATGACTTCAAAAAAACAATGTCACCTTATTTGTTAATGCTCCGGATGGAACATAAACCCGCAACCGATTCTTTTCGCGAGATGTGTTTTGTCCAATTAAGATACAAGGTGACATGCCTTGTGTAGGCATTGTCGTTCTAGAATACTCATCATCAATAAACAAACCAGCAGGCTACTCTTGGCACAATCTAAATACGATCTTAATCTTGTCTGGATCTTTATCATACGACACGCATGTGACTATAGTCAAAAATACAGCGCTACCGCGAGATTGGTACGCGCGTATTTTTGACTATACATAGTCACTTCGCGCGTCGTATGATTAAGATCAAGACAGGATTAAGATCGTATTTAGATTGTGTTAAGAGTAACCCTATTGCTGTTCTCGATTTTCATTTAAGAACTTTCTTTGTCCATCTTGAGGAAGAACATACAAGTCATAAAAAATAAAATAAGAATTCAGCTACAGTGTATTTCGTTGTTTTAGTTTCTGTTTATCTTTCCAAAGTTTACACAATGAATTTATTATTAAGAATCGTCGACTTAAATCAAAGACTAGCAACTCAATGCAATAATTTTCTCAGAAAGCAGCAGGGCTACTCTTGACAAAACTAAACACGATCTTAATCTTGATCATTCTTGGTCTTGATCTTGATCATACGACGCACGAAGTGACTATTGGCCAAAAATGACTGATGTGACCAAAAATGAATGAGTGACTATTGATCAATATCAAGACTAGATTAAGAGAATTTTAAAAAAGTTTCTGAAGATCGTGTTAGTTTTGTCAAGAGTAACCCTGCTGGTTCCTAAATAACAGCGCATCTATTTGTGTATATTACAAGATATATTATATTCTGTCATATTTTTTCTGTGTGGTTGACGATGGTGTTTGTGTATGGGTGTGTGATTTGGGCATGGGTTCTTAGTAGGAAGTACGTGTCATAATATGTATGTATGTTTGGGTTGTTGTTGATATAATATGATAGTTTTAAATTAACTTTATTTTGTTTTTACTCTTTTTTATTTATTATTTAGTTATAAGCTTAGTTTATAAGTTTATTTATAAATATTTATGACGTGACAAAAAGATTATCCTAGAACAAATCTACCTAGTTGGATAATCCTATTTTTCACTTGTATATTTTGTATGATTGCATTAATTGTTGAAAAAATAAATAAATTACAAAAAGGAACAAGTTAATTCAAGTTAATCTTATTTTCTTCCGATTGTCGAAAAGCCATTGCAAGACCTTTGCTTCCGAAACAATAGATCTACAAGCATTTCTATGTTGAGCAATGGAATGCCAATTTTATTGTCTTTAGCATTTAGCTCCTCTAGATCTCGGTTGATGTTAATTAGATCAAGATCAAGTCTAGATCAAGTTAATTAAGTTCGAAATTATTTTGGACCCACGATCCGGTTGGACTCATTACCAATTTTCCTTATAAGTTTATAGTCTATGTGAGTTGGTCTATGTTTAAAATTCACAATCTTTCTACAATCAATAGACAGCTAGGGTTGCCACCCAAACTCTAGTAACAAGTATTGTACTATTCACTGTGTCGGTGTTAAGGTAGTAGAATTCCATATCGAAAAAATAAAACAGGTGTTTTATTCTACTAAAGATTATATTTTGTGAGAGAGACGTCTTTCGTCTTATGAGGACATTGTCAATCAATGATTGATTTCAACTTATGAGGACATTGTCAATCAATGATTGATTTCAACTTATGAGGACATTGTCAATCAATGGATTGACAATGTCCTCATAAGACGAAAGACGTCTCTCTCACAAAATATAATCTTTAGTAGAATAAAACACCTGTTTTATTTTTTCGAAGTATTGTACTCTTTTTCATACAACGGTACTTTGTTATCTACGATACGGAAACAGTACGCTAAAATACTTTACTAAAGTAACAGAGAATAATAAATATAATTTTATTTTTCTGGTCTAGTAAAATATTCCTTAACAAAAATAAGGAGATTTTAAACTATTTTAAATTCCTCTACCTTTTTGAAAACCTGTTAACCTGAAAACCGGGAAGGGGTTAAAAATTTTGTTATCTGAGACCTAAAATAAAAAAAGTCCACACTAGGATGGAATGAAAGTAGTCTTTTTCATGTTTGTACTTTGGATTTATTTATAACAAAAATATGTTTCAAAAATTTTACAAGTTACTTTATAAAAGTGACCTAAGTTTCGACATGCGATGTCGTTTTCAAACTAAACGTTTAACACTTACTATTACTACTACTACTAGTCAGCCATCTCTCCACTGCTGGATATAGACCTCTTCCAAACGTCGCGGTCCTGTACCCTCTCTATCCATTTTCTCCCCGCGATTGGAGTAATGTCGTCAGTCCATCTCTTTTGTGGTCTGCCGATATTTCTCCATGGTCGCCATTAACAATAATTACTATGTAGGTTGTAATAGTATAGACATTTAAAAAAAAATATTTTAGTACGTAAAAAATTATTAGGTTGTAAGAGGTTTAGTTTGAAAAAGACATCACATGTCGAAACCTAGATCACTGTGATAAAGTAACTAGTAAAACTTTGAAACATATTATTTTTATTTATTTCTCTTTGACCTATTGATTCCCATTGACTTCTTTGTTTTTCATTATTTGCTTTATTGACTGTTGCCTTTTTATTAAATAATTACTCCAAATTTATACAAAAATGTATTTTTGACTATTGCGTCTGTTTGCGTTTGTTGTTTGTTATACTGCTTGATTAAGATGTAAAAGGCTCACGCCGTATGTTGATGTAAATAAAAATTTAAAAAAATATTAGAAATAGATATGGAGTTTTACATACTAAATTCCCGAAAAATACCCTTCTTAAAATTTGTTCTATCGAAATGAAAAAAATACTTTAATCGTTTACAAAAAGGTGACAACCCTGAAAGCAATATATATTGTATTGAATCATCTATATTCTGAAATCTGCACTCGGTATACGAGTAATATGCGCTCTATGAAATATTATGAAAACAAACAGTATTTTGTTTCTACTAAATCCGTTATATCTTTCTTCTTATTCAATGCACATAAAGAATAATCCGTAGATAAATTTATGTATGCTTTTTCATGAGAATGAATGAAGAAAGAATGCCAAAGAAAATCCTTCATACAAGACTCAAGTTCCTTGAAAGAGTTAATAAATAAAGACCACAAGGTAGACGTAGCGTTGGTAGGCTCAAACTCAGTTGGATGGATGGGGTACGGAGGGATGTAGACATCATTGGCATCAGGGATTGGAAAAGTACATGCCAAGGTAGGGGAAGATGGAGGCAAATGCTGGAGGACGCCAAGATGATGATGCTTTTTCATATTGAATATTTATTGGAGCCATGGAGCACCCGCCAAAGTATTGTTCTCTCAATCTTTCGTAAGTTTTCGAATGTCCTGCAAATATTTTTTGAAACTAAAAAATATTAATATTTTTAATATAAAAAAGGATATACAATGTAAATGTTTAGCAAATTATTATGTATTTCAAATTAAAATTCCAGTATTTTTCAAATTCTGTTCTATAGATTTGGTCTCCTTCTCTTTTCTGTAAATTTCCGTGTCTTGTGAAGGACAGATTTGACATCTCAAATTCAGTTATTATTTTAGGTTTGCAACCCTTCCTGATTATTTTAATATTTTGTTGGTACAGAGGGAACAGCTCGCATGTTTTTTACATGATCCGCTGGCTTTCCCACTTGTGAGGAAAATAAATAATAGTTGTATAAAGAAAAAACAGTTGTCAATTTTATAGACCGACGGTACTTGATGAAAGTTCTAGTTAAATTGTCAGAAATAAAACACTTTTGTATAGTAAGACAATTTTTTTCTTTTAATCCACTCATGACAGAATTCAATATTATATACATATATAATGAGTTACAATCCATTGGATTGGTCTGAAACGAGTTTGGTTCTTCATCTCCATTCGTCTCTATTCTCAGCCAGTCTTTTCAGCTCTACGTATGAGCCACAGTTCATGTCCCTCTTCAGTTGGTCCATATACGCGTCTCTTGGTCGGCCTCTGCCATTTGTCCCCTCGTTCTTACCCTCCGCGATGGCGATGAGTAGTCCTGGGTGCCTGATGTTGTGGCCAATCCAGTTAGCTCGTTGTTAGCCGATTCTCTTAAGAAGTTGCCTTTTTTTCGCCTACCCTGGTTAATACTTCTTCGTTTTCGACGTGTTCCGACCAATGGATCTTCAGCATTTAATATTAGTTTACCCAATATTATTTTGTCTTAGTATTAGTTTATATAGGAATGTTATTTCCTTACTTTAATTTACTCTAGCCTGATGATGAGAACGGAAGTTCCCGAAAGCTGTCTCAAAAACAGTTGTCTTGTGATCTATATTTGAAGTATCAAACATCTTTCTTTCATCTTTACGTAGAAAACACGTATTTTCCATAAATTTATTTTTCCATTCGACTGTCTAATTCCATAACTCAACAAGTAGAAATGTCTCACATTCGAATAATAGTCATTTTTGTAATTTTGCTTCACCTATATATATTATGATTTCAAAAACACAACAGTAAGTGAAATATACTATATAATAATCGCACTGCTAAAAATATACGTTGTCTTTGTTCCGTTCAATAGTTAAACAGTTATACTATACATAGATTTTATATAAATATAATACCTAGATGGAGTACTCGTATGTATTTTCATTGTAATAAAGTGAGGCACCATTTTTCGTCACTTTTGACAGATCGGTTGGCGAAAAAAGCGTGGTAAATCGCTTAAAACGTCGACAAAAACTTCAAAAAATGTCCAATTACGTTTTTATAAATGTAAAAATGATATATTTTTATAAAAATGCGAGAAATACTTCATGAAATGTAGGAAACACCACACGCTTTCGCCAACCGTTCTGTCAAAAATTCATAGATTTTTTGCCTCACTTTTGTAAATGAGTCAGGGTTCTAGGTTTTGTATGGAATCCTGTGATACTATACTATACCCTCACACGGTGTCCCAGATTGGATAGGCAGAGAGAGCGGAGCGACATATTATATTAGGTGTTTTATATATACGATTGGACGAGGTCAATATTCCTTTTTCTTGTATTTATATTTGTGTCATAGAATTTCTATGTGTATGTATTTTTGTGTTAAATTTTATTATTTTCTTGATCGTTTACTGTTTACGTACAATGACAGCGAAAAGGTTTTTTTTACTGTAATGCTGTTCATCGTTTCTTTTATACAATAAATAAATAAATATAGATCTATCTCTACACACTTCCTTCGCTTCCTCTATACATTCATACAGTTTCTCATACATGCACGCTGATTTCTTTTACTCGTTCAAAGTCATTTACTTGTGGAATTGAAAGAGTTGATTGTGTTTAATAGCAAATAAATCAAAATTATCGATGATTTCGACTTGTTGAGTTTTGGAACTGGAGAGTCGAATTAGAATTCTGCATACGTTTACCTACACATTACAAATTCTTTCTAAGTATTCCAAATTTCTCAGACATCGGTTGGCTTCGTACAATTTCACCTGGCATACAGCCATCTTAATACGGCGAAGCCTGTGCCAAAAATAAGATTTATCTATCTTAATATTATCAAATCCAACCGTGCGTCCTATAATAGGCAGGTGAATACATGTAGCATCTTAAAATAAATTCAATGTTTCAGCCACTCTAATGGTTTTTGAACCATAAAACTACTAAATTTTGTAATATATTATTTCATTTATGAAATCAAACAGCCGTATTCACGAACTAGGAATAGATACTATTTCGACACTAAGTCCTGACTAGCTGTCGTCTTGCAAACAGAGATTAGTAATTATCAATTAAAGTTAATATAAATTATTACTATTTAATGTTGCTATTCAGTATGACTAACGCACGACCGGTTTCGCGGACTCCGAGTGCCCATCATCAGGTGCTGATCTATACTATCTATACTAATTATCAGCACCTGATGATGGGCACTTGGAGTCCGCAAAACCGGTTTGTTTATTACTTACAACGGAGAACTTTCACCAAAATATTTAGGGCTCAAAAAATAGAACAGAAAATTAGAAAAATTATGGTGCTTTTTATATTTTTAAATGTGCACTTTTAAGGCTTTTATCAACACGTGTAATACCAATTTTCGCACTTCGCCGCAAAAAAGTGCAACCATGGCGGAACAGGTGCGGGACGTCATCAGACACTACAGACAGTACCTACTACTGTACTAGTCAAATGTGTGCCGATACAACATAGCGCCTAGCGACGTCACAACGGGCTAATTCAATGACATGGCGTTTAAAATTTTGACAGAAAATATGGATTTTTAAAATGAAAATAATGAATGAAAAGTTTTATTTTATCGTTTCTTATTAGGATATTCGTGATCAGTGTATATTTATTAATGTTAATTGATAACATTTATTCATATTCCTCAAACATGCATGTTCCCCATTTATCCGCTGGCTACTCTAATTATGTAAAATGCAGTGATGGTATAGATAGACAATTTTATTAAACAATCGTCGTTTTGTTAATTATTCCAGATGGCGCCTAGACCAAAAGAACAAACCAAGCCCAAGGATCGGGAGACGGCTGATGAGCCTACAGGTTACAGACTCTCCCATCCTCCTCCAGGAGATGAGATTGTTGTCTCAGGAGTCGCTGGTTACTTCCCAGATTCTGACAACATGTATGAACTCAGGGAAAACCTTTTCAATAAGGTAAGTTGACAATAATATTAGCTTAATACTATTCTGGTAAGTAAATCGAAAAAAACATGACTTTTCAAGACACGTTAAAAGATTATCAACACAATCACTTTTTTATTTATTTATTTGTTCATTCTTTTCTGTACATTAATCACAATACATACAATTTTAAAGAAAAATGCAAGAAAATAAGATATTATCAAGATAAATTGTAAAAAACGCAGTTTGTAGTTAACTTCCAAATGACTTTTATTAACTTCGCTTACTAGTATTCGGAGACTCTCGACTCCATCATCTTTTTCCTAATCGCCTGATGATAATATTATCAATATACAGAGGGCGAGTTTTTTTTTTTTATATCATATAATACACATTAAATACAATTATAAAGTCGCGCCAAATCCATTACAAGATTTGTCGGCGCGTTCATTTTCATAATAACAATATATACATAAATAATTTAAACCTAACCAAAAGCAGCAAAACATATACTTAATAACTATAGTACAATTTCAATTATAATTCAATTTCAGTTAAAGGCAGAAGGGCAAATTTTTACAAAATTTTGGGTCAAAAACTTTACTAATACCATTAAAAAATATATTACGTCAGAGATCAGGGTTTTGACAGGGATTCTGTCATTATCAAGCGAAATATTTGGATCCCTGTCGAAACCCTAGTTACAAACATTCGTAATGATGTTAAGATACTTCCACTAATAAAATAAATATTTGCTGCACGATAGAAAATGGGTCTCCAACACTTTTATTCTTGTTTCCGAGTGTCCTGAAAATGGCATACCTACGTGTAAAGTTTTGATGTTATTGGTCGAAGGTGCTTGTTAGAAGTCCATTTCAACGAGAATTATTAAAAAAATAGTATTTAGTAAGAAAATATTTAAAAAAAAATACTAGTAAGCATAGATAATAACTTTATTATCTATGCTTACTAGTATTTGGAGACTCTCGACTCCATCTTCAGTCAATTAGAATAGAAGATGACAGATTTTAATATTGAATTTTAAATGATGTTAAATTTTGAATTTTAAATTTTGAGAGATTTTATATGATATTTTTATATTTTTAATTTTATTTTTCATGACTCATTGTATTATTTTTATTGCTTATTGTTTAATCCTGCGATTATTGCTTAGTGAGCATTATTCTATTAATTTTCTTAACATAATTTACTCTGTTCTATTGTAGTTGTTGTTTGTTGATTTTATCTGTTATGTTTAGTTATGTATGTTTTGTAGAGCACATAAGGGTAATATAGGGATCTTCACTGGTTTGCTTATTGCTAAATATGTAATAGACCATTGTATTTTTTGTATCAACTGTATGTATCCTGTAAAATTGAAATAAATTAAAAAAAAAAAAGAAGTGAATCCTTTTCTTCTAATCACCTGAAATGGAGTCCAGAGTCTCCGAATAAGAAAAAAAAGTCTTCGAATACTAGCAAGCGTAGATAATGAAGTCACTTGGGAGTTAACTGAATAATGTTTTTTGTTCAATTTTCCCTGGGGACGTATAAAATTTAGCATCGAAGCATGCCACCCATTGTTGCATGGGAAACCACTACGAAATTCACAGCTGGAGCGCAAACGTCAGATGACGTCACACGTTTTAAGTTTATTATAATTTATATATTTACTATGTTATTTTCCATTACATTATGTTATATTATTTTATTGATGTTTATATTGTACATAATATTTAATATTGACCGCTTTGTTTTGCTGTCCTCCTGATATCGCCTCAGGGGTTGTAGTTTCCGATTGACCCTTTCTACTCCTCATCCCGCCTTTGGATAACCTCTTATTTAATCCGTATAAACTTTTATATACCTACAACCCTTTCATCCCCGCTGGCTACCCATTACGTTAATACAAACAATGACTCAATTTAAACGAAAAAAAAATTTTTTTTCGCATTTATCGTATTTAATAAATATCTTCGGAATAGAATAGGTCTTCTACTATTTTTTGTACGTTTTGTATGTAAGTCCTGTAAGAGCTAACTTTGTTGACCGTGCCTTCTGTGTGTCTGATCCGTTGCGTCGAAACAAAATTTCCTATGATTTACGAACTGTAGAGATTATGGAGGTGTTCAATGCAGGGTTAAAGATCCTATTATTCAGGAGGTGTTATGATTCTTGAATGGGCCCTCGCGATAGTTTTTCCACAAAAACGACGCATTTAAAAAAAATTTCTAGCTATTAATATGTCCTGATAAGTCGAAAGACGTCTCTCTCGTGATCAATAATTGATATTAGAAAGAAACATTTGTTTCAATTTACCTAAATAATATATTTTTTTATTGTCTATCTATCTATCTATTTATTCCCTCACGCCGTATCTCAAGTGGGGTAGGCAGAGAGAACGGAACGCCAATTAGATCTGTCCTTACATACTTCTTTCGCTTCCTCCACAGTCATACAATTTCTCATGCACGCACGTCGGTTTCTTTTACTCAAAACACGGCCGTCCTTGAGAATTTGATCTACACGTTCAAGCCATGTAGTTCTCGGACGCCCGCGCTTCCTCACACTCCTCCTTTCAGCCAAGTATATCCTCTTTGTCATTCTTTCCTCTTCAATTCGTTCTACATGACCAAACCATCTCAATTTATTTACACGCATTCTATCCACAACACTCCTCTTGCATCCACTCATTCTTCTAATATCCTCATTCCTCACTCTATCACGCAACGTTTTACCAACCATCCTCCTCAGCGATCTCATCTCCACAGCATTTATTCCACTTTCGTCCTTCTTCAACCATGTCCACGTTTCGCTTGCATACATAAGTATCGGTACCAGGATGGTATTGTGCACTAGCAATTTTGCCATGTTCGATACATTGTCATTGCTGACAATGGGTCGAAGTGCACCGTTAATCCTAGCACCGGCCACTAATCTTCTTTCGATTTTTTTATTATCATTTTAAATACACAGTATTCATTGATATTACAACAAAAAGCAACAAAACAATAAATATTCTACATAGTAAAATGTTCCCTCCATAAGCAACTAAATGCTTGTGCGGAGGGTCGAATTTCAACAATAATATCATTATTAAAAACAATATACGGCATGAGCCTTTTACATGATAATTCACAAATCAATACAATATACACATATAAGAAATTTCGTACAAAATTATATTAAAGTACTACTTTTGCACAAAGACATTACATTCACTTAGCACCACGAATATACAATAAAATAATCCCAGACATACTTGACTTACTATTACCAAATAACAATAACCTAAATAAATTACTCACGAGGTGGTTGATGGACAGGGGCAGAGAGTTGTGTGAGAATGATCTTATCCATATTACAAAATAAAGCCTTAATGTAATGAGCGAGTATGTGTAGTCATATTATAATTTGTGTTGTTTATTCTTAATTATTAAATTATCTTATTTTTTATACTTTAAATTCTTTATTATGTTATTTTGTTTTATTATTCTTTTGATTATTTTATAGTTATTGTGTTGTAAAATGTAAAAAATTTTTAGTATTGCCCCAGAACAGATTTCGATCTAGTGGGGCATTATATTCCAATATGATTTTTACTGTTATTTAAAAATGTAAAATTTTGGAAATAAATAAATAAAAAAAAATAATAAAAAAGTTGTATTCACTGTGTCGGTGTTAAGGTAGTAGAATTCCATATCGAAAAAATAAAACGGGTGTTTTATTCTACTAAAGATTATATTTTGTGAGAGAGACGTCTTTCGTCTTATGAGGACATTGTCAATCAGAGAGACGTCTTTCGTCTTATGAGGACATTGTCAAGATTGACAATGTCCTCATAAGACGAAAGACGTCTCTCTCACAAAATATAATCTTTAGTAGAATAAAACACCTGTTTTATTTTTTCGATTAAAGTTGTAGTTTTCAATCAGATTGACAATTTCCTTATAAGATGGAAGAGATCTCTGTCAATAAAGAAGATATAGTAGAAAATAGAAGAACATTTTTTAATATCGTCACATGCCTACCAACTAGTCAATCTAAAGGTGCATTATTTTCTATTAGTACAGCTGATTTACAATATTTTCTGATATGTAGAGAGACATTATACGGCGTGGCGCCCTTCTCTTCCTATTGGTTAGTACTGTTATTATTATTATCATGGAATAGGTAGGCATAATAAAGCCCACATGTGATACAATCTAAAGAGAAACTTTTCCCATTACATAATACTGTTATTATGTATTAAAGGGGAGACAGGATCAACCCTTAATTATTACGTGATTTAAAATACAACCACCACTATATTCAACGCCAACATTAAAAAATAACATCAAATATTTTTTTTTTATATAGCAGATACTAACAGAACAAAAAAATTCTGTCGAACTTCTGAAATAAAGACTCTACGTGCAATCGCGGGCAAAACCCTCAGAGACAAAGTCAGAAACACCGAAATAAGAAAATATGCGAAACTGAAGATATCGTTCGGTGGAGCTGAAAGAGTAGACGGTTCTAGAGGGAGCATGTGGACCTAGTGATGTGAGTAGAGAAAATTCTCCAAAGAAATTTCTGGAGAACGAGAAATTTCTTCGAGAATTTCTCCTCTGATGGAAGATTTCTATCCATAATTTTTCCAAGTCTTGGTATTATGACCCTTCGCCCAGTACTTTTCTTTCGCCAAACTGATTGATCCAAAAATTTGCAGGGCTGATTAGGGCCCAAATCAGAGGTTTTAATACTTTTTATTTTTATTTTAGTGATAGATTATCGCCGCGAACGAGACTCCATTAGGACGAAGATTGCCTGAAAGGCCACCTAAAAGGTGGAAAGATAGTTGGTCTTCAGAGTCGCAAGAGGAAACAATTTCCGAACAAACAGATCAAAAGATTGTGTAGTTAATGGAGAGGGGTATGTAACCAAAATAAAGTCAAGAATGTTAAAGCGCTTAGACAAAGTTAAAAACTGATTCGGTCTGCCTTGGTACGGGCTCATGCCCAGTTAGATAGATTTTTATAACATGTTATGTTTAAATACTGTCAAATAAATAAGTAAAAAATAAATATACTTGATAGAAATCTGAAGAAACCTTAACCAGATAAACGTTAAACGAGGAGGTAGAGCTTTAAGGTTTGATGTCGCAGTGAAAGCACTCTGAAAGTTCTTATATACTATGGTTGTATTGATTGTGTGTTACGAGCATACATAGTTAATACCAGACCACAGGCCTATTCCAAGAACTTTAACACTATCTTGAAATTACCGTTCATTGATATATTATAAGAAACTAGATGACGCGTGTTGTAAAAAAAGTAATTTTATGTTCCATTTCAAATTGAGATGAGGAAGGATATGAGCGGATTGTGGAGATAAACTTAAATAGCTCTGTCTTCTTACATAAAATTATGATTGAATGAAATGCCAAGATAATTATTATAATTATATAAACAGTTTGCTCCGAGTGCATTGGACCTAACACAGGACCAATGAGTCCATCCTCAGGGAGCTAAACATTTCGGCGCGACTCTTAGCGATTTGCAGACAGCGCGTTTTGCGATATTTCGGGCACATTGCTAGAAGAGAGCATGGCAACCTGGAAAAAGTAATTATGACTGGGGTTGTAGAAGGGAGGAGGGGAAGGGGCAGAGTGCCAATAAGATGAAGCGACCAAATTAAGGAGGCCACACAGAGCTCACTACACGGGGCCTTACACATGGCGGAGGATCGCTCAACATGGAGACAAATGGTCTACAGAACGAAGCATGATGGTCACGATCCTCAGGATTGAGGGACCGACAGAGATGATGATGATGATATAAACAGAAATGGATTTTGTACACTTAAAAATGTGTGTATCTACTACACTAGTACGACCATCACGGCATATTCCACGAGTAGGGTAGCCAGCAGACCAGCTGCATGTAATAAACATTCTCTGTGCCAGCAAAAATTGTGACATTAAGGATGGGTGGCAAACCTCATTAATGAATTTGTGATGTAAAATTTCGACACTCTAAAACTTACGGACAAGAGTGAGAGACCAATAATTCTTTGCCGGGTGCTCCACGGCTTGTATTTTATTTATCATTTTTTTTTATTTATTTTATTTATTTTTCAAAGTCTATTTTCCAAAATGCACAACATAGGAAGATATGTAGATAGATAGAATATCTTCAATTTAGCAATAAGGTATCCTACCACCCTTCCTGAATATCTTTTACGGCACGCAAATGACGATCCATATGTTTATGGCTGAATAAAACTACATAAAAAATAAGTCGTATAGTGTCATAATAATAAACGAGAAAGGGAGAAAATTTCCTTATGTAATTGACGACTTTCGTTTATAGCTGTTCTTCTAGTAGAAACGCATCTCAATAATTTACACGTATAATATTTTGTAAGTAGAACCATTGAGAGCTGAGACTTAATCACTGGTTAGTTCATTAAGAAGAATTGCACCATTGAAAGTTATTAGGTAATTCTAACGATAATTGAAAAGGTACAACCATCCTGAAAGTCTATCTACGAAATCGGTAAATAACCTGTGAAAAACTGGTAAAAGAAAATTACTCACACTTTTTCAATATTTGCTTTGTTTTCGGCCATTTTGAGTCCACCTTTGGACTTAGCCCCTTTTGTTCGTTTGCTGCATCTACTTCTTTCAAATTTTTTATTATTAAAATCAAAATAAATAAAAAAATCATATATAATTTTCTATGATGTATTCGACAAAAAAATTGGTATCCCACTCTTTACTATAAGTTTTTGAAAGTCTAGTAAAAGGCAGGTGTACGAAAAAATAAAGATTTTTTACATCCTAAATTTGCGATGAGATTTGCCAACCTTTTAAAATATATCCATTTTTGTATTTTTTTGTTAAATAAGGACATTTTTCATCTTAACATCTGCCTTTTACAGCACACTCTAAAGCTTACGGGAAAGAGTGAGATAACAATTCTCTGTCGGGTACTCAATAAATACTTGTGAAATTTCACCTTCAAACTCCCCCCACCCCTAGTAAAAGTTAGTAATAGAAAACAGACTCACTACATATGAACTTAAACTAATTAGTCCTCCTGATGATGCCAAGTAGAAGCCTTGGCGAAAACGTTTGAGGTGAATAAATTTAATTTGGAAATTGTACAGTGTTTTAAAATCATTTTAATTACTTGTAAAATTGATAATCAAAATTTGAACACAGATATTTTAGACACAATGCTGGTATTTTGAACCGGCTTTTTGATCATAATCCTTTGATATCCTGGATATCTTAATAAGTAATTTTTTTATGACACTAGGCTGGCACTAGAAAACTTATGGAAAAGAACCTCAAAACCAATTCATTCCTGAGTGCTCCACTGGCTCTGTCCTCTATACATTTTATTAAAAGATAGGCTGGCACTAGAAAACTTATGGAAAAGAACCTCAAAACTAATTCATTCCTGAGTGCTCCACTGGCTCTGTCCTCTATACATTTTATTAAAAGATACTCGTATACATGGGTTTTTGTTAGAAACTCATTTACAAACTTATACACCTTTCACAGTAAGCCAAGAGTTTGTGTCGCGAAAAGGGATCTAGCACCTGGGGTCGAAGAGCGCACCTCTTATGCATTAGGCCAAGACTCTATCTCCAGGCTACCGACTAACTCAGAACTCATTGAATTATAATTTAACTAATAATCTTATGATACTTTGTATTGTCTTTTATTGTAAGCAAAGTACAATCAAAAAAAAATATAAGCCAAGAAAACTTAATCATAATTTTAACGGAAGTCAATTAGCTCGTTAATATATTAGTCATTAATGTCTAGTATTTAATAATGATAATATTATCCTCTATAGTATACCTCAGACCATTTTAAGTAATGAAACGTCGATCAGAAGTTACGTGTCTACAGAAACTAATGAACCGTATCATACGGTCAGTAAATTGTAATTATATTAAGCGAATAGAGAACAAAAGTTCACGTTTCTGTTCGGGCTTTGATAATATTCTAGTTTATTCATAATTATACGTTGAGGCCGATATCAAAATCGGACTTTGGCCACCTCAAAATTTCTAAAACATTCAATACCTCAAAGTCAATGTCTTGTCTGTTCTCTGTTTCAGGTGGACCTTGTATCAGATGATGACAGACGTTGGAAGTTGGCCCATCCTGAGATTCCACAAAGAACTGGAAAAATCGTACATGTAAACCGCTTCGATGCTTCATTCTTCGGAGTGCATTTCAAGCAGGCACATACCATGGACCCTATGTGCAGAATGCTGTTGGAAAAGACATATGAGGCTGTCATTGACGCAGGTAAAATAACCAAATAAAACTCCCTTAGAAAGAAAGTAATTTGGCAAGTTTATCGCCTCCACTACAAACTGATTGATTGAATTCTTCAAGTCCTCCAGACATGCTGCAGCACTCATTACTTTCATCACTGTTATCCGAATGGCAGATCTAATGGCAAGTCTGTCCACCTCTCAAAGAATCGATTTTTTCCTCTTATCCCATCTTTGCCACCTGATTATCAACACTTCCATGCCCTATTCTCGTCTTACGACTATTTTAGACACTATATGATTTTTTATTCTCAATTAATTGTTTGTCATAGATTTTTCATCTGAACAGAACCAGCTATCCTCATCAGATAACTTGGAGAAATCATGACCATATGGCTGTCTTCGGATTGTCAATTTCAACCTACTTTAGGTTTCAGCACAATAATTAGTCTGCAGAGAGATTTTAGCTATCATTTTCAAAATGCAGTCCAAAAATTTATTTCAGTATAATTATCTCAGCTTACATTGAAGATTTCAATCACGTGTTTCCATATTGTCAAAAAAAAAAGTTTTTTTTCATATCTTAAAAAAATTACCTTACAAAATTTAGAGTGAAAATGAATATTTTTCGGAGTTTTTTGCTGACATTGTATTATTTTTACGAAATATTCTTTGAAATTGATAATAATCGCTGTCTTCTTCCAGGTGTTAACCCAAGGAGTTTGAAGAACACCAACACTGGAGTGTTCGTCGGTGGATGTTTCTCAGAATCAGAGAAAACTTGGTTTTACGAAAAAATGCAGGTCAACGGCTTTGGTATTACAGGGTATGTACAAAATTAATGCTTGCATCACAATTTACAAATGTTGTTTTTATGTTCTGAACCTCAAACAATCTAAAGTTTATTTATTTATTTATGTATTTATTTACATAATAAACGGCTGTATCAGCCTTTACAAATTATACAAATAAAAAGGAACATTCAAGAGAAATAATGCGTAAAGAGAAAAACAATAGGTATACAAAAAGAAAAAAAAGAAATAACATATGAATGTGAACATCGCTTTTTTCCAGGTGTTCTCGAGCTATGTTAGCCAACCGTATCTCATACTGGTTGGGTGTGACAGGTCCATCATACGCCATTGACAGTGCCTGCTCAAGCTCTCTCTATGCCCTGGAGCACGCCTACAAAGCTATCAGAGATGGACACTGCGATGCGGCTATTGTCGGAGGATCCAATCTCTGCTTGCATCCATACGTATCTCTCCAATTCTCCAGGTGAGAAAAAACAGCTCATTAGGGTATATGAATCCAGATCTAACAGTGATATATTCAAAGTCAACAGTGAAGGTATTACAAAATGTGAAAAATTTAATGCGTGTGTGTGAAAATCGTGAAAATATTCATATTTCATTAAGATGTTATTGAATACCTTATTCGCTTTATACCCAAAGGACAAAACTTTCTCCATGTCCCATAAGCAAGCAAAGATACATAACATGTAAGATAATCATATCTCTTGGAGGCTGTGTTTTGGAATCATCAAATTTTTAGTAGACACTTGAAGAAGAACTTAAACTTCATTTTGTGTATTCAAAGACTGAATGTTTGCTTTCCCCTAGATTGGGTGTGCTTTCTCCAGAAGGACGTTGTCGCAGTTTTGACAAGAACGCCAATGGCTATGCCAGATCTGAAGCCATCGTAGTCGTCTTCCTTCAGAAAGCACAAGTTGCTCGTCGTGCATACTCCCAAGTCCTTCACGCAAAGACCAACTGCGATGGCTACAAAGAACAAGGAATCACATATCCAGCTGGGCATGTCCAAAAAATGTTGCTAAGGGAGTTCTACGATGAGTGCAAGATTGCACCAAATGAACTGGAGTTTGTCGAAGCCCACGGTACAGGTAAATATAATTTTTACATAGAGCTTTCTTTTATTTGTGCATTTTTATCAGTTGCCTAACTCTAATCAACTCGTAAATAATAATAATAACCAGGCAACTCATTTATGATGCGCCGTTTTGTGTAAAAAACACCGCAAGGGCCCATTCAAGAATCATCACACCCCCTGAACAATAGGGTTGTTTTAAACACCTCCACACTCTACAGAGTTCGCAAATCATAGGGAATTTTGTTCCACAGCAAGGGACCAGCCATACAGAAGGCACGGTCAGCATAGTTGGCCAAACCCCTCCGATGATAAATGATAAAGATAAGCCTTTTTTTCTTGTACTACTACTACTTTTCTCATTGGCTAGGATCAACGTTGATTATTTTGGATGCCCTCGTAAATGAATAGTGTTAAAGCTTACATCGTTTAATTTACAGAATGAAGAAGTTAAAATTTCAGCCACTGAAACAACCCCTAGTAAATCGCATTTTGTAAATAATCTAACAAATATTCCTGATACGCATTTCAATTCAAGATGGAGCTTACAAACCCCAAAATTATTTTTGTCCAACAAATAAAATTAAATGGCTTTTAAATGGTTTGTCCATGTCCTCTGTTTTACAGGTACCAGAGTAGGTGATCCTGAAGAATTGATAGCGTTAGATGACATCTTCTGCCCTGGAAGAACGGAACCTTTGAAGATCGGAAGTATCAAATCTAATTTGGGACACAGTGAGCCTGCGTCAGGACTTTGCTCAATTGCTAAGGTAAGTCAATTCTGAAAGACTCTTTTAGTTTCAACTGAAAAGGTTATCATTCTTGTTTTGTATGCCTTGTATTTGTCTAATTGTTTTGTGTCTTTTTTGTAACAGATCTTTCCTTTGTTTACATGTTTTGTATGTATACAGAGATTTAACATATTAAAGGCTTTGGCCGTAAATATTTGTAAATAAATAATTTAAAAAAAAACCCTTGTAGAATAACACCCTAATAATTAATTATCCGCACACAAAATATACAAAATTTAAATGGAATATCATTTTTAGGGTGAAAAACTATGTAATTACGTGAATATAAGTAGAAAAGTCATATATTGAATTTTTATGCGTTTGTCTTATATAAAATTTATCGCGGATCTCTGGTGAAAATTGAACATTCCCTCATTCCATGGATTTTGTGCATGCAATCATTTTGTTAATACGTCAAATAGGTTTTATTTTTTGACTCAAAGAATAATAAAAATTCGCATAGAGGCTGTTTACATGAACAAATAAAACATATCATACATAATGTACATACAGGATATATCCAACACAAAACTTTTCACTTTGAAATATATTCACTTTGTTACAAAGTGTCGTCATTTTACTAAACTTCAAGTTAAATGGCATAGTAGTTATGGTTTCGAATAGGTTTCTCAAATTGTTATGGTGTCAATTTTCTTGTTTTAGTACATAGGAAAGTAAGCACTAACAATAATATACCAATGTCCATCAGAATATTGTGGAAACATTTCTGTAACTAGGAAAACAATTTGTTCTTTGTGACAAGCCTGACACAAAATTCACTTCGTCTGTGGCTTAACAGGGGTGAAATGAAACATTTAGGTGAATTTATTTTTATATAAAATAAAACTCATAATCGGTTTGAGAATAATTCTTCAGACACCTCGTTTAAATGTCCATCAGAATTCTGTGGAAATATTTCTGTAACTAGGAAATCAATTTGTTATAGCGATTTAGAAATGTCACGTGACCATGTTTGGACCACGTGCGTTGTTGTCAACCATTTCGCGCGTGTTCTTGTGAGCGGTGCATTGAAACATTTAGGTGCATTTTATTTATATGCTAAATAACTCAAAAATGGTTCAGAATAATTCTTAACAGACACCTCGTTTAAACAACCAACAGATTGTGCAAACTCTCTATAAATAGGTATTTTAAGTGTTGCCAGTTTTTAATCTTTTTAATAATGAAAAATGAAAAAAACACCTTGCTGCAGGAGACAATATAGACTATAGGACATGGAAAATCCTGAATCGTCTAAGGCATAGGTGCAGTAGCCGGGCCAAAATTTAGAAACGAGATTTCCTACCGGGCCACAACAATATAATCCATATATGGAACTCTTACTTCACCTTGAAATTTCTAACCCCCCCCCCCCCCCCGTCGCCAAATTTTCAAGATGGTATAGGAATTTGAAATGTTTTGCAAACTCCTCGGTTTTCTTTATGAATATTTTTTTTCCAAATACCTTTTTTCAAAAAAGTAACGTGTAGATAATAGTACCGACTATTATAAAAAAAAATGTGCATATGCTTCGCGGGCCACAAGCAGGCACCCCGCGAGCCGCGGGTAGGCCACCCTTGGTCTAAGGTCTGGTGTAGAAAACTGCTGAGAGAATAGAGAACGATGGAGCGTCCCACCAGATGAATCTGGAGCGTGTAACTATGGTGCAGCACAGACCATGCCACACTTGTTGAAGTGTCCATTGTGCTCTGTCACATGCACTATGAAGGATATTTTTGACGCATCTACACGTGCTGTGCGTTTTGCACAGTACTGGAGATCAGTTTGATTGTTTTTTTTCTGGGTTTTGACACGAAAAATAAATAGTAAAAAGATAATTCAATAAAGTCTGCCTATTTTTTCCTATTTCTTTATCAGTAACCGTGAAAATCTTTAAAAATTTGGATACCTAGGTTCAATATATACTCTTTATTTTTATATTTACAGAATATATTTAAGAAATAAAATATTGACAATGAAGTAGGAACGTTTATACATAATTTAAAAATGTAGTTAAACCAAGACCGTTTGTGTGTGTGTGTGTTTTTTTTTACATTAAAAGATATCGAGTTTACTGAATAAACGCCGATTCAATCAAGACAAACTAAATAGTAATCCACAACTTATGCAGGTATAAATCCAGAGTAATGAAGATATATATTTTTTTAATAGGTAAATTTAAATTATTTTAAATTGCAGACAATATTGAATGTTCACTATTTTCATTTAAAATCTAACTTTTCGCCCACTCTCGTGATCATTTTCAAAATTATTCATTATTTTGTGACAATTTTCGTAATATTCAACAATTTAAAAAAACAGTTTTAAAATTATTCCAATTTCGATTCAACCCTGTTTAAAAATAGTATTGTCTCCTTTGTCCATACATAATCCGACACTGCTGATTGGCTCTCAGTTCAGCCAATCGGAAATGTCGCAGAGAGGAACATGAAAAGACAAACACAGTAGGTAGGGGAGACCGGGGATGGTTGACCAATTTTCAGCTATAGCACTTGTATTTTTTTTTGTTTCAATAAACATCGACGTAAAAATCAATGCATCTGTTATATACACTATTCAGCTTTGAAAATATATCATTAAAAGCTCGTAACCAATAATGACAAAACGTACAGCTTTGATTTTGTAGAACAAAAATTTGATCCCCCGATCACTTTTCAATTTTTGACTCCCGAAAATTATTTCAAAACTGCAACGAAATCAAAAAGAACAGGAATGATATGTTATAATAAAATTGACAATCAAACTCACACTTTAAATGACCTCAAATTTAATAATAGCGAGTATAAAGATGTTATTACAAAAAATATTACAAGGAAAATAATTACTTACATGTATTATTTTTCGAAATAACGCTCTTACTCTTGAATGACGAACATAAACGATGCCATATTTTCTACAAATTAGCGGTAGGTGAGAAGGATTTTTCGTACATATTTGGATTACGCAATACCTTCGAGTAGATCAAGTTTTTGGCACTTAGTCAACCTACCTCTATAGTCAACTATCCCCGGTCTCCCCTACATAATATTATTCCTGTTGGAAAACTAGCTAGCCGGCGTACTCCGGGTGCACTACCGTAAGATAATGCTTCGGTGGAAGAGAACTTAAAAGGGTCGGCGCTAGGAAATAAAAAAAAAATTAACATGATTTTTTTAAATTCCACTCAATTTCTAAGTATAAAATAAATGTTCCTCAAGCTTTTAAACATCAATGTGTTTGGTCACAAAATTTTATTGGTCGCATTACCATGTTTTAATATTTTAGAAACAATATTTTTCAGTCACTGAAACCGCCCCTTGTGTAACCAAGTCCTTTTTCTCAGACCGTCCGTTATTTCAGGACATAGATAATAATGAAAAATCCAGTGAATGTTTATGTGTTTTATTATTATTTTTATTATGTAATATTTACCAAGAGAATGCATCTACACATTTCTATAGAGTCCAAACTGCATTAGACAAACTTACTTACTATACACCTAATAATATATGTAGATACTTTTTAAGATTCCACTGCATCTGAGGTTTGACATTTCAATGAGCCCTTAGTGTAACCGAAATAAATAAAACAAATGTTTTTTTCTGCTATTCGATTTATTTATCATTGACATGGATAGACAAAAAGACGAAAGACGTCTTTCTCGTAAATAAATCGAATAGTAGAATAAAACATTTGTTTAATTTATTTCGATATGGAATTCCACTACCTAAACACTGACACGGTGAATAACTTAGTGTGACCGTTATTCCGATATAACCCTAACTTGATAATTTAAAAGAGTTCGTCGGTAGCCTGGAGGTAGAGTCTCAGCCTTCAGAACAAGGGGTCCGTGGTTCGATTCCAGGTGCCGGCAAACTCCCCTTTCACGACATAAGCTTTTAACTTACTGTGAAAGGTGTATAAGGTTGTATTTGGGTTTATAACAAAACCCAGATATATCTAGAAAAAAAAAATTAAATCAAACACTGTGTTTGATTTAATTTAAATATTATCTTTGTAAACAATCAAATACGTTATTTCAACTTAATAAGTTTATAGGTTTTCACGTTGATTTTGACAAATTTGTTCTTCTTTGTTTGGGGGTTTGCAACCGCGTATTTGTCGGTTAAAGGTACATCCTTCATTTCTGAAGACTAACAGTTAGAAATACCTGAAGTTGGCGGTAGTATGCGGGTCAAAACATAGGATTCATATCCAACAAATATGCGGCTGCAACCTCACAAACGCAAAAGAACAATATTGTACAACTATTTCCCCTCAAAATGTAGGAAAAAGATAGAGTCATCTTCAATGACAAGATAGAGTCACCCTCGGTGACAAGATAGAGTCACCCTCAGTGACACGTAATAACCTTATGGCTAGATATTTTTTATTATCATTATCAAAATTAGATTGATCAGTTTATATTATATAAAAACTGATAGGTATCATTTAGTGTCTCCCTATCTGTCCCTTACATGTTGTGAAATATTGAAGTTTATTGAATTTAAAATCAAGTTCAACCCAACTAAGGACTAGCTCAGGATAAGGGTCACCCTAAGAGCATATTAAAATATAGAACTTTAGTGTGCTTGCTGGCAGGAGATGTCCATTCACTTGGATATGTCGCAGTAACGTTTCGTCAAAAGCTCCCCTCCGCCTCCTCTCTCTCCCCTCCAACTTCCTACATAATGTGAGCAGAGATGTGACGTATTTCAAATAAAAGTATTTAAAATACAAATACAAAATACGTATTTGTATTTTGTATTTCAAATACCTTTTTGTATTTTATTTGAAATACTTTTTTTGAGTATTTTGTATTTTACACAAAATACTTTTACAAAATACCTTTTTATTGTTTGAAACAAAATTCTGCCATTAATTGATATGCGCGTACGCAAGCTTTTTTGCCAATTTGTTGAATTACAAATACAACGTTTCCATTAGAGTACTCCATGTTTGAGATATACACACATAATAATGATGATTGAACAAATTATACATGACGCCGTTTAACGATCCATGTCCATTTCAAGGGCGCTGAGATTTCTCCTGAATGGTAGCATTTTCAATTTTGTCTGAAGGCAATCTATTCCAGGCAGATGACGCTGCGACTTTGTTTCTTCTTTCTGCAAATTTAGAGGTATTTGCCCTTTTGAGTTCAACGAGTTTAAGAAGCTGAGCACAGCCTTCGCCACACATTTTCGTCAGCGGAACAGCTCAGTGGGTAGTGTGCTGCCTTGTGGACAGTGAGACACAGTTTAAACACCAGTATCTCTAGGACTCTCAGTTAGTGTAGACTTCTTAGTAGTGAAGTTATGTGGCAGCTCTTATTCTCTCTGTAAATGATCCGGAGGCAACACTAAAAACCATCTGAAGACGATAAGGAAGAGTCTGGAGCAGTCCTGTATACTGTATGTATGATGTTACAGTAGTCCATACGATTTCAGATTTGGATTATCCATTCTGATTCATTTTGCAGCCCAAGTCAGGAATTTTCTAACCTGCTTGATGATACTCAATCCATTTATGACAATTTTCGGCTTATCTCTTCTAACAACCGTACATTTTGTCATGACTTAATTAATTTTTTTTTTCTATTTTGACAGTTCTTCCTAAGGCTCATCCTCATTGTCTGCAAGCAATGATATATCGAATCATGTCAACCCTTTCTCCATTTATGTATACTCTTGTCCAGTTTTTCATTCATCAATGGCATTCATCAATTGTCTGCAAGCAATGCTATATCGAATCATTTCAACCCTTTCTCCATTTATGTATACTCTTGTCCAGTTTTTCATTCATCAATGGCATTCATCAATTGTCTGCAAGCAATGCTATATCGAATCATGTCAACCCTTTCTCCATTTATGTATACTTTTGTCCAGTTTTTAATTTCTCTTTCATTCATCAATGGTTTAAATATTAAATACTTTTGTCTTACACCCTGTTCGACTATTTGTAAAAAGTATTTTAAAAAGGTATTTTAAAAAAGTATTTTGAAAATACGTATTTTGTATTTTGTATTTAAATACCATTTTGAAAAAGTATTTAGTATTTTGTATTTGAAATACAAAAATTCAAAAGTATTTGTATTTCGTATTTAAATACTTTTTTGAAAGTATTTTGCACATCTCTGAATGTGAGATTGTAAGGAAATGCACATTCTTATTTCATATTGCAGCGTGAATGGAATTTCAAGTCACCTTTTGATATAATATTTTCAGATTTTTTTAAATAGTTTGTATATAAAAATATTGATGCCATTTTTTAATATATTTTACGATTAATTTGACAATGTTTGGGTGTATTTGTATCAAACATATTGGCAAAGCCCCCAATAGGAAGGGCTATTCAAATGTTTAATGGTCAGGCTAGATACATTGATATATTTGGATTGAAGTATGCGGAATTTGTCAGGAAAAGTGAAAGTGTATTGTAGTTGTGTTGTTATCTAGATATTGTTGGTTTTCTTCTGGGATCGCATTGGCCTTCTAAATTATTATTATTGTCAGTATGTAATAATAATACTAATTTATTTAAATTTAGGCAAACAAGTTGTAAATACGTTACTGTAAGTAAGTTAATTTTAAGTTTATTTTTAATAAAACTATAGAGTCAAACTATAGTTTGGGGAAGATTTTATCGGGGTAATCCCTTCAGGCGAACTTCGAGCTCTTCCTTATGAAGAATTTGCATGAAGAATAATATGGATGACATAGGAACTGACATTCTTGTAACATTCATTAACAACAAAGAGGGAGGGTGCAACTCTTAATGTGTATTTGGGTTATATGGGTTTATTTGAGTTTATTTTAAACACATTTTCATCTTTCAAAAATGTGAATGGTCGGGGAAACATTTGTGGGGTAGATTTTAAATAATAAATGTGCATTACAAGATGTTGTACACATATACTAATCTAAAATCCAACACATTTTAGTACAAAAATCAACATTTTCAGAAAAAAATAAAATTGCTCCTAAAATACTCATGACAATTAAAAAAAAATAGTAGGTAAGTCTCCACCCATAAATGAAAAGCGTTTTGCATTGTGTTTTTGAGATAATCATTATTGAAATAAAAAAAAATTGTCCGGAGGTACAACAGTAGATGTCTCTTTAGTATAATTATGTAAACTGGTGTATTCTGAGAAACCTGAGATGCTTTCGTTTTACAAGTAGGTAAATAATACGATAAACGAAACAATTACTGTCTGAGTTCATTAGAATAAAAGAAGATTTGTCGGCAACAAAATTTATACTACAGTGAAATTCCGGCAAATGAACCAATATTTTAATTTATTTATTATTAACATAGTATACGGCTTAACAGCCTATACAGTAAAAAAAACATACTTGAAACAAACACAATCAACATAATATAAGAGACAATGCATCCAACATGACAATAGAAGCTACAAGAGATTAAAGGTCACGTGGTCTTGTCTTTGGATTTGCTTTTGCTTGGAGGGCAAACCGTCAGATTGCGCAAATAATCCTTGTAGGATGTTATGCCATAAGAAAAAAAAGAAAGTCAGACGACAAAATAATAACAAAAACGACTATACTATACTATACTATACTATACCATCACGGCATATCCCACAAGTGGGGTAGCCAGCAGATCAGCTGCACGTAAGATTCATGCAAACTGTCCTCTTCGTGCCAATATAAAATCAAGACATTCAGGATGGGTGGCAAGCCTCATCGCTGAATTTAAGATGTAAAATGTCTTATTTTTTTCGAACACCTGCCTTTTACAGGACACTCGAAAACTTACGCAGAAGAGCGGGAGACCAATTCTTTACCGGGTGCTCCACAAAAACGACACTGACAGTTTTTTCTATTATCAGGTATTCTTTAGGCGTTCCACCCAATATTGAGTGATTTTGCAATACTGACAGTTGGAAGGATAATACCTTCATGACAACGCTCTACTTTGAAATGATTTACTATCTGAGATAGCGTGTGTTATGATACTTTATCTCTTTTTCACGCATAGTAAGAACTGCGCAGTTAGAAAGAGATACCACCTTTTTGTTTGTTTTGTTTTTGTTCCGTTGTTGTCCTCCAAACATTATTCTGTGACGTCATCCTTTAATGGTCTATGGATACCATGTAGGCAACTCCGATGAAACCCGCTCACAGCGCATTTCCTCACGGTGTACTCCGAATCTACAATATTGATATCTACAATACCACATCATGTCTTACTAGTGGGGTAACCATACTAGACTAGCTGCTTGTAATAAATATGCATGTTATCCATCCGTGTAGATAAAATAACCCTAACATTCAGAATTGGTGACTCACCTAAAACTGGGTGTAATAAGCATATAGATTCTCCTCACCATAGCAATAAAAAAAGACATTAGGGATGGGTGGCATGCCTCATCGCTGAATAATAAATGTTAACTCTGGAGAGTGTGTTCAAGGCAAGTTTATTAAAGACGCAACTGTTCAGGAGGTGTTATGATTCTTGCATAGGCTCTTGCGGTGGTTTTTCCACAAAACGGCGCATCTTAAAAAATTGTCTAGTTATTATTATTATCCATATAAACGTTTCGATTTGAAAATGTACGAAAAAACAGCCATTGTGCATACTACTGGACAGCGAGGACACCAATATATGTCTCTATTTTTTTCTAATAGATATCCTGATTCCTCACTTTATGACTGAGAATTGATATCACATTCATGCTCAAGAATTGAGTTAACTGCATTTGACTGTAAATAAACAGCGTGAGTTAATATAATCTGTCTAAAGGGTGATGGGTGATGGATGCGAAGAGACAGCTTAGCGCTCCTCCTTGTCAAATTAAAGAGACTGGAACATATTGCAGGTGATGTACCATTAGCATAGCTAGGCGGGGAGGACAGTTATCTGGATCAAAAATACCGCTTACTTTATAAAACATGCATACAACTTCCTCCTCTTGTTTTGATTAGGTTAGAGGTGCATTCAACTTAGAATAGATATGTTCTTTATACTCGACAGTAAAATCTTAGAATACAATTGAATTTTTTCAAATTATCCATTAAAGGCATCATCTTTTCTCGGACGAAGGTCTCATGTTTCAAAACTCTTAGCTACATTACCTTATTACTACACTACGAAGATGATTGCTAAAAAAATGATCTCACAATAAATATCAAAAGTCACATTTGATCTACTACTACTATACCATCACGGCATATCCCGTAAATAAGGTAGCCAGCAGACCAGCCGCACGCCATAAACGTGCAAGGTGTCCTCTCTATGTCAACTACAAATTAAGACTTTTTTATATAAAAGATATATCTGGGTTTTTGTTATAAACCCAAATACAACCTTATACACCTTTCACAGTAAACTACTAAAAGCTTGTGTCGTTAAAGGGGAGATCGCCGGCACCTTGTATCGAACCGCATACCCATTGTTCACGAGGCCGAGACTCTACCTCCAGGCTACCGACGAACTCCCAGGATGGACTGCAAACCTCATCGCTGATTCTGATCGCGTCACATTTAATCGTCTGGGATATTTAAGTTTTTAAAACTGAATTGTATAATCACACTTACAAAGCTTGACTTGACTTGATTCTGGTACCATGGTACTTTTTACAGGGGTCACAAAAGTAACTAGCTCAGGACATCTGGCCACTCAAAACTTAGTCTTTTAAGATACGTCCTAGACACTGGTCCTTGCTAGCTTCTTCTAGGATTGCCCGCCAGCCTTCTGCCCTCTTCCACAGCCTCCAAAGAATTAAGTGGCAGAGTTAAAAATATAATGTTTGTCCATTTTCAAGTATACCTATGAAACACGCTACCCCAACCTAAATTAATAAAATACTTATAATTACTTTTCACTCGGGCAAACAAAAAGGTTAAAATTTCCCAGCGGAAAATTATTCTCGGCAGTCTTCCAAATTTCCCAAATTACTTTAAAGGAAGACAGTAGAAGTCCTTTAACTTAGTTGACAAATAATATCTGAAGCTAAGATCCCTTGTCAGTCACTCTTGTGTTTCTCTTGTTTATTTACTAATTATTTTCAGGATAAAAAACGACCCTTCAGCGAAACTCCACTGTAATAGGTTTCCAGGCTCTGTCCATTTGATTAATATACTTCTAAGAATAATATCTGAGACGTTTCAAAATTCGGGCACTTTTTTAAAAACTGCGAAAGCATTTTCATTTAAAAAGTTGTGTAGTAGAAAACATATTTCATTATACAAATTTAGCGACTCATCCAAAAGATGATCTTTTTGTTTTATTCAAATGATTAATGCTTGTTTTTTTTTTATTATTTTATTCTTTTCTTTACTGTACATTGGTTGTATAACATCAGTCATTACAAATTAAAATATATAATCAATTTTTTAATTCAATTCACAGAGAGTGAATTTATCGCTAGATTGCGATATCTTCCAAATAACCCGTCACTGTAACTAATTTGTGTGAGTACATTGATGGATATTCAAAGAAGTACATCCGGTTAAAAAATAACACCCTTTTCTTCCTCTTCTTTCTGTGCCATGTCAGGTCCCCCCGACGTTGGCGATCACTCCGGCGAAAACCTCCCTGTCCTGTGCTGCTCTGAACAGGTCATCCACTGTCCTCATTCCGCTCCATTCTCTAATATTGCGCAGCCAGGACATCTGGTTTCTGCCAACTCCCCGTCTTCCTTCTATCTTGCCCTCCAATATAAGGCGGAGGAGACGGTACTTCTCTCCACGCAGCACGTGACCCAAATATGAGACCTTCCTCACTTTAACAATCAACACCCTTTTACCCAAATATATCTAAATGTAATTATCTTCATTTATAAGGAATAATATTTAAGCCGGACATAAAGTTATAAAAATCAGTAAGACATATTGTCAAAAGTTATAAATTCAAAAATTGTTCTTTTGTGAGTCCAGATTTGTGTTTCAACCATCTTTAATAGTATGGGCTAAAAATTCTAAGTCACATTGGTAATAGTTATATGAATTTAGTACATTGTATATGTGTGCATCGTCGCGTTAGTACCCATAATACAAGATTCATCTTAATTTGGGACTAGCTCGATCTCTGTGTATTGTCTATGTAGGTATGTTGAAATCCGACCCTCCGCACAAGCATTTGGTTGCTTATGGAGGTTGCATTTTACTAGGTGTAATATTGTTTTGTTGTTGTAATGTCAATGTACGAGTATAATGTGTATTTATAAATGAAATTAAAAATTTAAATAAAAATGTTATGTTATGTTATTTGAAAAATTATTATCAAATGTTTTTTTTTTAATTTTTTTTTTAAAAGATATATCTGGGTTTTGTTATAAACCCAAATACAACCTTATACGCCTTTCAAAGTAAGCTAAAAGCTTGTGTCGTGAAAGGGGAGTTTGTTTTATTTGTGTAATTTTTTTTTAAATTTTTTGCACATCATCATTCACATAACAAAATCAACAAATCAGTGGGCCTAGTCAAAACACATTTAAGCGTTACGTTTTAGTTCAAACGCGGACGACGTTGCGAGAACGCGTCAATTTTCGGAGCTAAAATGCACAAGTAGCTCCGAAAATTGACGCGTTCTCGCAACCTCGTCCGCGTTTGAACGAAAACGAAACGAAACGTAACGCTTAAATGTGTTTTGACTAGACCTACAGTTTACATAAGAAAATATGTGATGATATGCAGTGGCGAGATTATCACTATATACCTTAAATGTGTTTTGACTAGACCTACAGTTTACATAAGAAAATATGTGATGATATGCAGTGGCGAGATTATCACTATATACCTTAAATGTGTTTTGACTAGACCTACAGTTTACATAAGAAAATATGTGATGATATGCAGTGGCGAGATTATCACTATATACCTTAAATGTGTTTTGACTAGACCTACAGTTTACATAAGAAAATATGTGATGATATGCAGTGGCGAGATTATCACTATATACCTTAAATGTGTTTTGACTAGACCTACAGTTTACATAAGAAAATGTGTGATGATATGCAGTGGCGAGATTATCACTATATACCTTAAATGTGTTTTGACTAGACCTACAGTTTACATAAGAAAATATGTGATGATATGCAGTGGCGAGATTATCACTATATACCTTAAATGTGTTTTGACTAGACCTACAGTTTACATAAGAAAATATGTGATGATATGCAGTGGCGAGATTATCATTATATACCTTAAATGTGTTTTGACTAGACCTACAGTTTACATAAGAAAATATGTGATGATATGCAGTGGCGAGATTATCACTATATACCTTAAATGTGTTTTGACTAGACCTACAGTTTACATAAGAAAATATGTGATGATATGCAGTGGCGAGATTATCACTATATACCTTAAATGTGTTTTGACTAGACCTACAGTTTACATAAGAAAATGTGTGATGATATGCAGTGGCGAGATTATCACTATATACCTTAAATGTGTTTTGACTAGACCTACAGTTTACATAAGAAAATATGTGATGATATGCAGGGGCGAGATTATCACTATATACCTTAAATGTGTTTTGACTAGACCTACAGTTTACATAAGAAAATATGTGATGATATGCAGGGGCGAGATTATCACTATATACCTTAAATGTGTTTTGACTAGACCTACAGTTTACATAAGAAAATATGTGATGATATGCAGTGGCGAGATTATCACTATATACCTTAAATGTGTTTTGACTAGACCTACAGTTTACATAAGAAAATATGTGATGATATGCAGTGGCGAGATTATCACTATATACCTTAAATGTGTTTTGACTAGACCTACAGTTTACATAAGAAAATATGTGATGATATGCAGTGGCGAGATTATCACTATATACCTTAAATGTGTTTTGACTAGACCTACAGTTTACATAAGAAAATGTGTGATGATATGCAGTGGCGAGATTATCACTATATACCTTAAATGTGTTTTGACTAGACCTACAGTTTACATAAGAAAATATGTGATGATATGCAGGGGCGAGATTATCACTATATACCTTAAATGTGTTTTGACTAGACCTACAGTTTACATAAGAAAATGTGTGATGATATGCAGTGGCGAGATTATCACTATATACCTTAAATGTGTTTTGACTAGACCTACAGTTTACATAAGAAAATATGTGATGATATGCAGGGGCGAGATTATCACTATATACCTTAAATGTGTTTTGACTAGACCTACAGTTTACATAAGAAAATATGTGATGATATGCAGTGGCGAGATTATCACTATATACCTTAAATGTGTTTTGACTAGACCTACAGTTTACATAAGAAAATATGTGATGATATGCAGTGGCGAGATTATCACTATATACCTTAAATGTGTTTTGACTAGACCTACAGTTTACATAAGAAAATATGTGATGATATGCAGGGGCGAGATTATCACTATATACCTTAAATGTGTTTTGACTAGACCTACAGTTTACATAAGAAAATATGTGATGATATGCAGTGGCGAGATTATCACTTTATAGTGATTTCTTCCATCTATCCGCGTCACATTAACACTAAACACAAAAAAATCGACAAAAATATGAACACAAATATTAAAAATCTCTACATAAATAAAAATGTTGCTGATTGCTATTAGCCGTATGATGTTCAACAAATAAATAAATAAAGTTATTTGGTTTTGAGAGATAGTAATTTATAAAAAATGTTCAAATTAACTTTGCCAAATAATTTCGACTAAAAAAAGATGTAGAAATCCTGTTTTTTTTTTATTTCATGATACATATTATAATGCTTTATGATGATATTATTATGTTATTCATGGTTCGTCGAATTGAACCTTTAACAAATAATTTAATATTAAAAAGGCTTAAATACAAAAGAAAAATATGTATTAATAATATGATTGAAAAACATGTGGGAGGAACAACCTATTAAAGAAAAATGATAAATCTAAATATATAAAAAAGTCGTGTTAGTTACACCATTTATAACTCAAGAATGGCTGTACCGATTTGATTGATCTCTGATTTGTTGGATTCTTCTCGGCCCCGAATAGCCGATAGGCTAATAAAATATCTCTTAAATTCACGGGATGCAAAATTACGAAGAAAATTATTTAAGCCATACATTTTTAATTTAAAAAAAAAATGCAATATTTAGAATTATACAAAATCAACGATGATGTTTTTTTTATAGATTGGCCTGTTGATGGAATAATTTTTGTATACATTTTCAAATTAGAATCGTTATCCATACAACAGGTATCTACCTAAAAATAAAAATAAGTACCTACATAATTATATCACGTAAGCAGATAATTTATAAACAAATCTGAGCTAAGTATAATTGTTCATAAGTGAATTTTATTTTTTACACTATACGATGACACACTTGTACAATTACGGGAGTTTGTAAAGAGATTAAAAATATAAATCATTCATTGATTCTTAGGCGGTACGGAGTTCGCTGGGTCAGCTAGTTAAATATGAAGCCAATATTTGGAATTCATTGGATAATTATTGTACCAAGATTCCAATATAAAATAATAAATAATTGAACCGATTCTAGGAACAGGAATTCTACCCTATTAAAATTACCTTTATATTATTTTGATGGTAATAGCAATAAGGCGATCGATATTATATTTCGATGATTCAAAGCACAAAAGACACATGTCCACTATTTAGGTATAATGAGTGTATATATTATGTAAAAGATCATTTGCGACGTCATCTATGTCCTGACAATATAATTATCAATAATACTTATATAATTATCGAAATATTTAATAAAAACAAAATTTTACAAGTCCATAAATGTATATTTTTTGTGCACAGATGTAACATGTCACATTAGATATTTGAGAATGCATTTATATCGACTTTCTTAATGATGAAAAAGCACGTGTCCATCAAGGACATCTTCTAAATTAATTTAAAATTTGTAAATATTCGATATTTTCAAGTGTAAACAAGTAAAAACACTGTATATACCACTAGAACTTTTATACCACTAGAACGTTCTAGTGGTATATACAGTGTTTTAAGTTAATAATAATTTAAAATTTGTATTATTTGAGAATCTCAAACTTTGAAAACCTGTTTTCTCTAAACTGTCAAATGTGGACATGCGTCTTCTGTGCTTTAATTAAACCATCGATTTATTAAAAGGTAGGTATGGTGCTTTAGTATTGACTATTGGTATATTGCGTATTGATAGAAATTAACTTTTTATAAAAATGATGGAGAGAACAGTTTCGAGTACCATGGTGAATTATTTATGTTTTGTTTCTGCTTATTAATCATGTCCATGTTTTATTTTAACAAGAATATTATTATTAGAGATGCAACGAATATTCGGCAACTATGTATTCGATATTCTGCCTATTCGGCAACATTTTTTACTATTCGGCTTAATACCGAATATTTAGTCTAGGTATTATTCGATGTTCTGCCGAATAGTTTAAATGTAAAACTGGAAGGAATTAATAACTTGTAGATTGTTGCTTTTTCATTGTCAGCTGCAGATGCATAATTTTATTGATCCTCAAATATCTAATTAATTAATTTAATTTATATATGAAGTGAAACAACATAATATTATTATTGTTATTATTAATGTTGGTATACAAAAATTTCGAAAAAATGTACCGCGCTACAATTCTAGTACATATTAAGTATGTCTGCGTATTTTGAAAGTATACAATGCCATTACGCACAGGTTGGGAATATTCGCGTATAGTTTCAAGAAGTAATATGCATAAATATTCTTAGAAACTATACATGGCTATTACGCTCTAATCGTGTATATTTTCCAATAACGTTACACTAAAATTTGTGCGAAAAACATACTGCACAAGTTTCCATTGCGGAATAATCGTGTACATTTTCTAAGCGCTACACAAGGCAACTTTCATAGAATCTATACGCTACTAGTTTCCAAGTAGTCATTTTGATTTGTTTCTTTCTCTTTTTTTCATATATTGTTTTTATTATTTTTTACGTCTTGTTTTTAGTAATAATTTTTTATTGCTTTTATGACCTGTATTTTTATTATTTTGGATTTACTTGTTGTTATAATTTCTTAAATTTGTCAACATGTAAAAGCGATATTGTAAATGTAATTAAATAAATAAATATTTTAATTATTATTTGACTGGCGTCTTTTTAAAGTAGCACTTAAGTACCTACTTAAACATTTGTGTTTCTTTTAAATAATGAAAATATTTTTGTCCTTTGTTTTGTTAACGATAAAAATATTCATAAAATATTATTAAAAAATTTTTTTACTGTAAAAATATTTCTTATAAGTAATAAAAATATTTATTATAGGTAATAAAAATATTATATACACGATAAGAGCGTAATAACCATGTATAGTTTCTAAAAATATTTATGCTTATTAATACTTGAAACTATACGCGAGAAGTCCCAACCAGTGCGTAATGGCGTTGTATACTTTCAAAATACGTTTCACTGAATCAGCTTCAGAAAGTATACACGACAATTACGCAGAAATCGTGTATATTTTCTGAGACTATTTTTCGTTACACA